>VWZP01005979.1:1862250-2029702 GCA_013396995.1 Dicaeum eximium | reverse complement strand
GAGCCCGGGGCCCCCGGGTGACGTGGGGACTTGGCCCTGCGCAGCACCGCCCGGCCCCAGGCTGTGAGGCATTTCTCCCCGGCGGCCCACGGGGCCAGCCCGCCGCCGGACACAGCGCCCAGCCGAGACACGGCGTGCAGCCACCCCCGGAGCCTCCGGGCTGGGCACGGCACTCGTGCGCCGTGCACCGGGCCAGGCTGCTGGCAGAGCACCCGGGAGCCCGGCGCGGAGCGCGGCAGGCTGTGCAAACCCTCTTCTGCTTCCCCACAGGGCGCCGCCGCCTCGCACACTGCCGGGGCTCCCCTTCCCCGCTGCTGCCGTGTGGGAATCTCGCTGCCTTCCTGGATCTGGCTTTGGCTTTGGCAGCAGCTGACGAGTGGGTCTACACTGTCCATCTGGTGCAGTCTCAGCTTTGCCGCTAGCAGCCTCCTTGGCTGCTTAGATACATTGTAAGATCATGCCAAAGCATTAAGATGGAGAAAAACAAATAGCTCCCTAGCAGAAATCCATGACAGAGAGGGCCGGTTTGTGCATCACAGAGGAGCTGGCATACCAAGTATGGTCCCTGGATTTCCAGGCAGGCTAAAAAAAGGCTCCATGCCTCAGGGGATACCATCCCTCAGCAACACGTCGTAAAGCCCGGAGTCTCTAAATCCTCCTGAGCAGTTACCGCTGTTTGGCACTTATTTGTGCTTTTAGCTACACTTCTCCATAGCAACCACACAGATCTCAGCTTGACTTGCCACCAGCCAGGAGCGTGTGAGCGGAACGCTTCGCACGCTGGCTCAGAGTCGTGTTGGTACGTGCACAGCCTGGTGCTGATTCCGTCTGTTCTCCTCAGCTGGGGACCCACACTGCTGCCTTGGCACGATGCCGTGGGCCGGGGACCTGAAGCTGCAGAGGTGCTTTATTCCCTGCAGGTGTGGATGCTTGTAGACGCTTTTACTGGTGTTGAAAAACGGACATCAGTCCCTGCCACAGGGATCTAGATGTCCTCTGACTGAACATTTCTGTTGTTCTTGCCTGCCAAAGAAGGTTTTGAGGGTTTTTCATCATCCTAATCTTTCCTGCAGCCTTTCAAGTCACTGCCATGACCAACTCTCCTCTGCTGACATCCCCATCCAAACTGCTTAATTTTTCTTTGAGTTCACTTATTTGTATTTTTCCTTTTCTGCCTCCTCCATGCCAGATACAGAAGTGAGAAGGCATTGCATGCAGAGTTCTATCTGCCCTCCTGATTCTTCCAAGACCCTCACAGTTTTGCTTATAAGAATTTTGGTTCATTTTCCCGGGCCTGGCTTCACTTTGTTTAAATGTTTTTTCTAGTGTCTGCATACAGTTCTGGTCCTTTCATCTCAGAAAGGGTAACAGAGAATGGAAGAAGGTTTGGAGGCAGGCAGTAAAGATGCTTGGAGACATGGGAACAGACTGTACAGTGAAAAACTGTAGGCTGGGACTCTTCAGCTTGGAAGAAGGAAATGTGGTGGGGAAGAGGTCTACAAAATCATGAGTGGCCCAGAGAAGATGGGGAGGATTGACTGTTTGCTGTGTCTTCTGACACAAACCTGTCAACTGTTTTTGCTTTGACTGAAGCCTCAAAAGCGTAGGAAATCCCTATCTGGCAGATGTTACATCCAAAGGTTGTGCCCTTTTTAGCCTACGCTTCTTGCAACACCGAGGGCGAAGCTCATGGCAAGCCTTTGAGGGTGCGCTTAAAAATCCTGCCTCAGAAACATTTTGTAACTATGTTTTCACGTGGAAAGCTCAGCCACGGCCAAGTGGAGCTTTACCAAATTGTTCAACACAAAAATATTCAGAGCTGGGAGGAGAATGAGCTGGACAAATCCCAGCCCAGAGAGAGAGACCTCCAGAAGGCTGTATCTTTCAGGAGCCCTTTTGTAGGGGAAAACGCTTGTGACTGAGACTCTAATTTTTCTACTGCACTGCCAGTCCCACAGCAGCCTGCAAGGGTGAGTGATGTGGCCTCCTGGGCTGGTTGTCCTGTTCTAGGGAAGAAATGTCCCCCCTCTGAGTCTGCCCTGGAAAGTGGAATTGAGACGGTCCCACATTTTCTAGGACCACAAGAGGGCAACATGAGAGCAGCCTGCAGCCAGCAGGCTCAGCAAGAGACCTGTGACACCGCTGGGATGCAGGTGGCTTGGGCAGCTCCCAGCATCACCCCGTCCGGAGACCACCCAGCTGAACTGGCCAGCTGAAGGCTGCTCCCTGGGAGCGCTTTCCTTGCTCTCAGCTTCAGACACATCCTCAGAAGTCAGCGGTCACCTCAGCCAGCAGAGTGCTGTAGTTGCAGCAATATCTTCCTGCACATGGGCTGGACACTTGGCGACAGCAGACCCTTCTAAGTGTTGCATGTGGCCAGGCTGTGGGATGCAGGGTGCCCTCCCTCATCCTGCCTGCATGTCCACCACGAAATCCCTTGGGTGAATGTGCACTGACACGTGGCTTCCAACAGGAGGGTCCAGAATCTGCAGTGATGCTGCTGGGCTTGGCCAGTGGAAAAGGTGTTAAACCACACAGAAGCTGGAGCATCTCAGGCTTGCAATTCTTTTTCATTTCCTTCTGCCTCAGAAAAAAAAAAAAAAAGAAAAAAGAATTGCCATTCAGCTTTGGCTGCTGAACTGGCCAGTGTCTTCAGCTCCTACTGGTTTCTGCAGACCAAAATCACTCACAGCCACTGTTAAGAGCATTACCATTCTGGGCACTTTTTTGCAACAGCCTGTATAATTAACCTGCAAGGGACAGCTTCCTCTGCCTTTACAAGAAAAGGCATGACAGAGAAAGAGCTTCTGTTAGCAGACAGAACTACAAGAGTGTGTGTGTCCTGCTAGTGCTGGAAATGCCACCAGCATCTTGTAGCAGAGACAGAGGAGGACGTGATGGTGAGGGGTGAAGTGCAGAACATTGCTTCTGCAGCAGGGTAGTACAGGTTGCTCACAAGAAATGAAGAATGTTCACAAAAGAGAGGAAGCAAAGGAATGTTTGGGGGACACTTTTTTACAGGCTTTAGACAGGGAGAGAAACAGTGTAACCAATGGCTGTTTGGTGGAGATTGGGATAACCACCCAAGGAAAAAAAAATCACTGGGGCATACCTTTTACCCCTCTGGAGTTATTTATTTTCAATGAAGAATGCTAGAAAGGTTTTGCCTGCTTAAGATATTTTTACCATGGAAATAACCAGCTTTGTTTCTACTCTTGCCTCCACTCCAAACCTGCCCACACAGCTTAAGCAGCATTTTAAACCTCAGATTGTAGTGCCCTGGCTCACTGAACTATGGATCCTTTCTCTCCTATCCCAATTAAAACTCGCACAGCTTTTGCTGTACCTGCATAGCACACTGCTGGCATCCACACTTCCCTATTGCATATTGAACCAAGGTTCAGGGTATTGGTGTCAAAGGAACATCCAAATAACCTGGCCTGGACTTCTACTCATCACCAGTTGTCAGATCTCACCTAGTTGCTTCTGTGCTCAGAATAATAGTTTGGGTTGGATGGAACAGACCCCTCAGCAGCCGTCTGGTTTGGATCTGAAGACTTAAGGAGACAGGATAATACTTGGATTTTGTCAGCATGTATAATTTCAGCCTTTCTGACTACAAATAATCCAAACCAGCTACTTAAAAAGTCCCATCTGCACATCAAGGTCAGGAGATGACCTTGAACCATCCATCAGCAATAGCTGTGCTGCGTATGGTTCAAGCTGTGTTCAGAGCTGCTCACGTCACTGCCTGCTTTAAAACTGACCTTCCCCTAACTTTAGGGTCTGTAGGCAGCAAGTGTCCTTACCTGAGGGAGAAGCATGGCACCTGCACCCTGAGGACTAATGTTCATGTGCCCAGTTTGTGAGTGCAGCTTACACCAAGGCTTGGATTCATTATCCCTGGTATACACTAGAGGCATTTCACGTGGGCTGTAACAACAATAAAGGGAGCAGGGCTCTCTGAACTCAGCACACACAGACACACTGCCCAGGGAACTGTAGCCCAGGCACCCTTTGTTGTGAATGACTTCACTATTTGCTCAGGGATTAAATACTTCCTTGTTTAATAATTTGGGCTAGTTTCATGCTGGACTGTTGGAAAGTTCACTGGCTGGAGTCCTCAGCCAGGCCTCATGTAAACGGCTTCCCCAGCTCTCAGCCAAATGAGCTGTCCTCATCTTTGGGTCCCCCGGCGGGTGGCTCTTGGCACCACCTTCTTCTGAAGGGCTTTGTTGTTCATACGTGTGCCTGAGGCTTTACGCTCCGCAGGCTTCCTCACCGCTTCTTGTTTGAGCTGGAAATGCACCTGGAGAAAGAACAAAGATAACTGCATTTACCACCGTGTGTGTGTGTGTGTGTGTGTGTGTGTGTGTGTGTGTGTGCTCTGCTGGCTCAGGGGCCTGCAGGACCTGTCTCTGCTGCTTGCCTTTCCACCCTGACTCTGGGACCAAGTCAAACAATAAGGGGTCTCAGCCATTGTTTAAGGAACTCAGTTCTTAAAGCAGCTGTAAATTTCTTTCCTCCTGTGGAAAATGTACTAACAATGAACTATGTTTCTTATGCAAAGTTGCTCCTGTGGCAATGCCTGTCCTAGGATGGTTTGGAAGATGAGCTGTGAATGGCAAGGGACTGAGCTATGTTCTTTATTCTCCTTTTCTCATCAGAGAGTAGAGACATAGCATTGCTTTGCATCTCTGTGAGTATTTAATACACAGGATGGTTTAGGACAGACAGTTCTTATTCAATTGCATCTTGTTAGCCTAATTAGTCTTTTAGCAACCAGTGCTTCCAGTGGACCCAGGCAAAAAAATTCCGGGAAAGAAACCTCCATCCACTACAGGCACACAAGCAGGCACAAGAGAGAGAAGGGGACTGAGAGTGTGCAAAACACAGCATCAGATAAATGGGGAAAGGGGAGGCCATACAGAAAGGTGAAACTGGAAAGGGGCTTCTTGGGGGAGTGATGGGGTGAACAGTGAGTATGGGAGGTGCTGCAGAAATGGGAACAGGAGGGCTGCTGTGAGAAGAGATATGCAAAAATCAGACCAGGGAACAAATCAGTCTTCTACAGTAACACTGTAAAAAGAAAATCTGTTTTAAAAAGGAAACCCAAAGAGCTGGGTGCTTAACCTAACAAAACAAAGGACTGGGCTTGACAGCTCCCTATAAATATACCAGGGAATAAACACCAGGGAAGAAAAGGAGATATTTAAAGCACAACATTGGCATAAGAACAAATAGGCATAAACTGACCATAAATTTAGTATGAAAATTAGAAGGTTTCTAATCCTGAGAAGAGAGCAGCTCTGGAAGAACTTGAGAGGCTGGGCAGAGTGGGATGAAGCGATGGAAGGTGGGAGAACAACCACAGTGTATTTACAGCAGAGCCTGACCAGAGTACGTACAAAGCGAATTATGTGCCAGGATGGCGCAGATGGGGGGGTCCTGCTGTTCCTTTGAGGAGCCTGCATCTGTGGTTCCACCATGTTCACAAGGCAACAGCAGGGGCAGGGATCACCACCCACTGTTTGTACAACCAATTTCTAGCTGTCCAGCCAGCCCTCAGAAGGGTGCTGTAGGAGACACACCAGTGTCAAGAGCACTTCATTTCCCGAAGGTGCTTGGCTGTTCTTTGTTGGCACTCAGTTCCCGTTTGTCTTTGGTGCTCTCAGCAAAAAGAAAGGCAGACTTCAGCCTCTTGCTAGGAGTTTGATAACATGTTTGGTCCCAGGCAGAATGCAGATGAGAGCAGAGTGCTGAAGCCCACAAAGCTGGGGGGATGACTGAACCTCAGGGAACAGATGCTGTCTCCACATCATCTCATCCTGGAGAGTGAAGAGGATGGAGGGACAGCTGAAGAGCAGCAGTCCCAGCCAGACAGGAGCTCTCCCATGGCCAAGAGGCAGAAGGACACAGGAGCTGATATGGCAGCCCAGTGCAGCTGCAAGGCCTCAGTAAAGAACTGAAAGGCACATGGCACTGTCTTCACTCTGTTCCCTGCTGTGAGCTGTGTGGAGCCTTGTCTGCCAAAACAGATAACCTATACCCACTGGAAATGCTCTACATCCTATCTCCTTTCTCTGCTGCTCACTAGACATGTCCCACCACATTTCTTTCTCCCTGGGGTGAAGATATTTTGAGAAACCCTTGTGACTATGCAGCCTGACTCACCAATGAAGGTGCAGCTGGGCCCACTGTTGTTGTGACTGTCAGGGGCTGGTACCCCTCTGCAGAGGCTGTGACAGTGTAAGTGCCAGGCAGCAGCAGCCGGAAATAATCCCCCATATCACCTGGAACACAAGGTAGGAAAAGAAAGCACTCAGGATATTCAGGGAGCAAAGCAAAAGACATACTAGTAATTCTTGCTGAGTTACTTCCTCTATGATGTGTAGCCTTCAAAACCCAGTTTTTTTTTTTCCAAATCTGCTGGCTGCCTCAAGGCTGGATTCACATTTGTACACTGCAAGTGGTGTCTCATTAGTGCCATGGAGGAGAGGTCAGTCTGCAAGTAAAAGCCAAATGAAAGGGGACTGTACAGCAGCATTGGCTGTGCCTGTGCAAAGCTGAGCACTCACCAGTCAGATGACAGCAGACCTAAGGACAAGCACAGCTCCAGTCTGACTCCGTATGCATAACACAATCTAATTCCTGCCATACACAATTTTGCCACGTTTGAGTTAACAGGTTTTAGTTGCTCATTAGCTCAGCTGCTCCCTGATTCCCTGCATAAGAAAGTCCCAGGAGCACTTTGACAGAGGGTGCTCTGGTGTTTAGGGACAGGAGACAGCCAACAGTGAGGTAACACCACATTAAGGATTACTTTGGAAATCTGAGTATAATCCCATCTATGTAACTGGATGGGTATTGCAAATTGATTCAGGATGGATCTGGGAGCACAGCTAAACCTGAATGTGGTAGAGCCCTGGCACAGGACAGCAGTTAGGCTGTGAAAGATCCATCCTTGGGGTCAGTGAGAATTGGCTGGAGGGAGCAGTGGCTGATCAGAGCCAATGCTGGGGACAATCTTGCTCCAAGCTGGACAGGAGACTTCAGAGGGCCCTTGGCAGCCAGCTCTTCCATGATTCTGTGATTTCTTCCACAGTCCCCTTTCCTATACAGGTTGGCATAATAAGTGCCATATATTAGTGTTACTGACTCACAGACCTATAGCCAGGAGGAGCTTTAATGATTTCAGTCTGACCTTTGAAGAGCTGTAATATCAGCTATTTTCTGCAGGCAGTCTGTAATGTTCAGTCTGCTTGGAGGAGGGTGTTCATGGAAAGGAGGTTAAAATTGGCCAGCAATGGAGAAACAACCACAACTTGGATAACATAAAGTGGCACTTCATTCTCAGTCTAAACTTGTCTGGTGTGAACTTTCAGTCTTTCATCTTATTCTTTTGTCATCTTGTTCTTTGCTATCTTCTGTTTCAGCTCTTTGCACATACTTACAGGCTTGAGTAGATTATCCCCTCAATTGTCCCTCCCAGATAAAATTGGAGCTGAGTTCCTGAAGTCCTTTACAATAAGGTTTGCATTCCAGTTCTCGCCTCTGTCTTTCCTAAGTCCACCCTGGTCAAGGATAAGGATAAGCCATATTTTTCTCAGCTAGTGTCTTTGGGAAGCAAACCATGATGGCCTCCCATATTACAGCCTTGCCTGCTAGCTTCACTCACACATTCAGACACGTAAGCGGATCGACAACCCACCAGAGGTGATGTCATGGCTGATTCCCTGGACAGAAATCACTGCTCCTGCAATGCCATTGTTGTTCTCATCTGACACCATGCCTTTGATGCCCTGGTGAACCTGCAGGGAGGGAGACAGGCTGATGGGTCAAGGCCCCTCCTTTGCTCAAGAGGGTATTGCCAAGCAGGGCAGAGCTTTGGGGACAGCCCTACCTTTCCCTGTACCCTTGGTGATCCTGGTTGTCCCCACCAGATCCAGTCTAGGACACAACAGCTTCCCCAAAGGCCACCAACAAGAGCACCCCATGATCTCCGTAACTAACTCCCAACTCCACTCCAGGTGCCTGCTGGTCCCCTACCACCAGGGCCCATGGGGATCTGCAGGAGAAGGGTGTAGGTCTCAGGACTGCCCCTTCACCTCTTCAATGAAAGCAACAAGGGCCTCCCGGTTGGCCATCCACTGCCTCTCCAGGTCCTCCTCGGGGGGAAACTTATTGCAGCTTAGCTCCAGGGTGATTTCAAAGCAGTTGGTGTAGAGGTAATTGAAGTCCTGCATTCCTAGAAGAGAAGAATAGCCTATGGCCAGGGCGTGGCTCCCTTCTTATTCCTATGTCCCAATCATCCTGGCCCCTCTTTGACCAGAACCATCTCACTCTCCTTCTCTGCATCACAGGTGCAGCCTCCTCCCTGCATGACAGTGCAACTAGAGCCTTCTCCACCCATGCAGCCCTCTCCTTGTAGCTGCCAACTCTCTGTTTCAGCTGGATCATTCATCAGCCTGCCTTCAGAAGCCCAGGGAGGTTGGGTACCACAGGAGCCTATATATATCTTCCAGTTCCTCTTCAACCTTTTGTCCAGTCTTATGTGTTGATTCATCAGTTTCCTCATTGTGCCTTTTTAAATAAGATTTTTCAGGAACCAGCAGCTGCCTTCCCTTTGGTCACAGTTCTGTGTTTTGATGGAATTACACTGTAGGATTTTCAAATACACCAACAGATTAATGTTTCCTTTGTCTAGAAGCACATAGGATGAAGGTCTCTACAGACCTTGGCTATTTCTGTGGCTCTTTCCCAAGCCATTTCCTGGTCTGAGATACAAACACCAGAATTTTGTCTACCCCTTCACCTCTTTTTGCTGTGGGGGGTGCTCACTGGCCCAGCCCTTACCTTTGCTGAGTGAGTACCAGGATGCCCCATTTGTGATGCCATCAGCGAAGTAGTCCCCACAGTTCCAGCCCCGGTGCATCCAGCTGTGGGCATATGAGTAGGTCTTGGCCAGCTAGAGGGAAAGCAGCCAGTGGTCACCACTCCAGCCCCGCAGTGCTGGAGAACCTGCCTGGCTCTGGACAAAGCATGCTCCCTCCTTTGCTGAGGAGCGTGGGAGGGAAGTCAGACAAGAGAGAGTTCCTGCATTTTACTGCCACAAAATACAACACAAGGTGCCCAGGACCTCTACAAGACGTAGGCAGATAAAGGTGTAGGAGGAAGAGCAGTTATCTGGCAAGCTGGAAGCTTGTTGATTGCAAAAGTGGCTTCCGCCCTGCTTGTGCTGAGAAGAGAGGAAGCAGAGGGCACTGGACCAGTGCAGGGACACTTGGACCCACACAGCAAATGGCACAAACAGGGGGAAAAGATTTATGAAGAAAAGTAACCAGTATCAGTCCTGGCAAATACAGATACCAGATACATATTGGAGGAATTTGGATTAGGAAAGAGTTTGGGCAACTTCTGGTTCTAGCAACGACTTGTTTGTTGCCCTTATTAAGATTACCATTTATTTTTAGACATGAAGGCATGGCTAAAACTGGGCTGCTCCATCCACAGCCAGTCCTTTGCGTAAGATACAGTTTAAGAGAGACTGACATTTGCATATACCCTTGTATTATGGTTCAGATTCCAGTGTAGTATCATTCTGTCAGCAGGAAGACAGTTATTTCTCTGCATTTCTGAGTCCTGAGGCCATGTGGGTATCATTAGCCTATGCCCCAGACTACTGCAGCCTCTTTACATCTGTGTCTGAGCACAGCCATGATCCCAGGAGGCCCTGACAAGCCCCTGCAGATTCTGCTTCCAGAGAAGGCTGAACTCCAGCTTGCACTTATTTTTCTCATTAACTGTTCTGATGCAGACCTAAATTTTTTCTTGTGCTGGGTATTTCCTAATGGAAGCAGTGACTGAAGGCATTGTTTTCTGGGATAATGAAGAAAAACCACGAGCTTCAGCTAGCACTAACAGGATCAACAGCATGGACTGATGCATTCCCTGATGTCTGCTTATGCTCCTGGAGCTCTTGCTGTTTGCTGTAGTTCTTGTTCTTCATCATCCCTAAGCTCCCCCTGGGCATCCACCTCCCTTATCCTGGTCTCAGCAGGCTCCCAGTCACCTCTATAGGAAAAAAACCCCTATGCATTCTAAGATGGTGTGGCAAAGCTGAGTGCAGCTCCCAGCTTTGGAAGAGCAGGCTGTTATTGAGTATACCAATGGTATTTGGGTAATGGGGAAACCAAGCACAGCATGGACAAGGAGGGGGCCCCTGAGGGTTAAGACTGGCCCTCCCTGTGGTGGGACTGGCTCTCAGGGTGGGACTGTCCTGACCTGGCTCCTGAGCCAGTGGCTGGCAGAAATGCTGTGGTCTGCTAATGATTATTTCCAACACGTTTCTTGGCTTGGCTCCTGCATGACACAGTGACCAGAGCTCCCATCCAGCTCTCACTCTGTGCCCTACCAGGCAATGTCCTCACCCAATGTGGCTGTGCTCACCTTCTGGAACAACTTATCATCAGGGGTAGGCGTGTTGACCGTGCGCCGGTGGCTCCTGAACCGCTGATCCTGGGACTTGTCATAGGGGTAATTTGCCACCACTGCTCCACCATGCAGATTGGCTGAGAGCACAAAGTTGTAGCTGCTGATCCACTGGATCACAGCCAATGTCTCTGGCTCCACCTGTAAGGAGAAGAGAGAAGGAGACAGGGAGAAGAGACCTCTGCCAGCTGCTGCTCCACGCCAGGCTGTGGTGTGATTGGCCCTGTCAGACCCCATCCTGCAATGTGTCTGCTGCAGCTCTTGCAGCTTCCTTTGCTCTCCAGCAACTGCCCTGAAACACAAAGCAGCTCTCCCAGCAAAACCCCAAAACCTGAGGCACAGGTCTTAGCCAGCATGTGCCACCTGCTCTGCCCTGTGCATTGCAGCCTGCTCCCCCAAGCTGGCTGTGATGTCACCCTCTCCTGGCAGAGGTGCAAACTGTGATATGGGACCAGGATTGCATCATTTCTCTGCAGGTAGAAGGCTCAGAGAAGGAGACAAGCACTGTGCAAGCCAAAGGACAGTGTATTTGCTTGCATGCTGAGACATCACACTTAGAGGATGCTGTAGCCCTCACGGTATCCCAGACTGGTACCTGGCTTTTCCAGTTGTCAGGCAGTGGGATGTGGTGATTTGGCCCGCTGATTTCCCTGCTGTAGTACATGAGCGTGTTGAGGTCAGGGAAGTTGCGGTTCAAGTCCACTCCATTGGCATTGTTCCTCCCTGTCAAGTACCCGTTGCTGTCTGGGCCCTGCAGGGCAAAGGTGCATCACAGGAGTGAGCCCAGGTTGGGTACAGTCAGGCTGGGCATCAGAGAAGCAGAGACTGGCCACTGTAAAAGCACTTCAGTGCCTATGAGTTACAACATGTGTTATTGCTGGCAGGACAATAAAGAGTATTGGTACTGACAGGGAAAATCAGTAACAATATCTTCATTTTCTAGGGTGACAGAATAAGCCACAAGACAAATAAACAATTTGCGTTAGCTGAAAGAGCCACAAATATCTCCCTGAAGTCTAGAAACACAAAGAAATGGGTGATTTTTATTTCGGGAGGACTAGGGGGTTTATTGGCCCTCCCGCCCCCCCATCTCTCATGTCTCTGCCTGCTTATGACAGTTGCATTCAGCTGTCACTTTCCCAGTCCAGGGCAGGGGATTTGCAGTGACAAATAACTTCCAAGTTAGTAAGACAGGTATAGGAAGTCTTCTCCAACAGTTGCCAAGGTCACCTGTGACAGGACACACAGCATGAGCCCTTGGTAGGGAGGTGAGAAGCAGCGACAGCAGTTAATGGGGTCAAATTTGGCAGGGCATGAAGATAAAAGGATTCCCCCTCGTAGCTGCAGTGAAGGGGATCCCTGGTGGATTTGAAGGCCCGTCTGGAGGAGGTGACCACTGCCTGGTACCTGCTTGGCAGCCACTTCGTACCCGTCGGGGTTCATGGAGGGCATGATGTGGATGCGCGTGTCGTGGATGAGGCGCGTGATGCGCTCGCTGCCCCGCCGGTACTCCTCGCACAGGAACTCGGAGAGCTGCAGCAGCAGCTCACGGCCCAGCACCTCGTTTCCGTGCATGTTCCCAACATACTTGAACTCTGGCTCCACTGGAGAGAGCAAGAGAGTGACGCCATCAGACAGGGCTGGAACAGGGGGGAAGGGCAAATGCCTACCACAGGGAGCCCCAGGAAGCCCGAGGGACACCCAACAAATGTCTAAAATGACCCTTTCCCTTGGAAAATGCAAATCTCAGTGAGGGAGAGCGGCACAGTTCTCATACGGGCTCTGCTTCATTTTGGCACAGCACTCTGGGAGCAGCTCAGGCTCTCCTACAGATTGCTTTGGGCCTTTGGAGCACACAGGAAGAGTATTTGCTGGTGGTTTGGTCTTGGGTTGGTGACAGGCAGCACAAAAGGACCAGGGAGCACTGGCAGGATTGCCCCAGGCTGCCAGGGCCTCACAGCTCTGTGGTACCTGGCAGTGGACGGGACAGACCATTTCTGCCATCTCTGCTCTTCTACATTTGGTCTCAGAGCCTCTCACCAGCATGGCACACTCCCACTCTGCATCTCTCCTTCCCCTTTACCTGCCTCCAAGGTCAAGGTTAAGGCTCTTCTCACCCTCAAAGGAAAAGAAACTGGAGAAACCCTCAGCAGCTCAGCTGAATATGGATCAAACTGTCCCTCAGGCAGCTCCAGTATGACCAAAAAGGTCTCTTGCCACTGACTTTTCTAAAATAAGGTCTCAAAATACAGACTTGGAGACCACAGGCAGACAGTGCCTGGAACAGGACTTGCTGCTTTGCTGAAGGAGAGGCAGGACATGTGAGAGACAGGTTGTGCTTTCCCAGAGGCCTTTTAAAGCAGTTACTTGTGGGAAAATAAAATGTCACATTGCAGGCTGGAGCCAGCATTGGTAGAATGAAAGACAACAGGGGAATTAAGTTAAAAAGGGAACCTGACTGTCACATGAAAGAGTCAGGAAAAAAAGGGTGTTGTTACAAATGCTGGCTTGCCAGATCTTGAGACTCCCATTGCACTGTGAGCTTTCTGGCCACCAGCAGGGATCAGACCTGCAGTGGCAGTGTGCAGCCCTGCTGCCAGGTATGATGTCCACTAGGATCCCTGGGGTAAAAGGCATCACATCCCGAGATTGTGAGCTGCTGCTTGCAAAAGCCTCTGTGCCTTTGCTGCACTTAAAAAAAAAAAAAAAGAAAAAGAAAAAAAAAGTCTAATTTTAGGGAAAGATCTTACTTTTCCATGTTTTTTGATCGCTGTCTCTCAGTGCAAGACACCAGAGGTGAGCAACATAGTTTGATCTTGTTAGATTTCAGGGACATGAGAACTGATTTAGTTAGATAATCCAGTTATTAAAAATACAGAAAAATCTTGGGCATATGTGCAGCCTTTAAAAAAAATAAGGTTTCAGCAATGATTCTCTGCTTTGTTTGAGTCTGCAGCAGGATTTGTCAGCCTTTTTCAGTATGCAAACCCCTAAACTTTATGTATATGGACACATCAACTCTAATTACTGCATGTAAGCCCATTGACTCTGAGCTTGCTTTTCAGAGTTACTTTTCATGTCCTTCAAGGAAATCCAGTTTCCCAAATTCTTCATGTTACAAGCTGAAAGTTCCAGCCTGACAGTGGCCCACCTCAAGCAGGGCCACAGGTCCATGCTGCCTGCCTGGGGCAGGGGAGATGTGAGTCATCTCCTACAGCCTTTCCAGCTGCTTTCGTGTGGTTCTGCAAGTCTAAAATCCAGTGGTGCACTGCCAGTGCCCTTTGCTCATTCTGTGCTTTCAATCGGCCCTTGATGCACTGTGGGGGTACCCCAGACACCCTCAGTGCCACGCAGGTTTCCAGTGCTGGACAGGGCTGTCACAGAGGCAGTGAAGGTGAAAAGCCTCCCATCCCACCTCCTGGCACCCCTGGAAATGATACTGTGGCCACAGGACCGGAGCAGTACGCCCCAGTGCAGTGCTGCCAGGCATGGGTGCTGTGGCATTTGTGGGGGCTGCTCCACTGAGGGGGGCACAGCTTCCTCACACCCCTGCAGCCCTGCTGGCACTTTTCCATGTGACTAGGCTGCCTGCACTTATCAGCCCCTGCGTTTAACCACCTCAACCAGGACCTGAAAAGGCAAAAAATCCTGCAGAGAGCAGGGAGAGCTCTGTCCTTATCTGTGGCTCAGGGACACAAGGCAGGGATGCGAGGGAGCCCCGTGTGCAGCCCCCCAGCCTGGAGAGGCAGCTGCTCTCCTCAGCCCCCCAGGCACCCGGCTGCCTGCAAGGTCTGGCTCGGCAGCATCTCCAGGCTGCAGCTCAAGGGGCCATCGCTGCCAAGGTTCCACAGGGCCACGTGGCAGCAGGTGGAGATCCCCGAGCCCGGCCTGGCACCGGGGCTGCGCTGCCCACGGCGCTGGGCGGGCTGGAGGTGCCCGGGGCCCCTCTGCCGGGGTCCCTGCTCGCTGGCCTCCTGGGTTCGCCGTCTGGAGGAGGAAGGGCCGAACACTTTCTCCCCTGTCACTACCCGGCAGCACAGGGCAGAGTGGCTGCTGCTCTGTTCGTCTGAACAACGCTGTTTTGGGAGGGAGAGTGTGGCAGTGCAGGTGGGGTGCTGGGATGGACTCTCCTGCGTTCTCTCATTAGCTTGGGCTGAAAACCCAGAGCTCCGTCCAAAGTACGCGCCTGGGCCGCGCTGCAGCTCAGCAAACACACACACAGTGCACGGCACGGTGCACGTGTGCGGCTGGGCGAGCCTCCCTGGGCTGGGGCAGGGTCCCCGCCGGACACCGCGCTGCCTGGCACCTGGGCACTCCCAGGAGTCCTGCCGGGAAGGGAGACACCCCCACCCAGCGCCCCGACAGTGCCGCGTGGCAGGGGGCGTGCCAACCGAGCCCGTCCTCTCCGAGCCGCTGTCCCCTTCCCCCGTACTCACGGGGCTCGTGGATGCCCGGGTAGTCGCTGAACTCCAGCACGTAGAGGTGCCGGCCCTCGACGCTGCGGCCGATGCTGTAGATGCGGGTGACGTAGGGGCACTGGCTCTGCACGCGGAACAGGGCCTGCACCAGCTCCTCGTAGCGATGGTGGAGGAAGCTGAGGGCGGCCGCCCCCTCGAGCAGGAGCAGGGCTCCCACGAGGGGCCGCAGCCACGGCGCCATCCTCCCGCGGCGCTGGGCGCCCGGACCAGCTCCCAGCCCCGGCTCCCTCCCCGCCGGGAGCTTAAAGTGCAAACTCCAACCAGCTCTTTCCAGCTGCCGAGTGCCAGCCCCCTGCACCTGCGGGCGGGGGGCGGCGGGAGCGGGGCGCGCCGGGGCCCCGCGGCGCAGGAATGCTCCCCCCGCCTGCCCGGCCGGCCCCCGGCCAGCCCGCGCTCCTCCGGCGAAGTTTCCCCCCGCTCCAGCTCACTTATTAACTGGACAGCAAACAGGGCCCCGCAGCCACTGGCTGTCACCGCAGAAGAAGCGCAGGGCTGGAAAACTGGCTGCGGAGGGCGCCGGGGCTGCCAAGCGCACGGGGAGCACAGTGCCGCGTGGCAGAGAGGAAAGGAGAGGAAAGGAAAGGAGAGGAGAGCAGAGCAGAGCAGAGCAGAGCACAGGGGCCGGCGAGCGGGGGCTGCCCGTCACCGAGCCCTCTCGTGGGGCGAGAGCCGAGGGGGATGGAGTGGCCTCGCTGCCCGCACGATTCCCGCAGCCCTGCCCGGCGCGGGCAGCTCCCACCGCTCCCCTCCGGAGCCCGGTCCCGGCCCCGCGCCTCCTCTCCTGCCCCATCTCCTGGGCAAGCAGGGGAGGCACCGCCGCGGGCTCCGCGGGTCAGCCGGTCCCTCTGCCCGGCCCTGCTCACCCGCGATCCCACTGCTCCCGGGATAAACGGAGGCAGGGACTGCATCGCCCCCGCCACAGCTGGCTGCCCAAACTGCCCAGCTGGGACGGTGCCGGGGGAGGGCAGAGCAGCGAGGGATGTGATGCAGGAGTTGTCTGCTGAGCGAGAACCATCACGGGGAGCTCCGCTCGAAAGCCTGGCATCACCCCGCCCTGCTCTAGGAGGGGGCATGGGAAAGGGCTCTGACAGGCCCTGGGCCGGAGGACATTGCTTAACTGCGTAAAGACAAACGAAAATGTCCTGCTGCCTGCTAACAAAGGGTTGCAAACTGTTTCTGGATATAGGGGAAGCTGGTTCCTCTCCACCCCTCTGCCATGCTTATTCCAGTGGGCAGCAGACACCCCATGGTCGCTGCTCTCTGCCCACTGCCAGAGGCAGCCTTGCTTTGCAGCCTTGCCCCACTGGAGGCTAAAACTCCAGCAGCTTAGTGGCTCTGACAGAGGTATTTGCTAGGACAACCATGACACAGAGACCAAACATGAAAACAAACAGCTGAAAATTTTACCATCATGGCTGGATAGGCCAAGAGAAAGGCTCCCTTTGGTAACATGAGCATGCTGTTCTGTTCTATCCAGGCCATGCTAGAGAGGAGCTCCTCTGGCCATCAGTAACGGGCTGCCCAGGATACTCAGTGCCATGCCAAACATTTGCTTTCCCTTCAGCCTTGAGGTGGATCTGTGTTGCATTGCTCTAATTTCTGTGTCAAGGGTTGCTTCACCCAGCAAAGCATTCTCTCCCAGTGCTTTCCTACCTGTTCTCCACATCTGCTTGGGCTGCTGTCTTTCTACCTCAGCTTTCCAGGAAGAGCAGTGGTAAAACCAGGGAGTCCCTGTTTATAGCCTCTAGCTGCTGTTGATAGCCTCAGATGCAAACAGTACAGGCTGGTGGTCAGGGCACATGGATTGCCTGCTCACGACTTGGCTTACTCAGGCTTTCCCATATCCAACATTCTTCTGCCCCAGCACCATTATAGTGGTCCTTTCTCTCCTTGGCCCTTTGCCTTTTTGGTCTTCTGCCCCATCTGCACAGTTCCCTCTTAACCCCTGTTTTTGAAAAAAAATATAATTTTGGAGACATGAACAGAAAAATAAAAATATTATACATATGTAGACTTAGCAGTAACCATATTAATACCTTCTCTTAGTCAGGCTTCATCCCCCGACATCCCTGCTTGTCAGCCAGTCTGAAAGCAGCACACATTCAGGAGCAGGAAGGGCATTGCACCCATCTGTGGCCAGCTAACAAGAGTCAGTGCTGGAGGTGAGAGCTTCTCCCAGCACATGCCAGAAACCAAGGCAAAGTAGCTGAATCTGTGGCATGGCAAGCAGGGGTATGGTAGGACAGCTCTTGTCTCTACAGCAGGACATGTCTGGTGGTGTTTTGCAAAGCTGGCCACCCACAACAGCAGTGGGAAATGCCTTCACCTCCTTCACATCCCTGCTCCCAGGGCTGCTGGGCTCCCGTGGAGCTGCTCTTTCCCCAGGCTTCAGCAATGAAGGCCATGTGAAAGAGTCGTGGGCAGGTTTCCAGCACTACCCAGCGTTACTTGGCAGCCAGAGAGCGCTAGGCAGGGCTGTAGTAAAATAGCACAAGCCCCATGTTTGGCCAGTTTCACCCTCCCCTTTCCCTTCCTAGGCTGCTTTCAGTAGCCTGGGACAGCAGTGACAGAGTTGGAACTGCAGTGCTGCCAAGGGACACATGAGGAAAGCTCTCCCTTTCCTATGGTGGCAAGCAACTCTGATGTGAGAAACAACAGTAAAAAAAGAAATGCCAGAGCATTAGAGCCTAAAAAGGAGCCATGGGCAAAATCTCGTGTGGGTGGAGAACACATCTCACACACTGCTAGGTCTGGAGAGTTAGTCAGCGTTATCCATAGCACAGGGATGGAGGCAGACTGTGATCAGACAGCAGGTTTAAAGCATACAAAAGGAAATAGTTTTGCACAAAAGACACAATGAAATTACATCGTCAAAGCTGAAAGTTAAATGAGTGCAAAAGAGGATAAGATGAATTCATAGAGAACAGGGGCACCCACAGTTATCAGATCTTAAAGTAATGATTTGATCACAAATTTCCTAAGCCCCTGATGGATAGAAGAAAAGGATGATGCTGTTTCCCTAACTATTCCTCCAAATCCTCGCCCACCAGACAGCTGGAGATGAGTGCCAATGTGCTGCCTGTTTGATCTGACCTAGCATGGCCTTTACACATTCTAGGAAAATGACAACCCAATGGATCTTTAATCCCATCATAAATTTGGACATGTTTGAAAACACCGATGAAAGCAGACACAAACAATAGAAGATGTTAGAACTTAGAAACAGTGAAGGAAGTAAATAAAGACTTCATTTGGAAAATACGGCTAATACATCTGGGATAGATCATACACTCCCCCACCCCCCACCCAGATGTTCAAAAATGGAGAGACCTTGAGGCAGTGGGAGAAAGAAGGGGAGAAGGAATGCTCTGTGCCACTGTGGTGAGAGTGAGAGGAATGTGAATGCAAGCCCTGTCCCCCCACGGTGTCATTGCTGATGGGCACAGGCAGCAAGGAGCTGATTCCGCTGGAACTGACCGTGGAAAGGCTCCATCTGATGGTTCACTTTAGTTCTGGCCATATTGTTAACAGAGGAAGATTGGAAAATTTGAGGAAAGTTCAAGATAATAGACATAAGAATGAGCAAACTGTGAGGAGTGCATGCTGAAAGAAAAATAACAACTGTGACAAGCATTGTTTGCCTTGGCAGAGCTGTGGCTGCACACAGAGACATGCAGCCCTGTGAGCAAGGGGCACAGGCCCACTGCCCCTCACCTCTCTGGGGGGCTGGCAAGGTGGGCTGCAGGGCCAGCATGATGCCAGTAGGGCTGACTGGGTGAGGGAGAGGGAAAATGAGAACAGAGGACTGCTTCTGTCCAGTTCACAGCTTGGGAGAAGAAACTGCTTTGAGAGGTCAGGATGAAGCTAAGGCAAAGAAAGATGTGGTTTGGGCACCAGCAGCTTTCTCAGGAGTGAGGCAACCTGTGTGAGGTGCCCAGAGCCTGGGAAAGACCACAGTGCCTTTCCCCCCAGGAGGGGATGCTACCCATCCACTGGGAACTTCAGAGCTGACCCAGGAGAGCATCAAGGAACTGGCAAGAGAGGAAATCGTATCTCAGGACTTTTCCACGTTTAGTGCCAGAAGCTCCATTCCACTATTGGCAAACTCCCATCTTCTGGAAAACAGCATGAAAACTTTTCTGGCGTTAGTTCAAAAGCCTTTATTATGATAAGCATACAGAGGCTTGTGTGTGCATCAAAACAAAGATCCATCTCTTCAGGGCTGGGCCATGGAAAGAAAACACATGGCCTGGGTGGCAGGGATTGTTGTCCTCAGTGTGCTCTCCCCAGTCCATCCTGAACAGGCTGTTGAGCCTGTAACAAAGCTGGCAGCCCTGCAGAGTCTGCACATCCTGCCTGGCACAGAGCATGGGAAGAACTGGGGTGGGGAATGCAGGGCACACATCCGGCCCAGAGCTGCTCTGGGAGAAACTGGAAAGCCCTGCCTGTGCCAACACTTCACATCAGCCTTCCAGTGCAGAGGTGATGTCCCCACTTCTCAGAGCTCTCTTCCAAGTGAAGGCTCCACTGTGCTGTGCTGTAGGGCTGGAGAAATCAGCTGTAGCCTGTGCACAGAGGAGAGGCAGCTTTATCAGGGAGGAAAGGTACTCAGAGCCTGTGCTGGGGAGCAGTTTTCCTGCAAGAGGTGAGGGTGCTGCAGGTACTGGGCTCTCTCTTCTGACAAGTTCCGATAGCTCTGCCCCACAGGTGACACTTGTGCATATGGCAGAGCTCAGAGAGGTCAGCAGTCCCAGCGGGACCAGGCTGCTCTAGCACCCGGCATGGCTGTCAACTCCCTCTGCAGGGAACCTCCCCAGAAATGGACCAATCAACATTTGAACCCAAACCAGAGATGCTCATCCCACCTTGCTGCAGCACATCTCAGAGTTTCCCGGGAGCCCAGGAGAGCTCTCTCTTCACGAGAGACAAAGGTCTGGAGTCTTGGCAGCACAGCATAGCTGAATAGTGAGTAAATATGTGATAGACAAGAATATGTGATGTTAAAAGATGTTTTACCCAGGAAAAGCAAAATGGTAAAGCAGAAAGTGTCTAGAAATTAAAGCCAGAAATCAAATTAGAAATAAGGCACAGATAATTATCAGCGAGGCAGATCAATTGTATTAACAAGTGAGCTAATTAAGACAGGAGGAGCAAGTGAAGATGCCAGCTGCTCACCTGGCTCCAGAATCAGGAGCTAACAATATTAATACTATGGGATTCGCAATGAAAATATGAAACATTGTAAAAGCTCTTCTCCCAGATATTTGACATTTTTCTTTGACATAAATCCTTAGCAAGGACAAGAAGAGCAGACTGGAACAAGCTTTCTTTCCACACCAACTTCCACATGAAGTTTTTGCATCAATTTCTGACGTGTCCTAATGGATCAGCCAGTTCTCATCGTGGACCCAGCTGAGCAGCTGCCAGACCCCAAGGAGGTCTCAGGAGGGGAATTGCCACTCTGCAGTTTCCGTGCTGTTGACAGGAAGGATGGATGCACCGGCTCACCTGGGGAGCTTCTCCAGGGCAGCTGCTCTGCTACAAAGGCTCCGTATGCACGGAAGGTGGCATGTGATGGGGTGTGCTGCACATGGGGCTGTCTGGGCAGCAGAAGCAGCTCTGATCCATGTTTCTCCTGCATGTTTCTCCTGCATGCCTTCCAGCCGTGGCCAAAACCTGCTGTCTGTCTCTCACCTACCTGTTTTTGCTGCAAACAACAGAAGGAAGACTGCATCCCTAGACTAATTCCAACACTGCAGTGTATTCGGAGATAAACAAAAACTGGTCAATGGACTCACGGCTGGTGAAGGGTCATTTGCAGCTTGAGCTGGATAATCTGCTTGGGGCAATATTCTTTGAATAATATGTGTTTCAGTGGAGCCATACAGAAGGAAAAATGGCTCATATTGAGAGACAGTGATGTAGGATGTGAGACAGAGGCAGTTCTGAAATGCAGTGACTGGGAAAAAAGACCAAGTTGCAATAATCCAGCTGGACTCAAAAGCCTAAAACCTTTCTGTTATGTGAACAAATCTGGACCAGAGATATATGAATGGGTAACACAGAGCCTAGATCAAAACCAGATACATACACTATTAGTGTAACTGCTGAAACCTTTGGTGTCCAAGTTTCAGAAAGATACAAAACTTTTAAGAGAAGTGGAGTCGAGAACTGCAAGTGAGGTCAGCAGAGACCACTTTACAGATTGAAAACCAGTCTATTTAATATGATATAATGACAACTTGCAAGCACCAACAAGGAAAAAGGGATTTTAATAGCAGAGTTACTCAGTCTTTTTGAAATGGGCAGAACAAGATCCAACAGAAGCTGAAGCCAGCTAATTCAGAGCAAAAATAAGACACGATTTTTGGGAGAACAATGATCTCCCCAAAGATCTTAGAACAGGATAGATTTTCCCCTTACCTTTAGGTCCTTCAATATATTAGGGCTTCTACTTCCAGGCATGAAGTAGAAATAATTGGGTGACATTTTCCATCCTGGACTATGCAGAGGGACAGACTGGGAGAGCTCTGTGTCTGTGCTTGCCTAAAGGAGAAGGCATTGTTGGGGTTGCACATCCTGACCCCCTCCACACTGCCTACACCTCTGCTTGGGGAAACAGGTATGTGTTTGCTATGCCTTCATCTCTACAACATCTGCTTTCTTTGTGCCTCCACATTTATGGGTTATTAGGAGAAGAGATTTCTGAGACTTTGTGGGAGGTAGACAGGCACCAGTGGTTTCTGAGCGTTTTTACAAAAATGGATCTCTGACTTACCTCTTTTTTTCTGGACCAAGAAATGGAAAAATAGAAGAAAGTGATTCATAAACTCAATCAGTGGCATTGTCCTAGTTGTGTGCTAGAAGATGGGCTGCAGTGTGTGCACTCACAAGCCCTGGGTCTTATGGCCATAGGATAAGCCTGTGCTATGAGGAAAGGAAAGGCAAATCTTCACTAATTTTGCTGGTGGAAAGAGTGGTTCAATCTGTGCATACCCATGCTGGTTAACTGCTGCCAGCTAACCTACAGGAACATTAACTAATAAACACTTTCCCTAGACTGGAGGCTGCTGTGTTATCAGCACAGTGACCCTGGATTGCTTTAGTGGGTTATACCTGAGGGCACACTGGTCACACCAGAGTCCCTGCAGGCATAAACAATCACTACAGGCCAAGGAGCCTGGGCCAAAACAAGCTCTTCCTACAAAAAGCAGCAGTGCCTGGTTGGGAACTTGTGGCTTGATGTATCTTAGGGACACAGGAATGGCTCAGTGCAACAGTGAGCCAGCTTTGGTCCAGCAACAACATCAGGAAGACGTGGGAAAAAGGCATTTTGCCACCTGCAAAAGGAGCTGACAGCCGACAGAGCCCTGCTAAGGGCTGATGACCACAAGCATGCTCAGTTTCTTCATCCTCATCCCTTCTTTTCCCAGAGTGGCATTTGGGAGCCTGACCCATTTGGGGCTGACCAGGTGCAGGAGCTGTACGCAGCCGTAGGGCTGTTGGAGCTCAGGGAGCAGGGAGGGCAGCAGAGGTGTGCTGGTGCAGAAAGGGCTCTTGGGAACAGCTTCAGCGGAGAGGGAGCAGGATCACCCTGTATGTGACAGCTCCCAAGAGCTCAGTGGGATGTGTGACCCTGAGATAACCCTTGCAGGAGCACTGGCTCCCAAAGACTGCTGCCACTTTTCTCTTTACAATGCTGTGCACAAGGCAGAAACCAACAAGCAGCAAAGTTTCCTTGAATGAAAGTATGACCCATTCAAGGAGGGGGCACGAGCTTGTCTGTCCTTGGCAGAGAAGGTGGCGAGCCTGATGTCCCAATATCTGTCAGTGCAAGTGTGATTCAGAAGAAATAAATGCCCTTGTTGTACAGTCAGAAGTCTCAGTGAGAGGGACTCTGCAGTACAGCCTGCTCTGCTGGGGTCTCCTAGCCCTGAGCAGCCAGGATGACATGGCTCCTCTCCCCTTCAGGTTCTTCCTAAACAATACCCTTCTGCAGGCACTTGGGCTTGTGGAAGAGAAGCCAGGCAAACAGGAGCACGGACACCAGCACAAGGGAGCACAGCACCATCAGCCCCACGTAGCTGCCGTGGGAGAGAGGGGGCCTGGCAGGCTCCTCTGCAGGGATCATGTTGGTCAGGTTCAGCATGTAGCCCAGGGTCCAACCCGCATCGCTGCTGCCAATCTGAAACACAAGAGCAGGATCAGTGCTGGGGGGCTGCCTGTGGCATTGCCTGAGCAGTGGCACCCCTTGGGATAAAGGGCCAGGCTGTGCAGCAGAGGCTGCAGAGATCTGCTGAGGTAGAGCCCTCCCCACCACGAAACACACCTTTCCAAGGAAGTGGATCATTTGCCAGTTGTTTTCAGTGAAATCATAGCCGTTTTCCAGGAGAGAGAGGATGTAGGCTCCAGAGAAGCAATATTCACTCAGGTACTTTTCTTTGATGTGGTGATATGCTGTCTTCACCTAGGGAAGGAGGCAATCACCAGACTGTTAAACGCACCTTCCCACTGCTCCAGCTTGTGACTGAGCACCCACTGCAAGTGCTGGGTGGATCTTCCCCGTCTTGCTCTGGAAATTAATCCCAGCCATTTAACCCAAAGAAAAGTATCAGCATCCCCAGTCTACTGCAACAAGCATGGCTCACCTCTTGCCAAGGCCGGGCACAGAAGCTCTCAATTTCACTGGTCACTTTGTTCAGGGCAAGGGGGTTTGGTTCACTGGTCAGGTTCAAAAAGTTCATCACAAAATAGAAAGCAGAAAAAGCCTGAAGGAGAAAGATTCTTTTAATCTGACTAGGCCAGAATCCCACAAAAGAAAATGAGTTTATTTATAGATAGGGAAATATAAGAAGCAACATCACACACACAAGAGCAGGAACGTTTTCAAGAGTGATGTCATTTTGAGACATATGGCTCAGAGCTGCTGAGAGATGGAGGCAGGAATTATGATATCCTGAAGAACTTCTGTGAGCTCTCTCCTTTATGTGTGCCAGTGGCACACAGTGTACACTGATTACCATCACAACCATGATCCCATTTTGGCAACCGAGTGAGATGAGTGTGCAACCAACATCACCACAAAGAGCAGAGGTGATGGTCTGAAAGGACTGTACAGAGTCCTATCATATAATCCAAGGTCCAGAAACCCCATCTCTGACCATGGCCAGTAGCTGATCAGTAGGAGGCAGATTAGGAACAGGGCAAGACTGTATTAGCAGTTCCCTGGAAAGACTCACAATTACTGAGCAGCTCTCGCAGCTCTAGGACTGATGGTCAGCATGATGTCACACATAATGTGTGTTCAGAGAGTGCACTGTCTCCTCATCATGCCTGGGAAGCAGATGGGTGAGCTGACTGGTTTCAGTAGCACTCAGGCACTGCTGGGTGAACTTCAGATCTGGTGCCACCACTGACCTTAGGAGATGAGGTTTGCAGGAGCAGTGTTCCTGCCTGCAGCAGGCTCTCCTGCCTCTGGTGCTGGACATCAGCAAGGACAGCTTAAAAGTGAGTAAACAGAGCACCCCAAGGAGATGGGTTAGAATGGAAACAGTGCAGTACTGGTAGGCCAGTATTTACTGGGGTAGCTCTTAACATGTCTGTCCTCACAGCAAGTACAGCGCTACTTTTGTAGTTACATGTTCAAAAAGCCATCTTGTAAATTATTTCCTGCCTCAGTCATGAAGAATACTCTCAAGCATTACTCTGAATTTCTGCTCTTCTGACATTCTGGGTCACAGACAGTTGAAGAATGAGTGGAGACTCACCCCAAACTCCCCTTGTAATGGAGGTAGGTATATCCCATTGAAGGAGCAACTGGAGTAAGGACAATTGCTTTTGTCGAAGAGTTTCTGGATGTTTTCTCGGCACTTTTGATAGTCCCCCTCTCCCTTTATGTACAGCTGGCTGAAAGGCAATTGCTTTTTCTTGTCTGATGTGCAAGGGTTTTTGAAGAAGTCAGTAACATTTATAGTCCTCTCATAACCCTTGTGAAAGCATGGGTCGGGGAGACTGCTGTTCTCCACGGTCTGAAAGTAAAAATCAATCCAAGCTGTTACACTTTGCTCTAGAATAACACCCCGGGAAAGAACCACAAGGAAGGGTGGCACTTGTCACAGTACATCACATCCAGGTGCACACATCAGGTCAAAGGGATAAGGATGGCTTCAGACACTGACTGTGCAAGGGAAGATGTGGCTACTGCCACAACATCCCTGTAGGACCCTGGGCAAATTATTTTAAGTTACAGTTTGCAAAGCTGTGCTGTTGATTTGGGTTTCTCATTTGGTAAAATGTCACCTCCCCTGAGTACTTCAGTTAAATGCAGTTCTCTTGCTATCCCATGCCCAAGAATCAAGGCATCTCAAACTGGTAGCACTTTTGAAAGTATCGACTGTCACCTCTTTGGGCACCTCATGCCCAGTCTGTATGGAGAACAAGGACATTTCCCTAATCCAGACTGAGGGGTGAGCTGGGACACAGCAACTTTTACAGCACCAGTATCTCAAAGCTGGGAGAGTCCAGGATCATTCAATTAGAGTGTAGATGTACTTGCCTGTAGATCCCTGGCCAGTTTCTGTTGCAGGGCTTGGTCCTTCCCATAGCAGAGGAAGCTGTGCGTGTACACTTGGTAATCCTTGCCATAGAGACGGAAGTAGAGCTGGTTCTCTGGGGACTCAGAAGTGAGGTCCTTTGATACAAAGGTAATCTGTGTGGAGGCTCCTCCAAGGTCTAGTGCTCCTGATGTCTCACTTGAAGATTTCAGGGAGTGTAGAAGCTTTTTCCAGCCAGACTTGGGGGAAAAAAAAAACCCAACTAAGTCAACCAGATATACTGGGCATGTGGAAGATTTATTTTGGAGAAAAAAAAAAGAGAAAGAACCATGAGGAGAGAAGCAGAAGCACAGAACACAGGAAACATGGGAAGTCCTGGAGGGGTGCATGAGATGAGAGCTGGAACAAGACATAAGAAAAATGCAAGCTTGTAAATACAGAAGATGGATCATGTCCAAGTGTTTGCAGGAGGGCAAAGAATATGAAATCTAATACTATTGTTATAAGAAAAAGCAGTCCACTTACTGTTTCAGCTCTTAAAAGATTTATAAGCTCAACAGGAAAGAACCACAGTCAAACTTTTCAGAAACAGAAATATTTTAGATCAGGAATTGAGAAGGATGCTGTACCCAAGCTAAATTATTGAAGGTGCTGGTGTTTTGTTTCAGTGCTTGAAGTCTGATTATAGTGGTACATCCTGATACCACCAAGTATCAGGATGTACTCACAGCAACTGCTAAGGCAAGATGTGCAGCTTCCTGATCCCTGGTAAATGGCTTACAAGGGAAGAGAGTGCCTGTGACACCTTCTTGCAAGGCAGGACGTACAAAGTGCTGCAAGCCAATTATTCAAATGTCTTGCTATAGATATCCTACCTGCTTGAAATTGCCCAGAAGGTAGTTAATGGTGATCCATCCATAGGCCCCTTCTTCCTGACCAGTGATGATTCTGGCACCCTGGAAGTTGAAGGGAGCTGAGCGTAGTGTGCTTCCTACTGAGGACAAGACTTTGTCAGCTGCACTTTCATTCTGCAACCTGGATGAAGGGAAGAAAGGCTGGAGTAACTCTGGCTGACAGCTCGCTGTGTGCTTTACTCTGAGCAGGCAGGCTGCAACTCCCCACCGAGTGTCAATGGTTAAGAGGTCAGTCATTCGTATGAGTGATCCAGCTCTAACTGGCCATGGTCCTCTCTGTCACACCTTGACAGCTGCCACCAACTCTGACACTTACAGACCCTGCAGCTGAGAGGGGTAGGTACTTGGAGCAGAGATCAGAGCTCTTGTTCTGTAGCATGTATCCTGACAGGAATTGCACTGTGGAGACTCCTATCACTATTTACTGTCACCATTAGAGAAGAAATCCAGAAGATATCCCCAGGAAGGTTTCCCAGGCAATATATACCAAAGATCAGTTCCCTGTCCTAGCCAGGAGAGGTCTGGGTCGCCCTCATGAAAATCACAAATTGTAATTAAAGGAGGATGTGACTATAAAATTACCTTAGCCTCTGATGGCCCTCTGTGGGGAGCTGCAACATATTTGAGCTCAAAAATCCAGGATTAGGCCTAATACCAGACTGTGGGGTTGTTTGAGCATCCGTTTATTGTGGGGATGTCTAGGCATCAGTTTGGGCACTGCTGATCTCCTGGTGTCTCTGCTGCATGTGGATGCAGGAGATGATGGAGGGTTGGAGTGAGCGGGGAAGCAACGGAAAAGTCCAGGAGATTAAGGGCTCAGAGAGGTCAGCAGCAGAGGAAGGCATCTGGGCACAGTGTGAGTGGCAGCATGTCCAAGGACTGTTCCCCAGAGGCCCCCACTGCACATCCATGGCCATCCCAGGTGCAGTGCTGCAGGAGAAGGGGACAAGCCCTGCAGTACCTGAGAAGCCGCATGCCAGCAGTCGCTCCGAGGTAGACGGGTGTCTCTTTGTGTTGTGCTGAGGGAATCACCTCTTTTGCTTGTTGTAGGCACTGTGCCAGAGAGGGACCTGCCTTCTCTGTGGCATGGGAGTAACCTGAGATCCCAGGGCCTGCAAGAAGTAAAGACACTTCATTGTTCAGACTCCAAGCATGACCCCAGGATGCTGTCACGAGCGGGTGTGTTAAACTGTATCACAGGCAGCAGAATCAGATTCAACCACCCCATTCCTGAGGAGCTTTAGAAATCCTACAGCCCCAGCTAAGCCCAGTGCACATAGTGGGTGGTCACAGTGCCCAGCATCTGCCACGCTTTCTCTGCAAAGAAGACTATGAACTAGCAATGAGGGCTGAGACAAGCCATTCCTTTAGCATGTCCTGAACATCTGCAATCTCTTCTCGGAGTCTGCCTGGGTGTACCCTGGATCTGTGCCTGAAAATCCCTGACCCTCCTATGCTGGCTCCTCCGGGGGCAGATGCTGTCATTTGTTTGTGTACTTTCCACTCACACTGCAACACTGGGTTTTGCAGCTATTGAGTCTTATGCTAACCCAAGGAAAATATCACTGTCCTTCTTTGCCATGTGTCCCCTGGCTCCCTGGACTGCCCAAGGACCAGGCAGCAGTGAAGCCCCATTTGCTCCAGCTTGCTCTATGCTCAGTGTGCTGCTTGTGACATGGGATGCTGCAGTACTGAGCAGCTATCACAGCAGCTTGATAGCAGTAGGGCTCTCCCCTGCACTGCAGAGGCCTGAAAAGACCCCAGGCAGATCTGACAACATCTCAGAATGCAGAAATCCATGATGGTCTGTGCTGTTCCTTGTTGTGTGTGCCCCTGGGCTTCATTTATGCCTTCTTAAACCATACAGTATCTACACAGCAATTAAATAGAATTTAAAAAGTGCCATGACACGCATAAGTTGAGCAACCTTGAGCCACAAGCCCTGTGCATAGCTTGCACAGAAGCCTTGAAAAAAAGCGAACCACACTCTCCCCTCTCATTGCGTTCTTTAGCACTTCAGCAGGAGTGCATGCAGACGTTTTATTTATTTAAGTACATTCTTCGGTGCAGTTCTTTCCAAAAAGCAGTTAATTCCAAGCATCCTGAAAACAAAGGAAAAAGCAGATCCATTTTTCTCCCCAAGAAGGTCAGGCCCATACATTCCCTTGGGAAGCAGTGAGATATACATTATCTCACAGATGTAGCACTGTTTCTACCATAGGCCTCTTCCTCTAGATCTCTCCTCCCTCACTCTTTTATTACATTATCTCTTCATCCCACGCCCCTTCCCCAGCTCATTTTTTTCCTCTTACCTTCAACTTTACACACCTCCACCTGCTTCACCACCCCGGTGTCATTCTCCTTCTCTGCTGGCCACTCGTACACGTAGAGGTTGGTGTGGGATGATCCCGCATCCAGCACGATCCCATACTGTGGGCAAAACAGAGCCCATGTCACCCCCGAGGCACCCAGCCAGAGCTGGTGTGGGCTGCCCTCCACACATGGGAACCAGACACACACAGCCCATCTGCCTGGCAGCTGTGGGAACGTGGGGCATTGCTCTTCTCAGCAGAGCTTCAGTGCAAAACTCCCGTCAAAGGAAACAGGAGCGGAGAAACCGCCAAGTTGGGACTGGTCACTAAAGAGACAATTCCCTGTGAAGCTGTGACTGGTTTTACCACAAAGATGTAAAACAAGATGTTGAGGTGCATAGAGCCAGAAAAAGAGCTTGGCCAGAGCCAGCAAGGGCAGCAACATGGCGGTGAGCACTGTGGACACCCAATCCCCCAGCTTGTTCTCCTCTAAGGGTAGCAGCTTGTAATACCTTAATATTCTTCGGAAGTGGCTGGTTTTGGGTCACTGCTACAGCAATTAAAGCAATTACAGCCAAAGTAGAGAGGAATCCCAGGATGAGTAGAATCGTTCTTGTTGAGGACATCTTTGGTTTGGTACCTGTGACTAGAGGAGAAAAAGGATGTTAGTATCCCAGTAGCCCATCTTTCCTCACACCCCAAAGGCAAGTTTTTTGGCATGTTCCTGTAGTTCTTTCTCCCTTTGAAGTATCTGCCTTTGCCCACCAGGTTATGAACGACCTCTGCTTGCAGAATTGGCACTGTATGATAAATCACACACTTTGCAGAACTTGTACCACTCTAATTCCTTAAATGTTACAGGCATATTTGGGATAACCTATCTAACGAATTAAGAATTTTGTGGTTTAATATACATGGTTAGCAATAGAATTCTGTAAAAAAGGCCACTTATGGCTGATGACAATAATTCACAACCAATATGTCATTTGAGCTTTCAGAACCAATATACATATAGTTGCACTTGTTAGTGGTTAACATGATGCTGTCTTTCACATTTTTCTGCTTTGGATAATCCTTCACATATCCCACAGTCAAAATCTCATTTCACAACTTAGACTTGGCCAGTTTTGCAACTGTTTAATAAAATACCATCTTACTACATGGAGCTCTAGAAAGGGTATTAGTGTATTTTCCAGATTTATAACTTTGATGTAAAGTCAACACTTAAACCGAACAAATAGCTCCAGGGGACGTGCGCTCCCGCTATGACATGAAATCCATTTCCACCAACAGTGATGCTCCATACTCAAAAGCACTGATCATCCGACTCACATGGGAAATAGTTTCTCTTCTCCTTTTACAGAAATACTCCAGGAGATGTTTTGAAGTACATTGCAAGTTGTTCAGGATGGCAACACCTTGGTGCAGGCAACCACATAAACTATTTTCATGCTCTGAGAAGGTGACTGAACCTGCTCTGCACCTGCATGCCAGAACTTGTGTTCCAGAGGTCTCCAGACCTCCAGACCCAGATCCATGCTCCAAATCCATTCTGGCACTTCATACCATGCATGCAAATATGAAAAGCATTCAAGTTCTGAACAGGGTCAGCTTCTAACAGCTCTGGTTTTATGTGAGAGGTGGTCCCAGGTTCCAGAACTATATAGTGTTACCTGACCTTACAAATGACCCTAAATCCTCAAGTAATTCTCAGAAGCTAGCCCAAGTTGAAAGAAGCTGCACACCTCTGGAAATCTCTAACTATAGGCAAATAACAGCTTCTTACCTTCTTAGAGAAAATGGAACCTAAAAGTGCCAGGAGAGTTGGCTTTGAAGATGCCACAGACAGCCTGTTGGGAATGTGACACTGACCTGGAGCTCTGTGCTCCCTTCATGTGCACATCTGCCAAGGTTAACTGTGACATTTGGAAGTTTGTAATGCTTGCACTTTGTGAGTGCCTGTTAGAGGCTCAGCATGCTTGCCAGTATCTCCAAGAATGCAGCTTAAAAAAATAGTCTAGTGCACATACCAGACAGTAGGAAGTAAGAATGTATTTTATCCAACTCTATTCAAAAACACCCAGAACGCAGGGCTTGAAGTGATTAGAAACAGCAGAGCAGGATGGCTGGGAGTCCTTCCTTCTCACTGGAGAGAGCAGTTTGCTCAGGTTATGATAGCACTGAGCATGTCCGTTGAACAAAAATTATTTTAACCCTACAAAAATGCATTAAAGCAGATGCTATAATGTAAAATTAGCTGTACAGTATAGATACGAAGTTAGTGTGCCTGCAAACTGAAACTGCTGCTGACACTTGCACAGCACATCCACGTAATTATTGCCACCCTTACTCTGAGACCTTGCCTAGAGACAGCCATGAAGGAATTTGTTATGTGTTTGCTGTCATGGGAATGAAGGAGATGTGACTTTGCACAAGTTCTAAGATCTGCAGGTTTCCTGTTGTGATGGGCATTGTCAGACTGCTGTATCTTTTCAGCAGCCACACTCTGAAAGTGCCAGCATTGGCAGCAAAGCAGGAACGTTGTTCTCACTGTAATGGACCATCCCAATTATGAGCTAGAAATCCCTTGTCTGAAGGTAGAGGCATAATGATAATTGTCTGCATCCCACCTGTAGCCTGAGATTAGTAAATTTTTTGCCAAGGCACATTATTTTCTTAACCCTGAATATGACTTTTGCCTGAATTTTAGTTCAGGAGCACTTTTCAGGACTCTGGGGTTTGTGGATAGGTGACTTCTTTGCTGTATCCCATACCTGATCATCCATCTCTGTGAACTCTAATGCTACCAAGGAGCATTTTACTGAAATGTTTCATACAAGAAAAGGTACAAGGTGATAAGCATAATCCGGAAGGTAGTGTAACAGAGCAATAACCTTCCAAAGAGCACTCAAAGTGTACAGACTTGAATACTTGACAGACTTGTTTAAAAAAGACAAACTTATTTTAAAAAATCCAAACAAAAACCAAACAAAAAAAAACCAACACCACAAATCTGCAAATATTTAAAGAATTCAATGTAGTTAAAATTCACTTGCTGTTTGTTCAGAAAGGAGAGGTATTTCAATGAGTTCTCTTTTCTGTGCACTTGGTTACTTCTATCAGTTCTAGGTGTAATTGCAGCTTCTGCAGGGGCTAAACAATCAAGCTATTCCAGCTTTCTCCAGCTCCTTTGAATTTCACATTCACACTGCTGAATGCCATGCAAACACTCCCCAATGTCCACCAAGTGGAGCAGTACTTGACTGGCTGCCAGGCCCCAGGGTTTCCCTTCCACTAGCAGTTTTCCTCAGCTAAAGATTAAGCAGACACCATCTTCTGTCCCTGTGCCCAGTCAGAATCCAAGCAAGACAGATCTCGACTCTTTCTCTCACACTGCCCCCGGTGTGCAGCGACTAAAACACCCCATAGGGCCATAAGTAGGCACAGAAATGATGCTGCTTTCCTCCTCTCAGAGCTCAGAGCTGCTTGATGCTGGAGCCCTGCCTGGCTGTGCAGGCACTGAGCCCTCTCCAGATGCTGGAGCACAGCCCAGCTGCTCAGGCATCTCTGTCTGATTCCAGTTTTGGTCTCTTTGCTTTTTTGTAGGGGCTACCACTGGTTCCATCCCCAAAACATAAACAGATCTAACATCTTTTCTGTCTCCAAGACAGAGAACTGGGAGGATGTTGTCAGTCACTCCAGGTAGCAGCAATTTTGCTGTGGAAACCCTGTTGCTCTTAGTGAATAACCAGGAAGGACCACACCAGCGTGGGAGGCAGCTCTGTGCGAAGGCAAGGAAGATTTGACTCTTTCAGAGCTCGAGACAAGTAGGAAATGGCCCCTCCAGCCAAGTCACTGGCACCTCTGCATGCCAGGAGATGTCACTCACAGCCAAGGCTGCCCACCCTCAGCTCCCTTCTCGCCAAACAAGACTTACTAACAAAAGTTAAAAGGAATCAGGCAACCAGCTGCTTTTAGACATGCAACAAGGAGAGACCAAGGCTTGTTTAAGGAGTGACATTAGGAATGTCCAGCAGAAAAGAAAAGGTGCTGTGCATAGACCAAAGCCATGCTTGGTTCAGACAATCTCAGTGACCCATCACCTCTAATAAATACAAATATTTTTGTAAGCTCTGACTTCACACAACAGATAAAGCTGATATTTGATCTTCTGTTTGGATGTTCATGCTCAGTCTGTTACAGAAGGGATCACAAGAGGTTGTACTGCAAGGCCATCCCTCTTCCACTGCACAAGTGCCACACTGACAGAGACACTTCTCACCATCACCTTTATCCTCAGCACTCCTCTCTATGGTCAGAAACATTCCCATTTTCAGCCTTAATTTATTTATTGTCAGTCTATTCTCTCTGCCTGTCTTCCACTTCTACCTCACAACTTCTGCAATGCTCAGTCCTAAGAGAATTTATTCTCTTAGTCAATTTGTAAGAAATGATCCTTTCTGGATTTTTGTCTTTCCCAGCCTTTTCTGTCTACCTGAAGAGTCCAGCATCACTTCTCTGCATGTAGAATTACTTTCTTATATTTTTATTGAGCATTCTGACCAGAGCTGCAAGGAGACTGGCCTTGCACAGCAGTGAACCAATTCCACAGGAGATGGTACAATCCCAGACGAAATGAAATGAGGTGGAGACTTGTACTACCTCAGAAACATGGTCATCCACCATCACAGGCTATGCTCAGCAAACCCACCCAGGAGAGAGGGGCTCTGGCAGTGCAGGCTGTGCACATTTTCTAACTGCAGGAGTTTGTGTCTGTGCAGTTCTGCTGGCAGTGATGGTAGGGAGAGGGCATGGGAGCAGTCAGTGCTGCTGTTCAACATGGAGAGGAGACACACACATCATCCTCCTGGTGAGTGAAAATGAGATTTCAGTAGTCATGGGGGTTTTCAGGCTGAATTGCCTGAAATTACCTCACTGATTACTCTGTGAGGCTGCTGAACTTGCAGGGTTCAGGGTTTGATGCACATTACCCAAAAGGCACTCCTGTCTTCAGACTCACCACAACCAAAAATCTGAGTGCATAAACACTCAGAAGAGATACACTGCTTCATTTATCAACACTTTTATGAAATTTTCCCTGTCCCCAACTGACTTCTTACTCATTCTTCATCTGCCTTTTTCATTTAAACATGCTTGTATCCAAGTTATCTAGAAAGACTTAGCTGCAAAGTAATGTAAACCACCTGTTTAGGGCCAGCATATTGGAAAAGTCTTTTCTTAGGCTGTCAAGAGGCTCAGGTTTGTCTTAGAATTTACATAAAAGCACATATACAGGAAGTCAATGTCTTTGGTTTAAGGGCCTTTATTTCAAAGTATCAGGACAAGACACTCATCATGTTGAAATTAGAATTCAAGCTCCAGATCAGGATTTTACATCACTTTTTACAACTGTTACATGGAACAGTGTGGGAGACTCCGTTCCAAGTTTTAATTATTCATATGGCAAAGACTGTGGCCTAAATACTGGTGTGATCTCTGGCCCTCCTTGTAGGGCTATGTAGAATAATAAATACACATTTACTGAGTCATATTTTTCCAGATGAGATACTTGTAAATGCTGAAGTACAAACATTGAAGTGTCAGTGAAACTGATAATCCAAACAGTATAATGGGTTTTTTGGATGCTGTTTCTCAGAGACATTTGATACTGAAATCATGCATCCTTACATGTCTCAAAAGGCAGACTCCTATGAATTTAGGCTATACAGCTTGGCAGCTTGAACCATCCCATGTGCACACCTACCTGTGCATTAGTGAGCTGGGAGATAAAGAGTGTGCCTGTATTGAGATAATACCAAGCTGGGAGCAAAGCACACTGACACATAGGACTGGAATTGAAAAAAAAAAAGACAAATAGGTGAGAGCCTGGTGAAAACATCTAACTCACTTAAGGACAAAAGCAAATATGACATTTATGTAAGAGCCATCACCCAAAGACAATGTGGTGAGCAATTTGTTAAGTAGCACTTCCAGAGAAAATGTTACTGCAGCTATAGCAGTTTATAGTAATCTTTCCCTCCATCTAAAGGTGGTAAATCCTCCTGTGAGGTTCTGTGACCAATTTTGAACACTGCCTTTCAGGAAAGATGTAGACCACTTGGAGAAACTCCAGAAGAGAACTCCAGAAAAAGATCAGAAACCTAAAAGCTTGACCCATGAGGAAAGATTGAAGGAATTGAATTGTCAAGTTTGCAAAAAAAGAAGAGTAAAGAAGGCTCATTAGTTGTCTTCAGACAAATGACATTTCTATCTGCCAGCGCTGGTGTAGCCAATCCCGCCCCAGGATGAGGGTGGCTCCTGGATTTTCTCCCAGTTCCGTTTCCTTGGTTCAGAAGGAGGAGAGTCAGCAAAAAGGGGACAATGCACTCATAAGTTATGCTGTCAGCAAAGCCAATGCAGTGCATTTGCTCTCCCTGTGGGACACAGATGCAGTCCTACAAAGGTGCTCCCTCCTTTGCCCAACAAAGCTCCAGGTTTCGTTCAGACAGAATTCAGCAACGCTGCTGGGTGCTATCCCTGTGTGCAGCACTGCTTGGTGTGGGAGTACCTCATCCTTTTCCTGCTTTTAGTGTTGTGGCTGGGATACAACTCTGGGAGATTGCACAAGACACATTGAATGAGCCCTCTTTTCCTGGAAAAGAGAAAAGCACTGAAGATCCTGGAGAGCTGCTGGGTGCTGGAGGCAGCAAAAGCTGAGCAATAGGAGCAAGAGATGGACACAAAGGAGCAGGCAGCACACATTTCTCTCCCCTCCACAGCTGCCCACAGCACAGAGCGGCTTGGTGCTGGAGCAGCCCGTGGCCCTGTGGCACAGTTACTGCTGGAGAGGTGATGTCCAGGGGTTCTGGCCACGAGCCCCAGTGGCCCAGACTGCCACATCAGCAAGTGCCCCACTCAGCCATGCACAAAGCAGGTTCTCCTGCCAGAGACCTTCCTACGGCACAGAGCTGGGGATGGTGCTCAGCCTCCCTGGCTCTCTGCAAGGCTCGCACACCCTCTCCCACCTTGGCCTCACAGCCCATCTCCCTGGTGTTATACACTGCCCCTGCCAATGCCTGCTCATCAAATAATCTCTCTGCAGGAAGAAATTTTTCTGGCTTGCATCACAGCAGTCAGACCCAGCTAATCAGTATTAAATTCAACCAGCAAGCGTCAGGATGCTGCTGACACAATGGCCTTTAGATAGTTACTTTTCACATTTATGTGCTGTTTACTGACTTCTAAGCCTGTATCCTACTTGTACTCATACTCATTTCTTTACGATTCTCACATCAAAGAGGTTTTTCAAATCAGAAGAGAAAACTGTTATCAGTTACATCAGTTTCCTGCCAGGAAACCTCTGGTATTAATTTCCTATTAGTCATATTTTAACTGTACAAGATTTATTGCCATTATCCCCGAAGCTTGAAGTTTCATCAGAAAATATCCAGTGAGCTCAAGGGGCTTCCCCTCCTCCCTGGCTTACCAGCTAAATTATTGCTTGAATATGTTTGACTATCAGGTGATGTGAAGGCATTTGTTTGTCTTTTGGAGGAAAAAAAAGATGCATCAAGTACTGACACCTTTCAGCTTTGTCATTATTGATGGATTGAATACACAGACTTGCAATGGCCCAATGGTGCTGCCAGGCTTCCACTTGTGCTCAAGATCCTTACATTCTTCTTCCTCTTCTTAACTCTCTGGCCATGATTTTTTCCTTATGCTTCTTTTGACCATCTTTTACACTTTCCAACTTTAAATTTGCACTAGTTTTATCTTCTTTTTTTTTTTTTTTGCCTCTGAATATGCATCTTTAAGAAATTTTATTATTTTCAAATTAACATAACTTTAAACAGTTGGATTGTGGCTTTTGTGGAATGAAATAAGAAGAGAACGGGTTGCTTCTTATTAGCATTCCTATTTCCACATTTTAAATACTCTGCTGATTTAGCTCAAGTATTTTTTATTTTGTGATTTTACTTATTTTAAGAGCTACTAGACATGGTTGACACAGAATAAGTGCGCATTACTTTTACAATAATTCAAACCTCTCATAGAAATTCCTCTTTTTCTCTTGCAGCTGGGGTCAACATGCATTTCTCTTGAGCTAGAGGTAAGGCATTGCAGATTGTGAGATGGTGACCCTCAGTTCTGAGAAATTGCCTTGTCTTTCACTAAAATCCACCATCCTACTAGCTTTTCTTGTCCCTGTATACAGAGCTGTGCCTACCTCTGTTCCAGCACCCTGGCTGATGACAGGCACTGACCTTCAGTTGCTTTGGTCTCTTGCTCCCAGCTCAGCCCCAGACAGCTATTGTGTACAACTATTTAATTATTGTTGCTACTGAGGACAGCAGGACCACTGCTCACACTGGAAGATGGGTGATGTGAGTCACATCACCAACCCAGTAGGGCCCACCCTTTCCTGTGTCCCATCAACCACCCACACATGAGGGGGATGTACAAGTTATCATGAAAAAAAGAGAGGAAACAGCCTCCAGAACAACCACTCCTCCCTTCAACACCCACACTGGGCCAGCAAGTTCAGAAACTTCCTGGAGAACAAAAAGTCCTGAGCTTTGTAAATGCTGCAACGCCCCACAGGAGGTTCTGATGGGGAATGGCCGCAGAGGAAAGGGATCCAAACACCCCATTACCCACAGCTTGCTCTGCACCCAGCACGCTCTGGCTCCCAGTGGTGTCAAAATACAACCCCAGCAGTCACCAGTTTTCCTGTATGCCCTCTCCACCAACAACCTTTCTTGCCTTGAAGGGGCTGAGGCCACCAAGCCTCTCACCACATGTCAAGGATGCTTTTCTCTGAACTGTAGACTCCTGGGATCACCTTGTGTGTTGAATAACAATATTGTGTGTTGAATAACAATATTGTGTGTTGAACAACAATATTGCTTTCAGGGGCTCACTTCCCTGCTTTCCAAAATAAACAGCACAGCTGCCCAAAGTGCCACATGTCAGCCAGTGGAACGGCTGCCTGTGCTGCCCGACAATTTCTGCACAGAAAAGCAACCAGCATTTCTCCTGAAGTTTCACTTCCCATTCAGGACCAAAAACCATTGGAGACTGTTCACAGACACACAAACACTGTTCCAAGCTGGTGCAGCATCAGCAGAGCCACTGGAAAGGCTCCTGGGGGTGATGCCCGTTCCACAGCAGTCCCATATGAGTGCAGAAGCTGCAGTGCCTAACTGTGCCTGGGATTTTGCCTATACCCAGGTTGTGCCACCCCTTAATACTCTAACTTCCAGCACATCCATTTGCTGTCTTAGATGAGCATTTCTCAGTCCTGTAAGGTGCCCAGTGAGTTTTTCCTCCCTTAACATGCATAGCATCCATTTGCAGCAGAGAACACTGTAGGCACCTTCCCTTTGCAGCTAATCCCAGCAGATGAAGCAAAGACCCCTTGCTATTCAGGCAGGGCAGCAGCCCTGCTGCCTCCTTTCAGCAGGCCAGGGTTAGGGCTGCATGCATAAAGAAAGATACCAGTATGCTTAAACACTTCCCAACTCACCCCTTTACCTTCAGCTGTCAGCGCTGCGATCTCCATTCCTCATTGCAGAGCACAGCACAAGGAACAGCTGGAACAGTTTCTTTTTTTTTGGTGGAAAAATATACTGATTTCTCAGAGGTCAGCTTTAATAACTAGGATTCCCACAAACCATGAGGAGAATTCAGCTCATGATATTTGGCATGAATATAATTCTCTGTTCCTCATGCTGCTACAATTTCCATTTCAAATGGCAGGAAACAAATTACTCTGTGGTATTTTTAGTGACAACTGATGGTAAGGAGCATGGGATCAAAGGCTATTGTGGGGCACAGGCCTTGACAAAGTTCCTGAGCTTAAGAGAAGAAATACTTCTTGCAAGTTACAAAGGTAATAAGGTAAATATGAATCTAAATTTTCATGGTCAGAGGAGCACTTTGAAAAGCCTGGAGCTTCATGCCGAAATGTAACAAAACAGCAAAGGAGTTTTGCTGGATGAATGGGCTGGCACAGGATGCTATTAATCTCTAAAGTTCAAATTACTTATTGCTGGGATGTGCAGTGAATCCTGAAGGAAGAATTAGGCTCATGGAAAGAAACCCATTTATAATGAAGCCATAGTTTGGCCTTCAGTTTGCATGTCTCCATTAATCTTCCCTCTCTCCACTATTCTTGCCTCAAATATTTCAAAATACAAGCATGAAATACTTTGGACAAGGCAGCATGGGCACGGGGGACAGTCACAGGAGCCCACCCTTCTGTCCAGAAACCCCAGGCCCATGCAGAAAGGAGCTACAGGTCTGCTGCTTCCCTGGAGCCGCTGTGTTTCCCAGCCCCTTTCAGCACCATTCTCTCTCTGGCTCGGGATGGGAGGTACCAAGCTCACGCCAGAGCCAACCTTCCAGCCACAGGATCTCCAGCCCAGCTGCAGAGCTTGCAGCAAGTTCACATGAGCACGCATTTTCCTCACATCTCCTGCAGGAGCAGGGACATTGAAAAGGTTATTTATTAACAGCTCTGGGACAAATGAGCAAGAAAGAAAACAAATCCATTTATAAATCAGCTAAAGAGAAAACTTGTGACTCTAATGGTCTCCTTTGTAATTCCTTAAGTGTGGCCTGGAGGTGCCCTGGCATCATTTCTTGTGATGCTGAATCAGCAGAACAGCCCCACTTGTGCACTGAAGAGCAAAATACACCCAAGAAAGCACTAAGATACACCATGCTCAGATTTTTCTTTGTTTCTGTTAGGATTTAGGGAGACTGATAGTGCTCAAATTTCTCACCACTAAATACCAAGCAGTGACTCACATCAGCATCTCCCTCTGCAATCCAGGAGAAATGCTTTCCTCCGGGGTAAGGTGGAGACAGGATAAAGAGAGAAAACTCACGCTAGAGCTGTCTGAAAGAACAACGTCATTGCTATCTCAGCTCCCATTTAGGAGCATACCAATCCTGAATACTTTGCCAGACTTTGTTCTTTGATAACATTTCTCAAGGGGGCGGTGGGGGGGGGAGGAGGGGAACAAAAATAACAAAACACTGTTCTGTTTAACAGTTACCCATAGCAGAGAAAAGCTGAGCTAAAGTTTCCAACAATTATCAGTACTAAAAATCCTAAAATAGATATGCAGTGTACCATTTTTGAATTTAAAACTGGCTGGACAAGAGTTCCATCATGTGGATTGAAAGCTGTGTAAAGAGGACAAGGCAGCTTATCAAGATGACACGTTAGAACAACAGTGTAAAAGTGCTCAGTATAGCAGTGATATGGATGAAGAAACCAAGGCCTCAAGCAGATATGGCAAATTGTTGTGTAATTCATTGGAAGGAACTGTATGTCCAGGAAAGAGATAAATTATGTCCAAGGTATCTATGGAAACCACCCTCTTATACAGGAAACAATTAAACTCAGAAAAAGACAAACAAGAGAAAACTCAAACTTCAGATGCTCATAAGGCAAACAACACTAATTGCAAGAGATGGGGCTCACTTAAAGAGATGTGAAATATGGAAATGAAGACTAGCAGCTGAAGGAGAAATAGGAGCTGTACAGTAACTCTTTGGGGCTGTCTCCCCAGAGAAGATGTGGGAACCCTAGCCTTAAATCCATTTATAAACTGATGGGCTCCCAGAGCAGTTTTATTCAGATGACTCTCAGCAGTAGGTCTCTTCCTGGGCCATGACCTGCTCATCCTTTACGCAGACTTCTGGGAAGTCAACTCACTTTGGGTGGGATCAGTGAAGTCAAAGTCCTTCGGAGTAGTTTCCATTTAGCACTTGGCATCACTGAAAGCATCTGAGAACTTTCCTTATCCTCCTGTTTTGTCTGATATTTCTATCCAGCATTTTTCAGTCCTTAGAGCCCCTTACAGCTCAACTTAGGCCTGATTATATCTTTGCTACACTGATCACACCAAAACAAAAGCTTCTTAAACTCTGATGGTCTCACCAGTTATAAATGAAAAAATATGTGCAAGCTTTGTTTAAGAATGGAGAAGTTTTTAATGTAGCTATGATACAGCAAATTAATGCAGCAACAGCACGTGACCTTACGAAACAGGAAGATGATGTTCATTTTGAAAATGGTTTTGGTCCCGTTTTGTCTCCCACACTCACTCCCCCCGTACTCACAGGCACCAAGCTCGCCGAGGTGCTCCAGCAGGATCCTGTGTGAGCTCAGACCAAGCGTGCCAAATGCCAAATCCCCACTGCACCTCTTGGGCTCCTCTTCAGTGACAAGCTACAAATCCTTGAGCAGGTCTTTTGTCATCTTCAGGAGTTAATGGTTACCACAGGGTGATCCTTTTGCCTGGAAATCCCTTTTATCTAGAACAGGTGGCTGCTCAGTGCCTTTTTCCCCCCCTCATTTTGGGTACCTTAGCTGCCACTGTCTGTCTGCTTGCTGGGAGAGAAGGACAACTTGCACAGAGGATGTGCTGTGAGTTTACTGTGATCTGTCTGTTATTTGAGCAGTTGTGCTCCCCAAGGACTCGTCTGCTCTTTATCAGCACCCAGACCTTTTCCTGACAAGCCATCCATGTGGGGCTTATCGGGGCACAGGCAGCCAGACTTGTTGCAAAAACATTTTTCAGCATTTACCCAGTTTTAGTGCAGTCAGTTACGTCCTTGGTTATCAATACAGACCACTCTGTTACTCCTTGATCTGCTGCCTCTTCTCTCTCTCACACACATATTTCCATTCCCATTTCCTCCAGGCCAGCTGTACTATTCCTGCTCCTCCAGCTGCATGCCTACCTTGTGCATGGTGTGTTTTCACAGGCCATCATTGCAGCTGGGAAAAGGCCTCCTTGCTTTGGTTAGGTTATGACAACAGCAAAGGAAGTCGGTTTTAGGGCTGCTGTGGTTACCATGCAGTTCTGCAGCTCAGATGCAGCCAGGTCTCCTGCTTGGAGCTTGTGACACAGTGCTTATGAGCACAGCTCATGAGGCAGTCTTTGGGAAGTTAGAGGATGCCAAAATCCTGCAGAGCAACAATGGAGCCTGTCCCTGGGTGTCACTACCAGAATCACCACAGAGGATTTTAAAGAGTTTCAACCGAGATCTCAGGGACAGTGTTAGAGCTGGAGCTGGTTTCAGCCTGTCACCTGCCGAGCAGCTCCCTGTGACAGTACAGGCTGAGGCCATTGTCACCAGCGTAGCCAAGACCTGTACTGTTCCTAAATCCAGGCTTGCAAGGGCAAGGCTGGCATTAACCTCAGCTTCTCCCATAAAGCTCCTGTGAGACAGGACAGCTGCAGTTATCCCAGAGCAGAACCACAGCACTCACAAGGAGGCTTTTTGCACTCACATTTTCTCATGTCACATTCTTATGGGTCCAGCCTTCTCCCAGCATACAGACACCAAGAAAGGCCAGGACTCTCTCACTACTTTCCCAATACTGGCAGGCTCCCCCTGGCTCTGTGGCTTTCACAGCTGACTACAGCTCTCAGCAGCACTGTCTGCCCACATCATATGGGCAACTAATACAAAACAGGTAATGCTGGAGGCCCCATCATACTTTTGTCAGCCTTTCCCTAATAATAACTCATAATACTTAAATTTGACACAGTGCTTTTCACCCACACACTGCTAAGGAGTTTACAGAGGTCAGCACTATTCCATGGCCTTACTCCCCCAGCTGATGAAAAAGCTTAAGAGAGTAGCAGAGATCTCAATGCTCTGCCCTGTGGACCACCTCATCCACTTGTCTGGGTAGCTGTCAAGGACCAGGGGTTGCAGCACACTCCCTCCTGCAGAGAGGCAGAATTCCCAAGGTCCAGGGAAAGAGCAGCACACTTTGGCTACAGCTACTCTTAAATTTATCTTCCATCATTTTGATATATTCTCTGATGTTCTGCCAGACTAACAACAATTTGGAGATTAATGGTCCAGTAAAGTACACACATGACTCATGCTACAATTTCTATGCAGTTCTGCTGCACAACTTTAAAAATAGGGAATAAAAATTGAAAATGTCATTTAGGTTAGAAGAAACATGCTGGAAAAGAGAAACACAGGCATCAGAAACACAGGCATAAGAGTCCAATGGAGGAATGAAGGCATTCCCTGTGTCTCCTTCCTGCAGACTTCAGGGATGGAGGAAGGAGAAACCAGCAGAATTAAAAGAATTCATTACTACATGATAAAGATGCCAGTAAACTAAAGACTAACTGCTACACCACACCAAAAATTCCTGAGATGTGTAAATTTATGGTTACAGTCTCCTGAGAAATAGAGAGGCAAAACAAGTCCTCCAAATCCCTATTTACAGAGGGACATCTATTCCCAGCAAGGTCTATGGGATCCTGTTAACATTCTTAGGTGCCAAGTGGCCACAGGACTGAAGATTCTTAATTTGGTAGAGAAATTACTACTCTCTGTAGCTGAGACACGCTTTGTAACCTAAAAAGCAACAGTGAAATTACTGTCTTTAACAAGGAGTTCATAGCATGGGGCCAGGTTCTATTGTAAACCACTATTTTTAAGATGAAGTGCAGGGGTTTAGTTTCACAGATTGCTTAACTGCTCTGTTTGCTCTGCCACAAAAAGGGACTATCCTACCTCTGTCTTATGCCATAGTTCCACCTTTCAAATACAGTCCTAATTCTCTTTAGTTAATGACAGAATAAATCCTAAAGAACCGTGCTGGAATGTTCTTTTATTCTTTTCCATATGGCTTTCATGCTTTTGGTCACAGCAGTATTTCTAAGTATTGTAAACAAGAGCCTGACCACTAGATTTACCAGAATAAAGTTCTTTTTGGCTTCCACTGTGTTCATGTTTACTGCAGTCTCAAACAAAGCTGACAAACAGTAAGCTTTCTATATTATTTCAGTGAAGTGAGACCAAATATATAGAAGCTTTAGATCAACTTATTTGGCACATTCAATTCAAGACAAAATTGCAGATTTCCAATGCATTTCCCAAAAGAATCTGGAGCCAGCAGCTAGGGGCTGATTGTGGCAAAGAGCAGATGTTCTCCCTGGCAGGAGCTGCCCACTCCCTTTCTGGCAAAAGACATTTTTCAGCAGAGGAACAAATCCCACTCCATTACCTGTCCCCACAATCAAACCCGCTCTCCACAAAGCAGCTCCAGCTTTCCTCCCACTGCATGCCTGCTCCCTGGGCTCTGCCATGCACTTTCCATCCATTAGCTGTACTGAAGGGACTCCAAATTCCCTTTTGGAGGAGTCTACCCCTTCTTGCTAAGCCCAGGGAGGAAGGTGGTGATGCTGCTGCCTCCCGTGCCCCAGCTCAGTGTGACTTGTGGTGAACGTTAGAAACCACAGCAGCTGAACCAGCCTCTCCTGCCTCTCGTCTGTCTCGAGAGCCCTACAAGCAGATTGTGACAGTGCTGTGAACCAACTGAGAGACTGAAGTGGTTTCTGAGTCCTGAGCTGCTGACTCACCTTTTCCAGTCAGCACACAGAGCTCAAAGGCCAGGGATGGCTTGAGCTTTGGCTGAGAGGTTGCAGACAGTTAATGAAAAAGCAAACTAAATCTCATTCCCTTGTAAAAAGAGGTCCCTTTTCTTTGCATCCTCTCCATCAATAACACTCTGGAATTCACCATGATTTGTGATCAGGGCCAAGATTGTCAGGAGGATCAGAAACAAATGGGAGAATACAAATGAAACTAAGAGCCTTTAACTTCTACTTAAGCAACATAAAAACGTTTGCTCAAAGGCTCAAGTCCCAGCCTGTAAATCAGTCAGTTACCCTGTAAGGGTTACTTTTTGGTCAGAAGAGATGTAGTGTTCAGCTGTGTGAAGGTCACAAGGGAGTACAGAACAGCATGGGTCAGTCTGATGGATGCATGTCTCCTCATACTAGAAACTTAATCCCTGTGTTGGCAGCACAAAGGGAATTTGAAAGGCAACGTGAAGGAAGACAGTGAAGCGGCTCTGCAGATCCTCACTGACAGCTCTTCCCAAGATGGAATGGACCCTAAATATGGGCCCCAAAGGTTTCAGACAATAACCATAATAGGCAGAGTTGTGGCATTGCTGGTGGTGGCTAAGCACCGACGGAACAGTGACAGCACTGACCATTACACTGCCTGTGTCACCCTTGAGTGTGAACAGCCAGTGCAGCACTAGGGAGGCTCAAGGACTAGGCTAGACTAGAGGGACAAGGAGCCCAAAGAGCAGGCTGGGAAATAGGTCTTTGCAGCTTTTTGCACATTTGGGGTCAGTGAATGCATGAGATTATGTGAGCAGATGAATTTGTTCAGTGTGCACTTAGCTGACTCTGTTCTTTTCCATCTGGTCTCTCACACTTTCCCCCTTAACTAATTTCTTAATTTGTACTGCTAATGCAGTGTTTCAGAGCACAGGGCTTGTTTTGTGTCTCTCCTTGTGTTGCAGTAAAGATTTTCCTCCTGCACCTCCCAATAACTTTGATGAAAGTGACTTTTACCCTTACTTACACCTCACTTGGGCCGGTGTTGACTTTCAAGTCAGACAAGCTGAAAGTTATCACAGAATAAAAAGAACAAGGCTAGAGACAAGGACAGGTGCCTTTTCTCTTTCAGCAGCAAGATTTATATCAAATGATATAAAGTAGAAGTGGACCCTTAGGCTCTGCTGTTCTCCATGTGAGCATTCTGGCAACAGCTCTGTGACTAAGAGACTGATGAAAATGCCTGCCATAAACCTTCAGCTCTGCTCAGGACAGGGAGGCTTCCAATGAGTTGAAACTTAAAGCCAGTTCTCACACCTAGATGACAAAATAATAATAGAGTTTCATAAGTAGTCCCCATCTAGCTCAGCTTTCAGAAAAGTAGCTGGGGTGCTTCTCCTGTGAACGTGATCTAAAATTTTACAATTTGAATTTGATCAGTCTCAAGCAATACGAATCCCTTATGAGGTGGCCCTCCAAAGTAATTTCAGTATCACCTACTTCATTTCTAATCTGAGAACGCAGCTTCTGTCTCAACACACTTCCAACCACATCCAGCTCTGTGGAACACTGTTATTGGGCATTAGGCTAGTAAGAAGGTATAAAATACCTGCCCAGAGGGTATTAACCCAAAAGTTCCATTTCCTAGCTGCTATCAAACCCACAGTGGAAAGAAGGAATGTAACTAAGCATCACACTATGCCAGTTATGCAATTTAGGTAAAACCAAAAAGATGACAAATTATTATAGCTTCTGTAACCCTTTGCTTTTAACATGTTCAGCCTCTTAAATGTATTCTTTCTCTTCTAGAAATTCCTCAAGGGTTTTCTATATGTTTCTGGTAATTACAAGCCAAGGGGCAAACAGATTGCAGTGGTCACAATAAGGTGGACTAGAGGACAACCTTCTCCCTCCATGGTAACAAAGAATCCAAAACCTCTGAGTTATGGCTGTTCCAGACATATGTATATTCATAGACATACACATACATACACACACCTCTACATTTTTTTTCCTGAAGAACATTGTCTGGAAATCTTTCTGGTCTATTTAGGGTTTGAATGTCCAATTTTCCTCACAAAGTCACATTAGCTGTGCTTTTACAAGCTTGGCTTAAAGCCTTTTATTTGCTCTTTATCTTTCCAACCACTCTTGGCTTCTTTAGACTTTTTCCTCTGACATAATTGGTATTTGTACTGGTCCTCCTAGCATTGACAAACTCCATCTGCAAATCAGTGATGATTTTATGCTTTTTAGATCATTATTGGAAATGTCTAATGCCATCAGGCCTCTTGCAGAATACCTCTGAAAACACAGCTGTTTCATGATTATTTCCTTTGATAACTATTTTTGAGGTCTATTGTTACCCAGGTCTTAATCCATTAGTTCATTCTTAGCTAGAGAGTCATAGGGAGACTTCTGCAATCAGAACAACATCGGAAGTGCATCTATTGTGAAGAAGTTTAAACATGGAAGGTATTCATATTTACTCTTTTCAACCACTTTTTTTCCCTCTGGAAAATAAAACAAGTACAAATAATTAGTTGGAAAATAAAGGACCAATGCCTTCCCAGTCCTACACTTATAATCCAGACCACGGCTGTCAAATACCAGTCAGGGAATTCAGTTCTTCCAGTTCCCCTTTTGTGTAGTCGTTCTTAACTATCAGCAGACTCAGGCATTGGACGTCCCTTAACTTACAACTTACAGCCCAGATTTATTCAACAGCCATTCAACTTTTAAGAATACTTATTTTTGTCCTAGAACTTCGATGAGTGTTCACATGCATAAGACAAAATGCAGCCTGTTTTTTTTGGTTTTTTTTTTTTTTTTTCCAAATGGGAATCACACCAGGCTTGTGTGACATCTATTTTTTTAAGTCAGCTGACTTACTGTGTAAACAAGAGAGCCTTCAAGAAAGCAAAGGCAGATTAAAAGATCTACCAGTACTTGAAATACTTCCCAACACTCCTTCTTAGAAGTGCATTCTCCAGCCAAGTTCCAAACGAAAAAGAAACATATTCCTTGAAGTTCTTGCTGCAGACTCTTATAAGTGGGACTATCTCCACTGTAGGATGCAGACCAATCTGCTCATTTGAGGGGGCCACATGAACTCTCCCCATCATACTGCTGGGATATTGGGTGAACAATAGCATTTTTCCCATTGCCAGGGATATCCATAGTGGTCCAGCTTGCTGAAAATGAACATCATTGCCTATGGATCTTCTCCGTAAGTCTTAGGCACATTTAATTTCAAATTGTTGTTAAACTTTATTGACCCCAAAACATTAATCTACAAAACAAACTACTTCCGTGAACATCCATGAAATATTCCTTCATATCAGAATTCATTTCCTCCCCTCTCCCCTGATTTTGGAAAAGTATTTAACCAACACTTTTCTGTTTTTGTCCTGTGTTGTCATTAAAATCTTGCCCTGTCCACCTCCATAATGATCTGGCAATTGGTCTATATACATTATTTTTTTCCTAAGACATACTAAATGCTTCCTTCAAATTGTGCCTGGCCCTGATAAATTTAATTTTTCCCCTGAAATCTTTACTTTCTCTAAATAATCTTCCCCAATTCAGAGTCTATGTTTTCCATCAGATGTTCTCCACTTCCTCTTTCTCCACTTCCTTTTCATTTGCTTGTTTTAACTTCTATTTGCTGCCTTCACTGCCTGAATGAACAAATCAAAGTCATCTTCATTCTTGGTTTTGATGTGCTGCTCAATATGCCTTCTTTAAACTTGTGATTTTGCCATTCACATTCCTTTACATTTTTTTCCCTGACACATTTTGCTTTAATACTGTTCCATGCTGGAACTACCTATAGAGCAGCCATCAGACAGCAATTAATTAATCTCTGTGTATATAGAGACCCCCAAATCAGAGTTATTACATGAGTACCTTTTATATTAAAATAGATACATTTGATAAGGTTTATTTCCTTTTACTGCTGTCTACATGAGATGTGTCATGCTCTTGCCAGACTGAAGCACACCTATATATCTTCTAGCAACATGTATTTTTTAGGTTGTCATGCTTTCTGCCCAAGAAAATATTCAGTGATCAATGATATAACCTGTTGCTATATAAAATCCCAAACAGAATTTCTTTCTTGGCCATGGTCACATACTGGTCCAAATTTCAAAGCAGAGCTGACAGTATCACTATTTAAAAACAGGCTCACTAAAACTGAAGAGTACTGTTCCAAAGGCATTTATTGCAGTCCCTGGGGACATTGCTCACAGGAAACAGGTGTCTTACTGAAACACTTCCCAGTAATTATTTTCTGGTGAAAGGACGTGCCCTTGGTGTGCATTTGTGCCTCATTTCAAGGTGGAACCTTCCTAATACCTGATAAATACCACCCGTCCCAGACTGCCCCATTGACTGCTGCCTCTGGAAAATATACAGTGAGAGGCATTCTCAGAAACAGTGTGGTGTTTTCTTTTCCCACACACATGAAATGCAATTCCTTGCTATTTACTGCACTAATTTTCTACAGGGTCTTGCAAGGCTCGTGTGCTCTGCGGGTCGACCCATTATAGAACCATCATTGCCTCATCTGCAATTGGCTTGAGCACTGTCAGTTTCCTTTAGTTTCCTTCTGTCTCTTAAAATTCCACTTTCTAAAAGAAGGCTTACTTGGTCGTTTTTCCTAAATCAGTTCTCATTATCCAAGTTTCTACCCTGTGATTCTTCACCCACTAGAAAAGACATCTCTGTTCAAACACTGTATTTCATTTTTGGAATGAAACTTTTAAAAGATTGGTTTCAAAGCTATTCTTATCTCCCTCCTCAACAGAGGCAAATTATCTCCAAATATTTCCAGCTTCACTCATGACTGCATAAACTAATGAGCTAACCATTCTCCTTCTGCCAGTCTTTGCTTTAAATTTTGATGTACGTCAGACTGAGAAAATGCTTCTTTCCATCAAATGCCATTTATTACATTCTATGAAGAGAAAACGTTGGAAAGGTCTAGTTTTCCATTTTGTTTATTCTAGGGGGAAAAAAGAAATCACATTTTGTTTCCCCGTTGTCATAACAATGATAAATGAGAGACTTCCACCTGGTACTGAACAAGAAACTATCTGCCCAAATAATTTCCCTGTTTACTGCCTCTTGCGTATTTGTCCGAGTTCCTGCTTTGTGTTTGAAAGCCCCGCACAGCAGCACGCAAAGACGGACCGTGTTGCAGCAGGCGCTGTAAACAGAGGGTAAGGCACCCAGATCGAAAAAAGCTGATACTAAACTAGGAAATGTTTCTGCCAAACGTTGTGACTAGTGCTGCTACGTGCACCGCGTCAGCTGATTATAAAAGGCAAAGCCAAGTACAAGACATGTAGCTTGTAGAAAAATCACGGTGCAGTAAGCATCTGCAGCTATTGCCGGGTCCCTGCCCCGCTCCTCAGGACCGCAGTTAAGGCCAGAGGGCTGCCAGGCTGCCGGGTGGGGAATCCTCCTCTTCCGAGCCTGTGCACCGAGAGCCCCTCGCAGCCAGCACCGCGCTGCTTCCAGCCCCAGAGCTATTGTTTCCCACCGAGGTCTCCTAAGAGCCAACACTTCCACCGAGTTTTGCTCTGCCCTCCCCGCCCCCTTCGCCCTTGGAGCGCGGCGCCAGCCCCGGGCACAGCGCGGGCGGCAGCCGGGACTCGCCGCCGGCTCCTGCCCGCCGCGGGAGGGGATCCCTCGCACTGACGCGGACAAACTTCTGGCGGCCGCCGGCGCGGAGCCCCCGCTCCCGCCCAGGGACCGCCGGCCCGCGGCCACCGCCGGCTCCCCCCGAGCAGCCGCGGCCCCCTGCCCGGGCTCCCGCGTCACAACTCGGCATTGTCCCTTCAGGAGCGACCAGGAGTCCAGGGGCTGGAAGATGATGTCAGCCGGGGGCGGACTGCGGCAAGGCTGCGCCCACCCCGGCGAGCCCCCGCCGCGGAGCCCTCGCCCACCGCCGGCAGCGCTCCGCGGGCGCGGAGGGAGGGACGCGCCGCTCGGGGATGCCGCAGCCGCAGCTCCCGCCTGACTGGCACATCCCGAAGGAGCTCCTCATGAATATGCACAGCCTCCCCCGAGCGCCGGCCGAGGGATGCCGCCACCCTGGGGGCTCCCCGCCGAGCCCCGCGCCCCTCGCCGGGGATGAGGGCTGCCTTCGGAGAGCGGCGGCTCGCTTCTGTCCTTACCCTTTGGCTCGTCCATCAGTGCCGGTGCTCGCTCCCTCCTCCCGCGCTCCCCCCTCCTTCCTCTCTCAGCCTCTGCCGGCTCCGAGCTGCCTTAGTGAGAGGTGCTCATGAAAACGGGCGCTTTAGTGGTCCTTGCTGTGGGAGGGGTTAGTTTAACTCTACATGACTCAATCCGTGCAACTTGCAGGCTGACCTCCGGTTTTTGTCAGAGCACGGATCCCCATAGAGCTGCCGCGTTACCGGCGCCTCGGGCTTCTCCAGCGGGCCGGAGGGTCCCGCACGGCCGGGGGCAGCGGTGCGTGTCCAGGGCTGCCCGAGGGACCCGGGGCGCTGGAGGGGGGGAAATGCATCCCTGGCTCGGGGGGCAGAAGGGCATCGTGGCTACAGAGAGAAAGTATTTTGTTAGAGTAGGGGGTTGGTGGTTTTTTTGTGGTTTTTGTTTGTTTTTTCTTAAATTGCACGAGATTGAGAAGACAGCCTCCACACCAGGGAGGTACATGAAAGGAAGGGTCCAGAGAAGAGATGACCTTCCTTGTTTCTAGACCTGGGGTCTAGCCCACAGGAAAAAACCTCGACCAAATCATGCAAGAAGACAAAGTTGCAATAACTGCTGAAAAGTAATTTCTTGCATCTACCTGTCCCACAGAATGGGGGAATGTCCTCACACCTCTGGCTGCATCTCCTGAGAAACTTCTTAAAAGAGCCAATTTTAGACTTCTTGCCCGGAAGGCCTGAAGGAATCCTACCGTCCACCACTTTTTATCCCTGAGTCACCACAAATAAGAAATACAGGGTAGTGCTGGAGGAGTCTCAGCAACTTTTCTCCATAGCTTATGACATTCAGTCCCATTCCAAGAATCACGAGTGCCTCCACGCTACTGCCTAGAGAGCTGCAAAGGAAGTTGTGAACCACCCTGGCTCTTTCACTTTCTTTTCAGAGAAGTGGACACCAGCTTCTCGGCATCTTTCCTGCTGGTCACCCATGGGAGAAATCATGTGGAGCACAGGCCACCAGAATCTGCAGCCAGCTGCTCTGCTCTGCTCTGCTCTGCCTGTGCCAGAACCTGCTTGCCTCTCAGTGCTGCCACTTTACTTTCTCTCTGTGGCTGGGCACCATCCAGCTCTGTGCCTACCACTAGCTTCCAGAGTTCTTGCCCCTAGGAGAGACAGGAAAAGCAGGATCCTGATGCTAGGACCTGGAGAACGACTTCTGGACATGGGGTTTCAAACCCCTTTTGTTACTGCAGCCCATCACAAACAATGATCAGTTCATTCTCCTTCACAAACATTGACCTGGCCCGTATTACTCCAACTGGTCAGACACCACTCCCATTAATAATCTTCCTGGGAACAGGAAAATAAGGATCAATGAAATAAAACACTATAGGTGACACTTTTCACTCTCTACAACTTCCTGAAGGGTGCTGTAGTGAGGTGGGGGTTGGTCGCTTTCTCCAGGCAGCACTGACAGAACGAAAGGACACAGCCGCAAGCTGCATCAAGGGAAATTCAGGCTGGACATTAGGAAAAGGTTTTTTACTGAGAGAGTGGTAAAATACTGGAACTGCCCAGGGAGGTGGTGGAGTCATCATCCCTGGATGTGTTTAAAAAAAGACTGGATGTGGCACTCAGTGCCATGGTTTAGTTGAGGTGTGAGGGCATGGGTTGGACTCGATGACCTTACAGGTCTCTTCCAATGTAGTGATTCTGTGATAATTTAGGTTTTAGTGATTAGATTCTTTGTGAATTACTGTCAGTGTTGGTTCAAAAGCTCAAGGAGGAGTGTTTCAGGAGATGAAGGTAGACACTGAGTGTTTGTCATCTTAATGAGAAAAATTGGCCTGGGAAGTGCAAGAGAGAACTGATCTTACTTCCAGTGATAAGACAGCAACATATTTAAATGGCTTAGCATGGCAGAAGTAATTTTGTTGGTCACCTCGACTATAATTTTTTTTTTAAATAGGAGTGTAGTTGATGCAATGCTTAGTTAATAAATGCAAATTTAAAACTATTCACTGTGATAAATATCAACTGCACAGATATATCAGTAAGAAATACATTAAAAAAAAAACCTTGGAAAAAGTATGAATCCTTAGGTACCAGCTTACACACTGACTTCCCTAAAGAATATGTGCTGGTAGAGTATCATCACAGGAAACAGGAAATAAACCAAATTTACACAAAAATGCCACTCATTGAATAAATTAACTCAACCAAACAGTAGTTTTTAAAAATAGTTGGAATTTAGGACTGATTTTTCAAATGCTGGGTTAGGCTCACTGTCTCTACAGGCAGAAATTCAATAAACTCAGTCAGATGAGCTCACCTATGAGCTGAGAAGTCCAAATTTAACAAGTGGAAGATACGTACAAGCTCTCCTCAGAGAAAAATAGATATGATTTCTCACCATGTTGGACACCTGTTAGAATGCCCAGAGCCATGTATTTCAAGTCCTTTAAATGTACCTGACAAACCACAATAAGCTGTTTTATACAAGTCTGCCAGTGACAGGTTTTTGTTTATTTTTTTCCTTAGGAAAGTTCACTTTCAAACTGAGACACATGAAACTTCAATGGGGAAGTATGATACATTATCAGTCAGTGACCATGAAACACACAGCAATGTTTTCACACAAGAGGAAGTTGTAACCTGGAACATGAAGGCCCGGTGGGGAAGAATTGCTGTGAACACTGATGGTGAACTACACCTAAAAATATCCAGGTCATTCACAGAGCCACAAGGAACTGATTTCTGTGTTCTGTAGTGGGATGATCTACTTTAACTGATGGACTGATACCCTTGTGAGTAGCATTCCAGAGCTGCAAGATCAGGGAATGGTGGCATTACACACTATTCTGCAGCCATCCAGTTTAGGTGTAAGAGACAGTGATGGAACGCCGTCCCCATCCTCTGTCCCAGCCTAAAGGGAAGAGTGGACTTTTTAGCCTCATGTGACATGAGATGCAGAGTTCCCCTTCCACAGAGGGTCAGATCCACATTTGCTAGAGCAAATGGTCTGGTTCTGTCTGCTGATCCCCCTGCCTTCGAGCAAACCTCTGCCCGAAACAGCAGAATTCTGTGTCACAGCCATTTCCATAAGAAAACAAAATGAGGAAAAAAGAGAGCAGCCCCAGAGGGAGGCCAGAGGCCGGCATTTGTACTCAGATAAGGCTCCAGACAGCTGAGGAGGAAGCTTGAAGCACAAATAAAAAGAGGAAACCAGAGAGCTCAGGATGTAGTTTCCACATATCTTGAGCAGAGGGTAAGAATAGCAAAAAACCCAGAGTGCCACTTTTCTACTCCCAGGACAAAACTGAGCATCCTGAGCAAATCTGTAGGAACAAAATACATCTTAGATATCCATATTCTTCCTAGGCATAGTAAGAACTTATTTACAGCAATTTTGCTCTTAGTTTACACAAGTTGTGTGTGTTTTGGTTTGTGGCTAAAATTATGCAACTTCCTAGACCTCTAGATTTGCTATTTTGCAGATGAGCTATGCTGAAAATTTCTGTTTTGCAGATGAGCTATGCTGAGTTTGGGACTAAGGAAAGGAGCAAGAGTGACTGAACAGTAGCTTCATTTCCAGAAAACAGGAGATGGGATTGAGATGATAATGCTGAAATCCAGGGCCAGAACCTCTCATCTTTGGGATAGGTAAAAGAAGCACCCATAGGAAAAGAGAGTTAGGGAGCCTGAAAACGAGCCCAAAGGCATTAGATGCACAAGCAGCTTGTTTTCACAGAAAGAACTGGTATGAAAGAATCAGAAATATTTTATATGAAAACATGCCATCTCATCACCAAACTCAACAATATTGAAGTCTGTGTTTGCTTAGAGGTCTGAGGGTATGTGTTTAGGTTACAACTTACCACTTTGTATGTTTAAGCGACAGGGGGGAGTGGCAGCTTCAAGAAATGTAAACATTGAGTGAGGGATAGGCTGAACAGCCCTTGGGCTTTCCCAGGCACTTAGTGCCAGTGTGCTGGCTCGTGTCACCAGCCCTGGGAAAAGGGACAGCAAAGGTACACAGGCCTCCATCCCCAGCATTTCTAAAATGCCATAAAAGATGAAGGTCTCCAGAAAAACAGTGAACATGCTAAGTTGCTGGGACCAGAGGGAGCAGAATGCTCTGCAAAGGGACAGTAATCCAAGAGATTAGGACAACTTTCTTCTGGAAAGAAAGGCAGACAAGAGGGGCCAGGCGTTAAAAAAAGACACATAACCAAAACCATTTCTGGTGCCAGATTTTTTTTTTTTTTACAGCTTCCAACTTCTTGGCCCACTCATCCCACATTGCCATCACCTCAGACTTGACAGTTTTCACAACACAGTAGGCCAAGTCCTCCCCACATCTCTGGGTTCCTCTAAATAGTTGAAGTTCAAATGCTTAATTTAGATTCCCCAAACACTTCCTTTGTGTAAAGCAAACCTCTTGGATGACTCCTGAGGAAACAGACAAACCAGCAACGAGCTATACAGTGTGTGTTCACTGAACATTACTTTTTAAGAATGCAATTCTTGAAAAAGAAAAATAATCTGCTTTTGGTATTTAGGTAAAAAGATGAGATGACCTTCAGCTTCATCTTGCTGCAAACAAGTATTGTTCTTTAGCCTTAAACTTATGAAATGCACTATCTATTGCAAGCATTTAAGTTCCTTTCCATTATATTACTTCCTTGTCTTGGTTTAAATATTTGTCATTGTCCTTTCAGAGAAGGTCCCTGTGCTGTATTTATACCACTATTCACAGACATTGTTACCCAAAATCTATATATCACTTTTATTATCTTGAGATTGGTTCAGCTGGTTAGAGCATGGTACTAAAAACACTCAGGTTGTGGGTCTGATCCCTGCATGGAGATTTGCCTATCTCTGTTTGTTAGTTTTGTGATACAGGGATAATAGTGCTCAGATGACATCTGCAGAGCAACTGTTCAACTGTGTTTGTATGATTTCTACAAAACTGATAACACAGAATTAATGATGCTCACTGAAACTTGCAAAAAAGTTCCTGTGTCTTTGTAGAGGTGAATCAATTTTCTAGTTATTCTGCTAGTTTTGTCTTTCTATACAGTCTCAACTATTGAAGAAAAATTCTGTTTTTACACAATAAATGAAATAAGTTAACACTCTTATTGTTAAAATTTCACAAAATTTCATCAAAACTTGCAGACAACTTCCCGTGCTCAGCCTCAGTATGAATGATGGGCACTGACACATAGAAAGGAGCAGTACCAAAGTCCCACTCTCTAACACCTTAAACTGCCCACCTAGTACACATATTCATTAGCAAATTATCTATTAGGTGAAACTCTTTAACATGCTTGCAGTGCCTTGTTCTGTAGCTTCAATATACTTTCAATATGAGTCTCATAATATCCCTAAAGATTTTATTACTAGCTTTATTTAACCTTACAAAGACATGTTAACATGTAAGTAAACATAAAAGTAAAAGCAATTAGTCTTATCTCTACAACTTTACAAAGTTGTAAAAAAAGTATATCTTGAAAAGGAACATGTTATTGCTCATTAAGTGGTTAACAAAACACCAGTTGCTCTTTTTGCTCAGGTTATTTCATGCACTTGGTACTTCACCCATGTCAGCTGTAAATATGATAAACTAAATTTACAGTCTTCATTTTGCTTGGTAATTTTAACAAAACTGTCACAGTCCCAATAATAAGCAACACCCTGCCCCAAAAATCTGCTGCTCAGATCGTTAATCATTGTATTTTTCCAGGACATGGGTACTCCCCTGCTGGCAACAAAGCTCTTGTTTTTCCTTCCAAGCAATGGCAAACAGAGGTAGGCATAGCTATTAGTATTGGTTTTTAGCAAATGCACAAGTGCTAGTGGTATTTTCACATTTTTTTATCTTGTATTCTTACAGTTTGCATCTCTTTGTATCTTCCTACTATTTTATCTGGCAGGAACAGCAGACAATCCCTAATAATGTCTCACTGAAGCAAAAATTTCCAGCATTCCAACGCTCCCAGGGTAGGAAGCCCATGGGAGCAACTAATAACACCTTTAGTCTGATGTTCAATATTATGAGGTCACCAACATCTGGAAGAGAAAGGAGCTCTATAAAAAGAAATAGTTGACATTTATGAAAAGGTACTCCAGTAGAAGAAAGAAAAAGTGAAGGAAAACACAGAAAAAATATCCTCAAAGCTCTAAGAGGATATAACAAGAAAAAAACCAATACGGAGTATCAGAACAATAAGTGATAACTATATCATGAATTAATAAGGGAAGATAGAGATTGCCAGTTGCTCCATCTAACATGCATCAACTCCCAAACTTGGTAAATTAAAGACAGAAAATAAGAAGATGTGAATTAGCAGCATGCATATGGGCCTTGAATAACTGCTGCCTTAAGACTGAAGAAAGGAGATCATTTTATTACCAGCTCATCTCACTGTTTTTATGGCCAAAGTTAATTTTTGTTTTGTTAAATCTGAATTTGTCATGCAGCACCTTGGTAGCTAAGGCAAAAATAAATATACAAACCATCTCAAAGCAGAGATTTACAAAAAAAGAACTGTACATATTTAGACCAGATTGCCACTCAATCTCAGTGTTTCTTCAAAAGAATAAAAGTAGACATAATGTGGAAAACATACGTAAAATGAAAAAGAATAACTTTAAAATAAATGCTTTTTAAATGTCGGAATTCAGCTTGACTGCCCACTCACCCTCTGTTAAGTGATCCGGTCTTTATTAAGTGAGCATCCACAGAGGAAACCAGTAGCAGCATGGTGATGTACTGTCCATCAGATGTCACTCAATTAACAGCAGAAGAGAATTTGACTGTGTCCATCCATAAGGACTATCTGAAGACAGTGGCAAAAAGGGAGAGCTCTTAAAACCCCCAATCATCTCTGATTTGCATTTGTTTGTTAACCACAGCCATAAATAAACCCATGAGAAATCACCCACCTGCTTCCCTGTGTTCTAGAAGCATAAAATGTTCTCCCTTCTAAGAAAGCCTCAGATGTAAACTTTGCTTTGGAAGATAATGAAATTGGTTATTTACTATCCTTTATCAAAACCTTCACAACTGTAACAACCTGCTGCCCTCTTTACATCCCACCTCTCTTCACTGTGTGCCCGTGCCGAGCTTACGCAAGTCCATGAGCACCATGGAGAACTATCTATAGACATGCGAGCTCTTGGATATTTTCACACTTGCTTTTGGATTCTCACTGCCAGATTTTTCTCCCTGTGGGTTTATGTACATTTTACATGACTTCATTCTACAGGCATTTCAGTGTGGTCATCTTTATTTAGTCTCCGAGAAGTTTCTGGCTCTTTAATTTTGCATTTCAAGAGACTGAGAAAGTAGATGCCATGGAAATCCTAAATTTTAGGAAATAATATATCTCAAGTTCAGTGGTGATTGATATTTATTACTTCCACAGGTTTCAGTACTTTTGCTTTATGTAAAGTCTTCTTCATCCCATTTCAATTCTCTTTGAATTAGCTGAAAAAATAAGAAACCATATGTTTAAAGAAGCAATTATTTATTTTTTATTCTTTGCATTGATATAAAATTTTTGGGGAGAAGGTTAAGATCAGTCAGTTTCAGTTGTGTCAAGCTTCATGCTTAATTCTAAATTGAGAGACTTACTCTATGAAGTGCAGTGTTTGTGCATGCATTTATAAAGGAGGATTGGTTTGAGATCCATAATTCATACATATTGACTACATGATATAAATGGCTTTTCAGTCCTCCTATTTCCCTTAGTGGTTTTCCCTTTTTCCACCACTGACTCCAAGTTATTAACTACAACACTGTGTCGTACTCGCAGATCTGCCTCCTTACTAAATATACACAGATTGTTTCAAAGCACATTTTCTCCTTGAGCTGTTCTGTGTACCAAAATGTGTGCTTTAATCACTCAGCATGCAGGAAGCATCCTTCATCCACTTTTCCCATGAACGCATCTCCAACTTGGCATCCAGTTTAAACTGTCATTTGTATTGTCAGTATTTTCCCCATATAAACTCAGCAAGTCTTCACCTACTTAAATGTGTAAGTATATTCTGGTCCAACAATCTTGGTTCTAGAAATAGCCTTTCTACATCTCTCAGCATCATCAGATGGCTGAGCCTTTTCAAGTTGAAAACGTTTTTTCTTAAGTGAAATATTCCTGTTTCTCTCATTCCCTCGTTAAATCATTGACTCTTCAAACATCTGACCTGTGTGACAGCACCAATAAAATAAATTCTATTAACTCTCCATTTAGTAAGCTATTTCCTACAGTAGGAAATTTCAATATCTTTCAGCATTATTTTAGTGTGTGTGAGACTTATGCCAATATTTCTCTCAAGCATCCTTTGGAAAAAAGAAAGTTACAGAGGGAACCAAATGATATTATATGAATATTCACAGGAATACCTAGGATACCTTTTCCTATAAAGGAAAGATTTTGGTCTGAAAAAAATATTCCCAACTGAAAAGATTCGTAAAGGACTAGACAAATATACTTGACTGTCTTTTTAAGGAATTCCTGCACAGAAATTTCTTTTCCAAGGAAACTGTCACATTTCCAAAGGTTTTGCACAACACGCTTTCTGGCACAGTGGTTTGTTTTTGGTTTGGTTTTTTTCTTTTTTTTTCCATCACAAATGAGGTACCTTAACTATCTCAGTTACAAATTAGCAGGCTCTGAAATCATTCTCATTTGCAGACAAAACCCTGTTCGTAAGGTGCTACCCTTTCCCAGGTGTGCTCACCACACTTGGAATAAGGCTTTATCCACCCACTGAGATTCTCCTGGAGATATTTCCAGCAGAGGTTTCATTGTACGGCAGCAAATGCATTAAAGAAGCAGAAATCTGCATACAGCCTTGGGTGGCATTTAGGTGGGGAGGGATGGTGGAGCTGCAGCAGGACCAGCCTGGCTTGGGAAAGGATTCTGTGCCAGAGCTCCCCAGCTCAGCCCTTGGAGCTCCAGTCCCGCTGTGCCCAGCAAGGCCCTGTGAGGAGGGGATAGTCAAAGGCTGTCATTTGTGAGCAGATACTCATTTAAATACTCTGCAGGATGGCTGTCAGGCTTTTAGGAGAGGGGTTCTGTTGTGTGGATCACAGGCTTTCAGCAGGTGCTCATGTCACCAATCCATTACTTACTTAGACATTAAAATACAGCATGCAGAAAAAGAAAAAAAAAGAAGATTTTAGCCCTCTGAAATTATCTGAACTAACAGGCACATCTGTTCAATTAACTTTTATCATTTTCAGTCTACTTCTTAAAAGACACTGGAGCAAGAAAACAGTACAAAAAAAGTGAACCCATTGAATAGTTCTAGCTTCAAACCGATTAGAAAATGTCATATTTCAAACATCCTATACAGATTTCAAATTTCTTAAGGGTGTACATGGAGTTTCTTTCCCTAAATTGGTTGCTGGTCTTTGAAGACCTGTGAGTCATTAAGTAAAATGGACCCATACATAAAGCCACAGAAAGAACAACTGCCTGTAGAAACTACTGATTTCACTTCTACTGTTCCCTCTCCTATTGAGCAGACTTCCTCTAACTCAGCTGCATCTACTAGAACATGACATCACAGAAAATCTAACAGGCTAAAAATATATTTTGTAGGTATGATCTTAGTTATGTTCAGATTAAAAAGATTTAGTAACCTTGGAGATAGAAAACAGTGTTAGAAATTATTATTTTTAGCATCAAGGAGCTTCTCCAAGCAACAATACCACACAGTGTAAAAATATACCAGGTCAGTACACTTTGGAGATTTCACATGTTTTATCCTCTTATGGTCTAACCTAAACTACAATACATTTAAACTATATTACTCTGGAACAATTTTCTCCCCACAGATTTTTACTCCATATGACCAAAGAAATTACACAGACACCTGAAGATGTACAAGAATTTTAAGCCCACCATCCTTACAAACTGAGCTTGGCTCAATAAAAACAGAGTTTTCACTTGCTTTCAAGACAACATTCACTGCTTTAAATAATTTGCAATACAGAGAGCAGAAGTTTCAAGTGGTGACCTAAACTTGAAGACAACTGAAGTAATTTCTTTGGTTGCCATGAGTTTTTTGTATGCTCTTCATAACTTAAAACTCCTCAGACTGTAGCCATAGGCATAAGTGCTGTGCAGGAGTGCTATGGCAACAATCACATTATTTAGTCCTGTTAAAAATGTTTGTGTAGTGACAGTCCCACCCATGCTCCACTCCTCATTTCTTCTCTTAGGAACATGCCAAACTGCCCGAGCAAACACAGCAGCATGCCAACCCTCTCCATATCCTCCCTGGGTAACAAGTGTGAGTGGATGTGACTGTAGGAGGAAATAATTGAAAGTACTGTGTGAGTAACTATCTGTTAATAACAGCTTGCTTTTATTAATAGCATCCTCGTTTCTGCTAAATAAAGGAGAGATTCTTCTAATATTGAAAGAGATTCTCCCTGACTTGACACCCTACCAGGGAAATGCACTGCATAGTGATATTTGCCTGACTTTCGTTAGCTCCGTGAAGAATGCACCAACAATTTCCTAGCTCAGAGCAAATGAAAATTTGAGTTTCAACACAGTGACAAAGCCTATATGAAAGTGTATGTGCAGAAGGTTCATTAATAAGATTTACCAGAAGGACATATGTGGGTAACAGTCATTATACCCAACGTTTCCCAAAGTGCTCAGATTTTTCTTAGGCTTCTTTCCCTGATGTAACCCTAATTTTTGCAAACTGGTGAGATTTCCCAGCCATAAAGGGCAGGTCACACTCTCCTCTAGCAAAAATCAGTTTAAGCAGGCTGAGAAAAATTGAACAGCCCTGGAAATCACAGAGGTTGACTCCTCCCTGGAGCCGCTGAACGCTGCTGCAGTAACTGGCACATGCTTTCCCATCGTAAGAAAACAGAATTTAAGACAGCTTGGTTTAAATGCAGGCAAAATTAAATACTTAACATGGGAACAATAGGGTTCTTTGTGGCAGGGAAAAATGTTTTTTTCCTCTGAGTGCTGGCAGATTAGCCCCAGTCTATTCTGCTTCTCTTTTGCTTGGAGTGCTTTTCATTATTAGTATTTTTTTTATATTCTGTTTCAAAGAACAGTCTGGAATTCAGGGAAAAGCATTACCTACTACTGTGACACAGGCTTGCCTAGCAGTAGGAAATGGGAAAATGCATTTTCCCAGAGTAACCTTTTGCTTAAAATTCAAGCTCCTGGAATTTCAGGAGGGGGTGGGGCCCTGAGTGGGCTACATGAGCATGTACAAACACAAACACTGCCAACCTCAGCCTGTTAGCATTTTCCCATTCCCATCTTTCAGCTTCTGCCTCAGCAAGATTTTTTGTTTGATTTTTTATTGTTTCATTTTCCTTTGCACCCTTCCCCATATATTGGTTTCTCTCTTTTAAGTGTTCTTTTCTCTCACTTCTTCTTTTCTCCTTTCATATTTTTATATCAGGCTTTTTCACTTGAGGTTTTAATCTGTAACTTCTCCAGAGAGGATTTGGTGTCTTCCATTTCTTACCGTTGGTGTGCATTTATGCCTAAGAAATTCTGAATGAAATGCTGCTAAACTAAGTTTAATGCACAAAGACTTGTTTTACTTTGGAAGAAACTGTAATAACATTCCTTTAAATTATTTCCAGATGTAGTCTATAAGAGTAAGTTAAATTTGACAGCATATACTGTGTACTAGAGTTGCATAATTTATGTAGTAGTCTGTCATCACTGCTCTGAATGACTGCCAATAACAGAGACCTACCAAACGTCCTGCAGATATTTAATATACTTATTTTTGGAACATAATAATGGTAACAAAAATGGACATCTATGACAAGCTGAAAATATACTGCATAATGCACCCATTTATGAAAATGTTTTTTGCTTGCATTTCTTATATAGCAAGATTTACAATAAGAAATAATAGGTACTTTGACTTGTCACTTGCAGAAAGATGATACTTAAAATATTTAGTTTTTAGAGTATTTGACAGCATGTTAATAACTGCCCTCATGTAAGCTCCAGAATATTTTTCATATCCCCACTAGTAATTAATTATTTATTTGAATTGCAGCTGTTGATTTTTTTCCCCTATTTTTTTCCTCTTTCTTTTTTTTTTTCCACCCCTAGGTATGAATTCCAAAGTTCCACAGTTTGATTCCATATCCAGCTTATACTCTAGGGTACAGAAATAGCAAAACTCAGGCATGCAGTACTCACATTAAAATTATTTATTTAAACACACATCTGTACAAGTCTCCCAATAAATGATAACTCCATTAGGATTTTTCCAGGTAGTTTTCATCTTTCTAGTAGAAGTTTGATTTAATAAAGATGATTTAACCTTACCATTAATTTACAGGGAGGAAGGACAAGTGTCCTCACCAGTAATTAGTACCACCTCTCCAGACTCACCCAGTTCTGCTCACTATTCCTTTACCTTCATTTCATTACCCCTTTCCAGGTAATCTTCTGTATCTTCAGCATCCTCATGAATCCATCAGCCAAGCTACTCTTGAATAAACCATCTTCCTTGAGCCTTTCCCTCAATTACCCTTTTAATATGGACATCTATAGTTCTACCTTACACTCTAAGAAACTGTTACGTGACTGCAAATAAAAGGGCAAGGGTAAGGTAAGGAACAAAAGTCCTGCAACACCAAATCCTGATGCCAGCTAGTCAAAGCCATCCCTCAGGCACTGCTCCCCAAGTCCTGACCTTACTGTGCTCAACTGCAATTAAAAAAACCTGGCAAATTAGGACTTCAGCCAAAATTTAGCACAAGAATAAAGTAGTGCTGTTCATTCAGGCTGGAGTTGGAAACTCAAAACAAATGGCAGCCCAGCCACCTCTGTGGGTGCCACCATGTTAGGTCACTGATGCATCCACTGTGCTGCCACTTGGCCACTGGGGAGACTAGGCAGCTGTGCCCAGATTACTGCTGAAACAAGCATTTAGAAGCTGCGAGATTCATTAAGAGATCATTTGTGTAAAGTAAAATAAAAACAAAATGAAAGACCCCTGCTGTAATCAAGATTCTTAGCTGTAGCAAAAAAAACCCTCCGAAAACCCCAAACAACCCGGGATTAAGCTGTTTTTTTGATTGCCTCTTTCTTTAATCTTCTAATTTGGGGTGTATATAGGCTTTTATTATTTTCTCTGTAAAAAAGGTAAATAAATACAAGAAAAGGCCTGGCCCATTCGGCGCAGCGGAATACTGTGATATATGAGCAGCGTTTTTGCAGTTACTTGGAAAGAAACAAGCGTCCCATTAGAATTTAAATGACTTATTTAAAGAAAATAAGAGAAACTGGGAGACTTGCAGGGCTGAGCAGGGAGGAGGAGCCGTGGCTGTAGTGCCATGGTGCGAGCTGTGCTGGCCGGGGCCCTGCGGCTCCTGCGCTGCCATCGCCGCGTCCCTCACGGCGCACGGCTCCGCGCAGGCCTCGCTCCTGCTGCGGCAGATCTGGGGGCAGCAGGCAGTGCCAGCTCCCTGTTTTACTGCACTGTGCCTATACCCCAGCCTTGGCAGAGCTCAAGTGTCCCTGGAGCAGTTTGGCCCCTGTCCTTGGGCGTCTCCACGCTGCAAAACCCTCCTGGGCTGAGGGCTGCCCTGCAGGCCGCACGCGGCGGGCCAAGAGAGCAGGGAAATGGCCAGAAATGCATGGAGAGACCTGTCCAGGCATTGTCTGTCTTAGTTTGTGCCATTGCCTGCTTCCAAAACAACTGTCCCATGTAAATATTCCCCAGGTGTTTTCATGTGTAAACGCTGTCTGATGAGCTCTTGCCATAAGTCCCATGGCAAAGCAGCAGAGTTCCTCCACGCTGGTCACCACAGCAACATCAGGGAGTTGAGTCTCTTGTCCCTGAATATGCATTTCCTGAGTTAAAGTTGCTCCTGTAGGAGCTCTGGAAACACTCTGGGTCTGCTGCTGCTTCAGTCTAGTTCACTCCAATAACCTGCTCTAAAGTACATCACTTGATGTATGTTAAACCCAGCCAGCCAGGTGATATTTGTCTTAAAAAATCATTTCACCACTACATTAGTTTAAACAATGTGATGTTTATAAAAACACGTGAATTTTCACTTACATTAAATCACTGAAGATAGTGGCCTGTACAAAGCCCTGAATACCCACCGTGTCATATTTTCCCCACTCATGTTAATTATACTAATTTCCCTATTCCCAATATTAATAATTGTCTCAAATTCTTTTCAAAATAAACCAGGGAAAATACCCTATTTCATTCCATAGGAAGTCTCACAACAATATATTAGAAAATAATCTAATTTTACTACATCACAGAGATGTTATTGTGGGAATAAATTACTCTGAAATAAAGCTAATTTTGTGGTGGAGTTTCTGTAATGAGCAGTTTTATTTCTCATGATGCTAAAATCTAAATAATAGAATTAGTTTTCCACATAGCTTAGGCAATCTTTTCATTATTACAGGCAGAAAGAATGAAAAAAAAAATTAAATTAACCTAAGTTAAAATTTTAGCAACGTTAACTGCTTGCACAGCATAACTAAGCCAGAGTTTCTTATAGTGTTTACAGAGATAGAAATCCCACTCTGAACTACCTGAACGCTCATCAACATTCAAACAAGAAGGATTGTTTATGCAGTACAGAGATCTGATTAGATAAGAGATATCTAAAGACAAGGAAATAGGTGTAGTTACATAAAACTGCTGCCTGAAACAAGCCATTACATGTGTAACACTGGCACCTCAGCATTCAGTACTGTGGGGAAAGAATCCAGCTTTACATTGCTTGGAATATTTTCAACATCAGCCCATAGGTATTAAACAACTTTGCTTCAGTAACTTGTCACCTGTCCCACTCCTGCAGTGAATCGACCATTTGAAGGGAGGTGTGTGGTTTGTAGGAGCTGTGCACATCCCCTGAGCAAGTGACAGCATGCTGACCTCCAGCTGCTCACTGCTACCGAGCCAGCAAACCCTCCTTTCCACCAGCTCCACAGCAAAGGCACTTTCTTTAAAAAGAAAAGATATTTTCCTGGAATTTCTATCCCTGCTACCATCTACCATCCCTGCTAATGGGAACTACCATCTCTGCTAATGAAAATAGCCCCACACCTGCCTTGGCCAATCTTTCATTAAAAACTTTTTTTTTTTTTGTTTTTTTAATGGTGGTTTGCAGATACTGCTGCATGCACCTCACCTGGAGCAGCCCTTCTCCCGTCGGTCTGCAGGGACAGAGAGCCCCGGTCCCGGCTGGGGCAGGCGGGACAAGGCTCGTTTGCCCTCCAAAGCCAGGAGGCAGCTGGAGCAGCAGACGGGCTCCCGGAGTTTGAGGATGGTACCACACTGCCACCCTCTGCAGGAACCAAGTACCGTCCTTCTTCCAAAAGAGAAGGATAAAATTCCAAATATATTAATATACTCTTAGTGGTGTTTTTCTTAAAGCTTGCTATTTTATGTGATAGCAGCATGGACTAGCTTAAATAATTTTTATTTACAGAAAGTAGACAGTGCTCCATATTCAACTCATCAAAATTTCAATTTACTAGGCTCTCAGCTACCCAATTTTTTAAAGTTGGCATATATTTTAATAACTAAACTATAGAACGTCTATTGCAGAACTATTTTCTTAAAATTCAATAAGTCACCTTTCTCTTAAATTCTAGCTGTACAAAGAATGATAACTTTCTCTTTGCTTGCATTTTAAATAAAATTCCTGAAAAGTTCTTTTACTTCAGAGATAAACCTAATGCTTCTTCAAAAAAAATGTCATCACTTTTGATATTAAAGTTATCACACTTAATTCTAGACATTGTGCAATCATACTGCCATTACAGAGCTGACAAAACCTTAACTGCTATTTCACAGCTGAAATTTAAATTACTATTTCTGAAGCTTTGAATTTGTTTTCAATCTACTTGCTTAAGGAAATAAAGTTATCTATTTGCTGATATCTATTAGCTACCACCTAAATTTTCTTGAGGCATTGGGGGATTCCTTGACTTGCCTCAGCTTTGATAATTATTCTCAAATTTATTGAATTAACCAAATTTTCATGCAAACAAACATAGAAAGACAGCATATGTTTTAGCACAGAAGAGATGAGCCACCTTTGCTCCAGGAGAAAGGCAGAATCCTGAACCTTCTCTGGCCCTTACATAGTTGACAGTTGATGATACTTCAGTCATAGGAAAAAGCATCAGCTTTTCTAAGGGTAGAACATCTTGCCCAACTACATTGGATTTCCTGGCTTTTCCTTCAATGCAGGGCCACAGCATTCCTCTAGCCTGATAATGAAATTGTAAAATGACTGTATACAAGTTTACTGCTCTGTTTGATCATGAAGTAACACAAAGCAGACCAGGAGATCAAAAATTGCATAACTTCAAGCCTCAGAACTTCACATCCCAAGGACCATTTGAACAAAACTTTTTGCTGAGTTCATTAAAAGAGACATTGAAGATAATCTATTCCCATTTGAATCAATGTGGCATTTAAGATCACTGTTGATGTTGACTTGCATTACCTTCTGCTAGGAGATTTCCATGTCATATATATCTATAAATTCTTTAACTGCCTTTGGCATTCTCTTTCTCAGATTTATTTTTTCTTCTAGTTTAATAGATCAGAAAGATTATATTATATCTTTTGAATTAAAACAACTCCCCATGCACTCCTGAGGAAAATGAAAAATGATTTGAGCATTACCACACACTTCTCACGTGGTCTTTTTGCAATTTAAAACTTTTTAGCCCCCAGAATAATGTAGATAACAGTTTTTTTGTAAAATAAGTTCTGGTCTTGCATACATTAGAATTTTACTTCTGACTTCAATAGAAACATGAGAAAATCTTTTTTACATGACCCACATTGCAGATATGTTAGTGTATGATAGCTTTCTTGGCCTCTTTTGAAGTTTTTAGGACATGGCTATTTAGGCTTCGGCCTGAAACATAGTTCAATATTCTGTATTTATTTCATTCTCTTGCCAATCAGCTCTGTAATCTGCAATTACAAAGTCAAAATCACAGGCACTGAGGCACATGACCCACACCCATTACACAAGAGACAGCTGAGGAGAGCCAGAACATCAGGACACCCATTTCTTTATGGGAATCTGAGATTTTTGCCAACCCTGCCTGGACTATGTCCTCCTTCTTACTGCAAACTACAGCAGGCATTTAATGCTGAGTAGATTGCTTGTGTCCTCCAAAGAACTGCTGAGGCAGCCACTAGAAGATGCACACCACTAATTTCACCCAGATACTTCCCATCTCCCCCTTGTAACACTCCCAGAAAAAGCCCTTTAGCTTGTAGTGAGTGCGTAGTTATGCAGAGCAAAAATCCTTTTATTTTTTCTGTAAATTTTTCCTCCGAATATGACAGCCTTACAAAGAGGTATTTCCAATCAAAAATTAACATTGTCATCATGTACTTAGAATGAGCTTGTAGAAATTTTAACCTCACTAGATTATGGCATAAATACCAATGGGCTAAAATTTCTACATAATGGCGTTCATACACAATATATTTATAAGGCAGAAGTGGATATTACATTTTAATTGGTTAAATTTAAGACATCTTAATTTAAGTGGCATGTAAGAGACTGTTATCCCTTGCTATTATTTTCCTTGTATAATTTTACAGTAAGTGAAAGCCTGACAAGTGCCTATTGGAAATACTTTGTCCATGTTTGCTCCTAAATTTAAAATGTAACAGACACATGTAAAAGAAATATTAGTCAATTTTTTTTTTTTTAGTTTATAAGTAGCTGGTAAGCTTTAACAATATCACTGTTACTACTGAAGTCCACATTTAGTACAAGTAGGAGTCAGATTGTGGGGTAGTGCACAGCCAGCTACAGAAACAGATTTTTTCTTAATTTCTTCAGTAAGCTTTGAAAATGGTTAAGAGTACCTTAACAGCAGAAAGTCTCCTGTGTAAAGAATGTAGTGTTTAAAATTCAAGGAAGAAGCAAAATAAATTATTTCCTTTTACAAACAAAGTGGTTTTGTTTGTTTTACAACATCTCTCTAAGCTTTGGCTCTCTAATGTCATGTAATATATTGATGTAGAGAATAGCAGAACAAACTAACCCTTAAACAGATGTATCCATGTGGTACATGTTCCCAGCACAACATGATTCCATTTGGGGCTGGAAAAATCATCTTTTCTATCAAAGCAGAGGTTTAGTATTCTGTCATCAATTATTTCAGTCTTGCTCAGATCGCACAGCAGGTAGGGCTTAGGGAACAAGACTGTGATATACTGAAGAATGAATATATTGCAGAGTTGATGATGAAAAGATAATTAGTGCATTCACAAACTCTGGTGGCATCTTCAAGCAAACTCAATGTGGACAGGAGAAAGTGGCACTTTTCCAGGAACCACTTCTTTCATGAGGAGATATGGGAAAGGTGCAGTCACCACGCCAGCTTCTCTTTCAGGAAAACAAGTCAGTCTTCTCCCAGCATTTCAGGTTTATCTCTAGGACTACACAACAGCAATTCAAATTTGTTTGGTTGGGCAGTTAGAGTGAGCTTGGTGCCTCACAGCTTTTTCGGGTCCTGATTAAAACTGGGGTTTGCCAGCCATACCCAATGTATTTTTCTTACTTCATGTAATACCCACATGTGATACTCTCACAGCTCATCATTAATGTCTGTACAACTCCCTGTGGCAAGGGCATTGTCCAGACTGCTTCTTGGTGTCTCAGTAGCTCACTTCAGGGAGGTTTTTTTCTATTGATAGCTGAACATGGTGAAAAGTAAACATTCCAGGTGAGTGAAAACCCAAATCCAAATCCTACCAAACCAAGTTAAAACACCGGGAGACATCCCAGCCATAGGCTTTCACATTTTCACAGTGCTACAGAAAATAAACTGGAAAGTTGTATGTGGTGCAGGACTAGCACAAGCCTGCCTGCTCTTAACAGTTAATCCACCTGGTCTTTCAGACATTGACAGCATCATGCAAAGAAAATCAATTACCCAAGATAATAAAATCCACTGTCTTCTTCTCAGCTCCCTCATTCATTTAATCTAATTCTTGAGTATTGACATTATTGCAGGCATAATGGGAACAAAAGTGCTTCATTAAAGTCAGCACCTGGACATATTCAATAGCGTAGCAAGAGCTAACAAAGCTCTGACAAACGCAGCCGTGCTGTTAAAAATAAACTGACAGGTGGTACAACCAAAAATATGTGCTTCTCAAAACAACCTCTAAAGAAACAGTGGTTTGAGGTGAAGGTGCCTTGCTCCCGGGGAGGTTTCCTCCTGAAGTGCCTTTTCACCCCATGGCAAGAGTAAAGGTGAGCAGTGCCTTGAGCACAGTCTGAGCTGGAGATGTTCAGGTTAAAGGAGCAGCCTGGCTGCCATTCTCAAGGTAACAGAGTGCTCAGACTGACATAGGGTAGGAGACCCCAATTTCAACAAGAATATACTTTGATCTTGGCATGAGTAATCCTACCACATGTCAGATGAACATTAAAATAAATAATAAATCTTCAGTTACTTCAGTGAAAAAGCAGCAAATAGTGAAATAAGAAAGGACGTTCCCTTGACAAGTAAAGGCTTATCAAGAGGTGAAAAAATTTCAGTCCAAGATGGGTCTAAAACAAGGTAAAACCATGAAATACTTAATACAAATTGATTATGTTTTATGTGTACATAAAACTTAACATGTTTACTCTTGATACAAGTAATGTTTAAAAGGTTTTTTTTTTGTGCGACTGGGCAACAGAAAGAAAAGGCATAAACCTTAAATTTGAGCCATTTTATATGCTCATTATTTTTCACTCAAATAATCTGAAAGAGCTGCAGAGTATGTAGCCCTCAGGTCACTGAGAATTATTATAATAATTTAAAATGCAACTATTCATTCAGTATAAGAAAGTAGACTTTCATGGACAAACATTTCTTTTAGAAAGTAGACCTTGTATTAGAATGCTAATTGATTCATCCACTGCATCACACAATTCACAGTGATCGGAAAACTTTATTTCCTGAAGAATTCTAAAGGTGGAACACATTTTATGGTGTTAGTTTCATTCTTTCAATTACATCCTCTGAGACACAGATTAATGAAATAGAATTGTTATAGTAATTTCAAATCAATACTCTACTACTAGTGGATTTCAAAAGTCCTAAACATTACCTGTTACCTCACTAAAATGGGAAAAATTAAATCAATACAATAGATCAGTGGGTGTTTTCTCACTCTTTCTTTGCCTTTTGCTTAGATACATATTGCATTATTTGGTCTAATTTTCAGGTCCTCACTCAATAGTGCATTTCCAATTACTTTAATATGTCCAAAATACTATCCAGTAAGTGTGAATATAATCAAGTGAAAAATGGGCATGTTTTGATTCATGATGCACCCCATTTCATGTATCAATATACTACTTAAGTGGTAATGCTAATGTTGGCTTATTTGTAAGGGTTATGTGTTATTGGACAAGCAATTCAAGCATCAAAAAAATCTCACACCCAGAGTGCTGATCAGAAATCGACACAGCTCCAGGAATCCCTGGAATACCCAAAGCTCAATGTGTTCTCTCTTACTCCTGGCATTACAGCTGCTGAAAGCCATTACAGATTACAATGTTTAATCGGTGCTGCAAATGTTACAACCACCCTCTGAGGTTACAAAATGTAAGGAAAATCTACTGAAAAACCCAACTTACCCAACATGGGCTCCAATACAGATGCAGAGGACTAAGTGCAGAGAAGAGTTAAATGATTTCTTACTGTGGGCATCTAGATTTTTGTGTTCAAGGAGTCTTTTCTGCAAGCTGCTCTCTAAAACAATTTCATTACTCTCTACCAGCCTGAGGATGGAGTCAGCTGATTTTCCCAGCTGATGAATGGCTCTATTGAAAGACTCAAGCTTTGGGTTAATAACTGAGCCGTCCCCTTCTGGGAGTAGCTTAAGGGCAGGACATGGGGCTGGTGCGCAGAGGTCCCACTGCTGCAGGCAGCACAAAGGGGACAAGGGCTTCCAGGAGCTGACTCTCGAGGTGACAGGGCAGGTTTGTACATGGGGACAGACTCATAGCAGCCAGTTGCTCCTTAACTAGCACACCCCTTGCTGAGGCTCCAACAGCCCCAGCAGAAAATTAATAAATAGAGAGCTGTAGGTGCTCTGAAGGACCAGTATAAGCTTTACAATAAACCAGCATAAGTTTTAGTTTTATGTTAACAGGTTTTGCTGACAGCCTTAACATTACAGGCCACAGCAATTAATTTTGGGTGTTGTTATTTACTTGCTTGTCTCCAGCAGTCACAACCCAGGTGCTGCTTCAAGTGGTCTGATATCCCAGTGACCACTGCTGCTCAAGGGCTCTGGTAAGAAGAGAATATGCCCTGCCCCAGACTTTCAAATGCTTCACAGCTGCCTTAGAGCCTTGAAATGCAGACAGGTGCTGAAAAATAATGTCTTAAATTGGGAACTTAGCATTCTCCAGCTGGGCGCTGTGAACTGAAACAAGCAACATCACATTGATGCTTTGCGTTTTTGAACAGAATCTTTTAATTCTGATTATATATGACCTGCAATTAGTGTGAACCTGGAAAAGGTTTTTAAGAAGTAAATAGGAAGAGATCCTTAGAAATCTGAGGATTTCTGATATTGTACATCAGCTAAACTTGTGCTTGGAGTTCTATTGGGAATAACAATCAGCACTGTTTGTATGCCATTTGCTTACAGAATTGATAATTGACTTTAAAGCTGTTTTCTCAGTTCTAATGCTACAATAGGCCACATGAGACCAAACTTGCTTATTCTCCCGCTTACAGCTGTTCTGTAATAGAAACAGCCAGGGATTTTTTTTCCCACTGGGTTTCCAGCTTCTTTCTGCTTGACCGATGAATGGAAGATAAACACTACATACTTTATGCAGTTAGACAAACTGTTCAAATGAGATGGGGGGAACTATCCCAGAGCAGGCACACTCAGCACATATTCTTGACTTATAATTGGATCGACATTCAACATGTGCAGGAAGGAATGGTTTTTCCATTTCTTTAATTTCTCCCTCCTACAGATGCTGTAACAAATAAGAGCTTTAGCAATAACAATAGAAAGGCAAACAACAGTAGAGAAATCTGCTCCATTTTTTGCCATGTAGAGATGTATTTTTCCTCTCCTAGTCTGAGCCTCAGATCTTCCCACATTTTGTAACCTGGGAGGAGCTTCCAGTGTAGTCATAGCAGATATGTGATATCAAATAGCCTCTTAGGGCAACATGTCTGCGACTGTCCTTAAGATAAAGTTAAGAAAAATAGACAAGGGGTAAAGGTTTTAAACTAAAAGGAGGTCGATTCGGACTAGATAAAGACAACATTTTTATGGCATTGGTGAAACACTGACACAGGTTGCCCAGAGAAGCTTTGGCTGCCCCATCCCTGGAAGTGTTTAAGGCCAGGCTGGATGAGGCTCTGAGCAAGCAGATACTGCAGATGATGTCCCTGCCCAGGGCAGGGGGTTGGACCTGACGACCTTGAAAGGTCTTTTCTAACCAAAATAGTTCTATAATTCTGTGAAAAATCAAACAATATATGCTTACTTCTGACATAAACTGAGACTAGTGTGTTTTAGGAATAAAACCCGAGGGTTTTTAATGCTAGAAGGTACAGGATGAAGGCATCTCAGCCTTCATCTTCCTCAAAAGTTATCAACTCTTTAATCTCAAAAAACAGCACCAGGATTTGAAACTGAAATAGTCAAAACCATCTTTCCCCTGCTTCACACCTTGCACCAGTACCACCCGATTTTACTACTGGTGACAACATCAGGAAGGGTTTGGTGTGTTCCTGTGTGTCCCCCTCATCCACAATATTGTAGTAACAGGAAATTATTTCTGACAGCAGATGTTAAATTCTGTCCAAAGTGGTTTTTCCTAATGCAACCTTTGTTGGTAATCACATTCCCTAAGTGGTTTCCTTTATCTTAAATTTTGTGGAACGGTGTTTTCCCAGAGAAAGTGCTACTTTCGTCTCTCCAAAAACTGCCAACACCTCCTGAAGTGAGAGGTTAGACAGGAAAGCAACACCTACAAGAGTAACACTTTTCACTTCTGGGAAGACTTGAACAGTGCTGCTCAAACGTACCCAGGACATTTCCATGGCAAATCGAGAAGAAGGGTGGAAATTTCTACGCGGGGTAGCTGGGACGTGACAATTGCAAGAAAAAAGATTGAGGCAATCAGCGGGAAGTTTCATGCAAGCTCTGTTACGGAGGTATGGCAGAAAAAGAAGCCATGGGAAGTGTTGCCCCGACTTTTGTCTGTCAGGGATCCCTCGCCACTTCTCTGTCTAGCACCCTTTCCCCGGAACGCACTTGAAAATGAAAAAGGGTGTAAGCGAGATGAAGCAAAGGAGGAGTGGCAGGGAAAGGACAACGCTTAGAGGCTCCTGTGGGAGCTTGAGCGAGCAACAAGAGGGCAACATCCCTCTCGTGTGCCGCCCCCGCCCGGCCGTGGGCGGGCTCGAACCCGCGGCGCGGCGGGCGCAGAGCTGGGCCGGCTGCCAGGCTGCGCGGAGCTGCCTCCCGCGCCCGCCGCCCCCGCGGCTCCAGGTAAGGCGCGCCCGCCCGGGCATCGCGGCACCCTCCTGCCGGGAGCGGCCCTGCACCCCTCCCTCCCTCCTTCTAATCCCTCCTCCTCCGCTCTGCTGTCTTTTAAATTGCTTTTTAAAAATATTAGTATTTCCTCTCTGAGGTATCGTTATGCTGCTGGATTAAAATAACTCCGAATAACTCAAATTTCGTTTAATAAGTCAAATAGAAGATGTGAGTGTCTCCCCCAAAAGGCTGCAAAACGTTGCTTTTAAAAACAATGAGTGGCACGTGGAGAAACTTCTCCAACAAAGATAATGTAAGAGCCAGCTCCCATTTTCCACCCCAATTCCTCATCAGATCTCACCTCAGATGAATACATAGATGAACAATGCACTAAAGTACTTAAAAATATGTACAAAATTTAAAGTAGATCACGTTGATTAAACCTGTTATTGAGCGCTGAGTAATGAAGAAAGGGAATATTTGAATTTAATGAAAGCATTTTATTTCTCTATGAGGCTCTTTTTTCTAATTATTAAAAAAAATCTTATATACACAATTTCAATGGCTATTCAAACTTTATAAACAGGATTCTTAAAGGTTGCTCTCCATCATGAGCACTCCAGGTAATTCTAATAACCTGTCATAGAATAAAGCTAAAGCAGTTTGTGCTGAAGGAAAAGGAAGATCCTGCAACAGGAACATACAGATTAACTAATCTTCCCATGTGGTAGCTGTGGAAAAAATCTGAAATATATATTTTATTGGAAAAATGCCTCTTGCTTTCAAAGCTCCTCGTGCAATTTCCTCTTAGACCAAATTCCTGACTGCTTTGAGCTGAGCTGCGTATCTCAGTTGGAACAATTCCTCTGACTTCAGCCTTAGCAGGTACAAAACCTTACAGCTGAGCCCAGGACACTCACCTTGGACAACATTAACATTTTTGTGTGGCTGTACAATTAAAAGCATATCCTGTGATTATTATTTGCAAAAATATGTAATTTACTGAGTAATTTTAATTTTATTGATATGTACCAGTTAATTTTGAATACAAAAGCTTAATAGATTTAAAAAAACCTGAAATTGCTCTGAAAACTGATTTTCTCCTTCCCAGTCTTTCATCCTGTTTCATGGCTCAGAATGATTAGTTTGTAAATCACCTGGTTACAGGACACTTAACAATTCACTAAGGAATTTGAGTCTAAGACCTTGGACCCAAACTGAGAAGTAGATGTTTCGTGACTAAGAAAAATCAAGCTTTCTCTGGAAGGTTTCGGATATGCATAGCAGTAATCAAACCCAGTAAAGTCTGTAATTCAAATTCATAACTTGGATGGAAAATAAGGGGCACAGCTGGGGTATATTCCCTTCCTTCTTCCACCTTGCTCCCAAACTAACAAGAATTTGCAACTGAAAACAAGATTATTTGCAGACCAAGGGGCTGTTCTCTGTCATAAATTTCAAAGGCACATTGCACAATGTTCAATGAGGAGAGAAGATGGATATGACTGACCCTGATCTGCTCCTGCAGGGCCCTTGTTTTTCCCTCACGGCCTCAAATGTGTGTTTAGGGACAGAGTGAGATGTCCTTCATTCTCCCAGGCTGGAGGCTGCATGGAGGGGAGCTGCAGGAGCATTAGCTGGGTCCTGGATAGTTTCTACAACGTGAGAATGCTGAGCAAAGCTCACAGTCATCGTGGTCTATGAGGGGAGACTTGGCCCCAGGTTAATGGCTAGGAGATTCTAGATCTGCTATCTCTCATAAGGAACAGTAATTTAAACTGGCACAACAAAGGCAGGATTTCATTTGTCTTTCCAAATCAAGTTGTTATTTTCTTAATCTGAACCAGCATATCCTGTCCAGCTTCCTGGATTTTCATCTATTTATCTTAATCATATCTAGGCTGATAGTGCCCAAACAAAACTGTCTCCATTTTGCTGTAGGCAATAAAACAACATTATCCTGGTCTGTGTAAATGGTGAAGGTTTCAGTGCTGCAGGGGTGCTGTATCTGCCTTCAGCCCACACCTGTGGGTGCCCTTTAAAAACCTGGTGACCTGAAGTGCTCACCCAGGCAGCTGTCAGGTCTCAGAAGGTCGATGGGAAACCACCTAGGCCATCAGTGTTTGCCACATTACATCTGTTTGCACCTCCCTGCACACTCAAAACCTTCCCAAAGGTGCCTTTGAGGTTTCATCCATCAGTTGCAGCCTCTGCAGGTTACCTGCCTCTCTGACCCAACTCCAGCACATTCATCCTGTAAACTGCACTGAAACTGGCCCTCTTTGGCCTATGAAGCCACATGGGTGGGCTGTGAATTCTGACTGTAAAACTGGTGTGGCAGAAGGTCCTGCTCCTTCTGTCCACTTGTCTGTGGGAGGACCTTGGAGTGTTGACAAACACCTTAAAAAGCCAGTAAACGTGTCAGATTTGAGATTCGGATTTTGGTACAAGAGGACTCAAACATTTGTAGACCTGTGTAGAGGTCCAGCTGCCCAGATATCAGAACTGAGATGCACAGAGCAAAAAATTTTATGAAGTCTGTATGCACATAAACCCAACCATTAATAACCCCATAAACCTCTGATTTCTTTGGGTAATTACAAATGGCAGTGATCATCAACAGTGACTCAGACACCACTAATATGCCAGACTTCTGAGTCAGCTATCTAAAATCATATTTAGGAACAAGGTGGAGATAAGTTACTTAGTTCTCTGACTCTTAAAACTAGACAAAAGCCTGTGGGACACATCTTCTGTAGATTTCTCAATAGATATAAGCAGAGCTTGTAATGAGCACTACATTTAAGCAGTCACATGAACACGTTCATTTCTTAAAATCCGTGAATGTTTGTTACTACATCAATTTCTGTCCATTGCTGAAACCTTTCAGTTCAGTGTCATGCTGGCTGGGAGCAGGACAGCTGGCACTTGCTCCATGAAGGTAACTCCTAGAATTGTATTGTCATCCTAAGCACCCAGTTTTTATAAATCCGAAATTAATTTTCCAGAAAAACAGCATAATGCTAACAGCATCTATGCCAGTTATTTCCCAGCTAATCCACAGTATGTACTGTATTCAAAATGCACAGAATGAAAATAACAACAGATAAACATATAAAATAATCCCATCACAGGTTATGTAATTTACTCTAAGGCTTTGATGTTCATGAAATTGATAATCCAGGGAACTTGGTGAGAAATAAAGACCTCAATCCAGGGCACCAAATGTCTCTCATACACTTCATTATGTAAGTATTAGCAGCATACTGCTGGTCCCTACTCCTTTGGTGGCTAGAAGTGCTGATCCTAAAAATTTTAAGGCTGTAACAACAGATCTGTTTGACTTTGATTCTGACCTTTCAATGTATTTTGAGGACAGTGATTTTACATATAAAGCTGTAAGTTATTTGGGACATTGGAGTTAATCACTGAGTTGTTGCTTATATAGTCTGAAATCATGCTATGGTCATTTTTAAAAAAATGAATCTATTTGTCATACTGATTTGTTTGGGATAATTTTAAAGACTTTCCTCTAATGCCTATACCTATAAAAACAATTTCTAATTAAGAAGTTTCAATTACAGCTCATTTTGCTATACCAGAGAAGCAGTTTTCATTTCTGGTGAATTTTAAATTCATTCTACTTATTTAACAGTATGAGCTTCTGTTGCTGAAAAATATCTTTGACAAAAAACATCTCAGGGTACAGACCTTGAGAAGATGCTTTCAGACTGGAGCAACTTCCTGAGTTTTTCATTGAGAAAATGACACTTCTCTTACCTGGCACACGTGACAACTGTATCGATCAGAAGATCATGTCATAAGTGGAACCCACTTTGTTTCACTTTGAACTGTTGCCAGATATAGCAGCAGTAGAGACCTAAGAGCCCTTCAATTTCTGACATAACACTGTCATAACAGATGGGCCCTGTAGTGCCTGTCTGCAGAGAAAACATGACCAGACAGCTGCTTTCTATGGACCAAGTACATCTAACTTTGATTACTTGCCCGAGGAGACTTGCATGGTTTTGCCCATGCTAGGCAAGATCAGATGTGCCTAGGGTTCAAAAACAAGCTAGCTGGTGTGCCAAAAGCCAGTTGTCAGCCAAGTTAGAGGGTGCCCCTTATAATAGGATGCAGACATATGCATTTGTCCACTTTCATCAGTCAATTCCCCAGTTAGACCTGGAGTTTTGCTGCCACTGGGTTTTATTCCTTCTTTTTAATTTGCTGCATTAAGAAAACCCTTCTTGATACTTTTCACTCAAGCTACAGTCTCTGCAGTATTAATCCTAACATGAAAAAAAAAATTTGAATGTGTGAAAATTTTGCATTTCTTTCTCTTTCAGGGAGTGTTAGGAAGTACCATGAAACTACAACCATTGTAGGCAGGCATCCAGATTAACCCAAAGACAGATATCATGGCACTTTTTTTTCACAAAGTGCTTTGTCAGTGACTACTGTCAGTCTGTTGTATGCAGTTGACTTTTCCAAGCTGTAGTGGTTTTGGCTGAAGTAGAGTAAATTTTCTTCACAGTGGCTAGAATGGGGCTGTGTTTTGGATTTGTGCTGCGAACACAAGTGTTGGTGTTTCAGGGGTGTTTTAGTTACAGCTGAGCAGAGCTTGCACAGGATCAAGGCCTTCAGTGCTTCTTCTGCCACCCCACCAGTGAGGAGGCTGATGTTGCAAAAGAAACTGGGAGGGGACACAGCTGGGACAGCTGACCCCAACTGACCCAAGGGGGTGTAGCCCCTCTACTTCCAAACCTTATCTTGTGACTGCCTTCCATATGCCAGAGTCCTTAGTGTTTCCAGCTTTCCATCATTTCCCCTCCAACTGGTTCATTTGGATCTAATAAACAGAGGATGAAGTCCAGAACAGATAAGCTCACTGGTTGCGTTGCAGTTCTAGTGGACAATGCAAGCAGAGAATCCAGAGCAGGGGAGGCAGCTGTACTTCTCTGGCACTCTGGGTGAATCCCTCCTGAGTTTCTCTCTGCCTTTCAGTCAAGCACTTAAAGGTGCTGTCATTCAACAGTTTGGATGTGGAAGTAAAATGCAACTGTAATGCTAATTCAGTTTATATTCTGAAACCCACCATCTGCTTTTTATTTTAAGATAATTCGACATGCAGTTTTAGATGCCTGCAGTAGCAGCTATGGGAATTCAGGCATATGGCCACTACCATATGACAAAGTGTATTATCTAATAATTTCTAGTCTTCCCCATGCATCCACTTGTGCATAAGGTACTTCAAGATAATAGGCATCTTATCCTTTAATTCATTCACACAAAATTCACTTCCAGTGAAATCTTTGGATATTTCTACTACCTCTGTCAGCTGTCTGCCTCACCCCATTTCAGCTTCAAAGGTTTGTGAAATCTGCATAATTGACTTTTCCTGTCATGCTGAAGATAATAAATAACTGAATTCCCATGAGAAATGTCTAAACATTGGATGACATTTTACAGTCTTAATCTGATCTGAATAAAAGTAGAAAAGTGTTGCTGTCTCATCATATGAGAATCTGGGGCAGATTTGTTACCTTCACCTCAATTAAATGTTTAGAACAAGATGTGTCAATATATGTGCAATAATCCGGACAGCATGCAGTCTGTCTAGTTAAACCAAGTGGCTCAATATTCTTTGCAGAAAACTGGTTATGCTTCTTTTTCTAGGGTGGGATGAAAATATTATGGGTTCTGCTGAACTAGTTTTAAATACCAGTAGTTCCATACATACACGCATGCAGGAAGGAATCTTCCTGTGAATGTGTAGTATTTGATGAAGAAATGCATGACAGGAAAGGTCCAGATGTGCAAACATGCCAAGAGGCAGGCTTTTGAGCAGAACAAGCCAGCTCAGTAAGCCCCAGAAGAAAGGGGCAGCAGAGAAAACATGTGCGTGCCTGCAAGCAGGAACAGACGTGCAGCAGAGATTTGTATATCCAACTTAAGTATTGTCTGTGAAACAGCTTAAGACTCCAGTAGTTACCCAGTTCTGTTCCTTGGCTGTGAGGGCAAGCCAGTGGACATGGCAATTAGATCTCTTGATTAGTGTTTCTTGCACAGAAGTAAGAGATCTTCTCCCTTCTATTACTTCCATGCTCTCTTTTCCTGAGCATACAAAAGTAATCCATGTACCATAGGATGGATTTGACCTTTCATGTGTTAAAGACCAGAATTCTCCACCCCACCCTCCCATAAAATTGCTACCTTGGATGTGGGTGAAGAACTGAAGGTAAACTAGTTGCTTTAGAAAGAAATCAGTAATAAGCCCACTCCTTATCTTCAGTACTGTAAGAACTAAACCCAAACAAGTACAGAAATATCCATAGGTTTCCTTAATCTGTTTATAAAGGATCTTCAGTCATATTAGGAGCTCATAGTAGCAATTCAAAAGCTAAATATAAAAGCAGCCTTATGAAGTACTTATAAAGTCAGTAAGAGGCTTTTTATTTTTAGCATATTTTCCTGTGAGATAATGAATGTAGAAAGCATCCAAACCCAAAATGAGAGACGCAAAAGAGATCCCACGATCTGCACCAGGAGTGTTACAGAATCAGCATGTAGAGAGCAATGTTCTGACAACACCATCTGCTCATTTGTGCTGTTTTTTCCTATTACCAGCTCTCTTAATGTCTCATGCATGATTTTCTGTGGAAGTCAGGAGGAGTGTATGATTTATTTTGACATTAATATTTACCAGGCTGGTGTATGCTTAAAGTAGCCAAGATGCTGAGAATGTTTGCTCGTTTAAAAAGCCATTGAAATGGCTTTCCTTTTTCTTTGGAGACATTGACAAGTTATTTTGTCACTTCGCTGTTACATAAAAGTCATATCCCATTCTCATGGCATTAATTTAGGTAAATACCACTAGTTTTGCTCTAACTAGAGCTGTAGACTGAAAGACAAATTACTTTGGTTTTTAAAAAGCTTGCTGGCATTTTACACGGGTCGCTAAAAACAGTGAAACAAAGTTTCAGGCTGTGAAACTTGAAGTTCTTTACTATTAGCAATATAGTGGGAGATTAAAGTGCAAGCTACTCCTGCAAAACTCATTCTGGACACTGAAAATATCATGTTTGATTGTCCCTTCCTGAAACCTAAAAAAGATATTTCATTCGCATTTATTAACATTTAACAATTGTCTCACAGATTCTGGGTAGGTAGCATTCCTGACGTGTGGGGTTTTTTTAGAACTTTGAAGCAAGCCTTACAAATAAGGTTTGTGTACTCTGATGAAATACAGCAAAAGTGTGCACAGTCTGTGCATTTCAGATCTGTTGCATGACTGCATTACAGTAAGGATTGATACTTTTTAAATCCAGAAATGGATTACAGAGCTGACAGATTTCTTAAAATAACCCTTATGGATGTGAATCATACTGACAAAAGCAAAGAAATCCCATTCAGAAAAGACATCTTGCCTCAGCCAAACATTCTCATTAATGTGGATGGTTATATATGATGTATATACAAAGGATTTTTTAAAAATAGATAGGGGTAGAAGCCTAAAATTTCTTTTTTTCTCATTAACAGAAAGACTGCTGAAGTTGCATACCAATGGTATTGGTGCTACACATGTACCAGTGAGGCTGCTCTTAAATAGCTCTGTGTTCTAAGATGGGGTCATGTATTGTCCCTTAAGAAGGGACACTGATATGCCAGAGATGCACTCACTCACAAGCATGAATGGCAGAGACAAAACTCGGTGTTTGCAATTCTCCTGCACAGGATTACATTGTTTTACGCAGCAATTATTTTTCCTAATATTTAAAGGACAGAGGCAAAAATGAAAGTGTTGTAGTATACTGGAATGCAGCTTCTGTGGGTTAGTTAAATTAATCCTGATGCCACCTCCTTTTCTTCACATTTTGAGATTTTTTAATTGATGTAGATATTTACTAATACATTAGAAGAAGCTATTCAAGTTACAATATCTTTAGTGTTTAGAATCTTTGGAAATTAATGTATTAGAAATGCGTATGTGCTGTAAAACATTATCTCTGCACCTTTTGTTTTTTAGAGCTACAAGAACTTCTGAAAGGACTTGTGACAATGTGCAGCCTTAAGTGCTGCAGTTTCAGAGCCCTTTTTCTATTGCTGCTCTATAGGTAAGAAGTTTTTGCTAAAATATTATTTCTTCAGTATATTATTATATCAGCTGGTTTATAATAAACTTACTTATAATTAGACATGTGTCTGACCAGGTAACAAAGTAAAATCTTCTTGGCATTTGAATCTTGCCTCTTACAAAAATTAAAGAACCTGGGTATTAATAACAGAAATACAGGACTGAGCTTGATGAAGCTCAGCTGCCTTAACAGATTTTTTTAATTGGAAAGATTGATGAGGGAGAAAAAAAATGGAATTTATGAAGCATATGAATCCTCAAATAAAGGACTACTGGGCACAAAGTGAGTATTATATCAGATGCTTAACAAATTCAAATGGTCATTCATTGAAACAGAGAAATATTTCTAAACAAAACCCAAGGGCTGAGGTGCACCCAAAGCAACGGCCATGATTTTTGCCAAGCGGTTCCTTAGATATTCCACTTGGAAAAGCTCTGCCTAACATGTGAAGAGAGTTTCTTCTACTGCATAATTTACAATCAGTAATGGTTGTTTTTTCCTTTCTATCTCTCACTGCCTGAATGACACTTCTTCACTTCACTTAACATTGAATTACATTACAATCACAACATGACCCCCTTTTTAGTGTTAAAATCTATTTCTGGGAGTTGCCTGGATGATTGCTTTCCCAGAAGTTTGGTTGTTTTTTTTTTTAAGTAGTAATGAAAAAATTGAGGCTAATTTATCATTAGCAGGAACCAGCTTAAGTAAATGTATGCTATTTGGTTTGAAGAAGGGTTCCCATTTGTTTTAGATAGGGTGTTTTTAACATAAAGAATGCTAGCCTGAGTTAATGGAATCAGAAACAGAATTCTATGATTTTTTTTTTTTTTGCCTGAGCTTCAGAGCATTTATGGTATTTCACTGTTTGTTCCTGTGTCTGGTAACATGATGCTAGTTTCAACCTCACCATTAAAAAAATGGTGACAGTACTGTATATTTCAAAGCAGAGAATTAATCAGTGATGTAGATTTTGCTACAGTTTATCTGCAAAGACCATATAAACCCCCATATCATTGAGCACAAGTACAAAACCAGAAATAACTTTATTTTCATCTGTAAGCCCTTCGCCTGACAGTGAATTGCCTGAAAAAAAGCTTTTTTTATTCTTGTTTTCCTGGGGGGAGTGTTTCAAAAGCTTGTTCAGACTGTATCTGGCATTTTGTTTATCTTCTTGCAGTTCTAAGGTGTTTCTGTCTCTTTTATGCTTTCATGATACATATCTTCTGACAAAAAATAGCCAGAAAAAATATTCTCGTGCATGTGTCTAGACTGTACTTATGCCTAAATAAATGATATATACTACTGTTTAGGGCAAATGTTCCTTTCCTCCCTTCCAGTTACCCCATTCTGTTAAGACACTAATTTGAAAGTACCTTAAATAACAAATAGTTGTTGTATCTTTCAAGTTTAGCCAAACCGAAAAAATTCTCAGTTTTTGAGCATAAGAATGACTTAGGAAAATAAATAATTATAATTCAGCTTTCATAAAAGCAACCAGAGGGCATTGAACCTGATGACTTAAAGCATTTATTATTCATTGACAGCCCAGAACAGATAGATATCAGCCAAAAAATAATTATATAGTCAGGGATTTTTGTAAAAGCCTGTTCACTCCTCAGTTGCTGGAGCACCTGTTGCAAGGCAATTCCATACTTAGATGCATGCCAAGGTATTTCACATAGGTTAAGAAAATGGAGGAACTTAAACAGCTTCCCTTAACTATAAAACATAAATATAACAACACAAATATTGGTTAAAAGAGAAGCTTAGATGCATTGATAAGAAGATGCAGACACAAGTGGAATGAGTCTCAGCTTTTTCTGTATCCTTGGTGAATGTGTGCAGCTGTGAGCTCACTGTGGCTGAGCTGGGAATGGAGCACGTGAATCAAAGAGCACTTTAAAGGTAACAGGGCATCATCCCTTAAAACATGGAAACCCCAAACTGCTGAAGGCACAGAACCTCTGTAGGTTCCTTACCTGTCACCACGGACAACCTGCCCCTGAGTGTCCCCCAAAGTCAGCAGGCTGGTGACACCACACGCTCACACGTAGGAGCCCTCGGTTCCTCTCACTTGTTGGCTTCCTGTGCTGGGACTTCTCTAAGTTTTTGTGGCCAAACAGCACACAGGGGACCAGGCATCATTAATTCACAGCCTCAATTACAGCACAACAGCTTTCCCAGGCTTACTTAACCATAAATCTCAAAAGACCAGTGATGTGAGGTTACACATCATGTGTTAATGAGGAAAATTACGAATTACCACACATCCTTTAAGGGAAGAACTTCCATAAAAATTTTAAAGATGTATCTTAGAAAATAGGAGTTAATGATAATGAACCAGATCACTCTGCAATTGTATACTGGTCAACAGAACAATGATATACTCTGGCAGTAGAAAAGAAACAAATTTTCCTTTAACATTTCACGTGTAAAACTTATTGAAGAACAATCCAGTAAAGCTGTGAAATTAAACTCATGCAACTCACTGAACACTTAGCTAAAGTTTATATATAAATTACAAAAGGAGAGATATCTATTCCAAGTACAGTATTTAAGAAATTAATTACATTCAAATGCATTTCCATTTAACACTTCTATGCAGCACAAAACTGGCCTTCTTATTTATATTCACATCTGAACTCAACATGACTCTGTTTGTTTCTTTAGGAAAAAACTTACAGGAGAAACTTTACTTATTTCAATGCTGGCATTACTCAAGGGTATACTTAAATAACATCATCATTTTTTGGCAATATAGAAATAAAAAACAGGGAAAAAATGAAGGAAAAAAAATAAGATCATTCAAATAGCTAAGATATTTGTGTTATAAGGCAGCTAATGAAAAACTGCTACTTCTGTGGTTATAGGGTCTGGTGAATAAAAAATTAGACAGCCATAGCATCTTTTCAAGCCAGTGGACACCACATTTAAAACCACAGTGTGATTTGGCCACATGTATTCAGTGAGATCATCTTAGCGTTTAAGCTTTGCCAGTTTAAGATACTGGATTATTCCTAGTGGATGTCAGTGTCCTGACAAAAGAACTCAAGCTTTCTCATCAACAGCAAAATTAAAACCAAAATATCAAGCCTTGGAAAGCTACAAGAGACCCAGAAATATGATGCAGGAGAAAAAGCAGAGTTTTCAGGAGCAGCTCCAGAAAGAACTGAGACTAAGAAATTCAGTGAGGATTTAGCACTGTAAGGAAAGACCACAAACGCTGGTAGCCCCTTACCTACTGGTTTATACTTAGATTCTTCTCCCTAGGAGCAAATCACCACAGCTCTTGCACCTACTGTAGGAGAGCTGGTCAATTTTAGGGACCCAGAGCAAGGATTAAAAGCTACAGACCCTTCTCCTGGTGTTTATATGAGTGTCTGCTCTCCATCAGCAGAGACAATGCCTCTGCCAGCTGTGCTCACTAAGTCAATTAATTGTTTGCTTCTCATCTTCATAATTCATACCCCACCTTTCTCAAATCATTGGGAACAAGTAGTTGCTGCCATCTGTGCTGTAATTTCTGAAGAGCACACCCTGCTCACGGTCTTGGGGTGCTCACCTTCGGGGTTAGGCAGAAAGGGTTTGTAATTTTTTATACATCACTTCTATGGATCGTATCTGTAGCTGTTTCTGAACAGAGGAAGCACTTGAACTGTCATGCTTCACTGGTTTTGCTCAACAAGATTATTCCTGTAGCCTGTTTAAAAATTGTGTTGTGAAAGCAGGATTTTAAGAGTGGTTTTATGCACTAGTCTCTGAGGTTGGTTTCTGTCTCTGAGACCTAAATACAATGTATTTCATTATGTAAAAAGAAGCTTAATTTTAAATGCTGAAATAAACAATCAGCATCCTTTCCACATTCCTAGATTATAACCATAATGCCCTGTTTACAGATAAAGTATTAAGGAAGATTGTTTCTCAGATCGACTGTTAAGAAATAATAGACTTTAAGGCATAAAAAGAAATGGACTTAGATGTTAAGGTATAAAAAGTAATAATAAACTTTAAGGTATAAAAGAGATTTTTTTTTTCCAATAAGACACTAGTACAGATTATGAAATCTGATATTTTTTAAAATACTGTCTTTTTTATTATGTCCTTTTAAAACATCCTCATTTTCAATTCCTTTTAGGTCAATGCAAATTCCTGAAGCTGAAGGAAAAAGTGAAATTCTACCTCCAACAATACAAAAAATAATAAAAGGGTACAACAAGTATCTACGTCCATTTTTTGATAGTAAGTAGAAAAGCTCTTTCAATAAGACTGAATCATAACATCACGTGGTGTCTAAAATTCAGCAGTGAGAGCAAATGGGTTTTTCCTATATTTTTTCCTCTGATGTCTGACAGCCACTGATCCTATTTTACATGTTCTGTGATATAATAAGAAAGAGTTTAATAGCTTTTGTGGCCCAAGGTGAAACTTGTGTATTCCAAGTATCGCCACCTGAAGTTTCAGACTATTAGAAAACTTGACTATCATTGTATGTGTGCCTTCATGAAATAAGATGTAACATCTTACCTATTTAAAAGCATAATTTCCTCTAATTTCCTAAATAATAACTATAAAAAGCTTTGATTAAAGACTTGAAAGCTTTATATATCAAGCTGCTCATAACAGCAAATCTTGTTACTATGCAAAGTACTATGTGCCTCAGCTATAAGATTGCAAGAGAATTATTTAATAAATGATTCTTGCCTCAGGTCTGAAAGGTCACTGCACAGATTTACTGAAAATTGTGGGCGGGAAATGAATTGAAAAGGGAAAATGCATAAAAAATGTCAGTTCCTGCATCAGAAGCCAATGGTCACCAGATTGGAAGAGCCACATTGTCTACTGCATCAAGGCTGATTTTATTGCCCTGCAGTGCAGGCAGACACCTGAAATCTTGGTGAAAAACTTCTTCCTTATTTGAGTCAGGCTATTTCATGTATCAGAAGTTCTGGGGAGTTCTAGTCTAACAGTACTGAGGAGTATTGTTAGAGAAGTGGCATGAAGAACTTATCCTGGAGAAAGTGCAGAACGCTGAAAAAAAAATTATTCTGAATGTTGAAAAGAAGCTCAGCACCATGTGTCTGTCAGAAAATAAACTTGTAGCATGACTGCTAGGCAATAGTTCTTAAGCTAGGTGATTGGAAATTTTGGAGGTATGAATGTCAAATGAAATATTTTATATCCCTTTATATCCTGGTTAAAAAATGATTGACTAATGAGTTTCTAAGACCATACTGTTATCTCTTGCCATCCAAATACCTGGTTCAGTATGGATGCTCCACATCATGTGCTGTTTCTGAATCCATTTATAACAATTTTAAGATATACCTGTATTTTAGGTTGAAGAAAAAGGGGAGAACTATTTCATCTCTTTGTTTTTACTGTAATTATCTTAGCTGATGATAAAACTGCTATAAAATATTTAATGCTCTAAGGAGATTTTCATAAAATAAAAGTAACTTTAATAAATAAACTAACCCTTCCTCATTGGAGATGATGCATAATGTAAAATAACTGTGTTCAGTGGCCATTAGTATATTTTATTCATTGCCTCATGTTAGTACTAGAGGTATGTTGGCACTGCCATGACGAGTGTGCTTCGGTAGACAACAGAATCTCATTTCAAAATCCTGTAATAGCAATTAAGACCTACCATAAAGCATATTTGAGTTACAAATCTCCCTTTTCTCCATCTTTTTTCCTCAGCTGTTGTATTGCAGCAAGGCTATAGTTATTTTTTTGTCTGGGTGTTTTGTTCAGAGGGATGCTAGGGCCTCTCTGGGTGTGAAATAGAAAAATTTCCTCCTAGAAATCCCAGAGGAGCTCAGGCACAGATGGAGTCTGTCACACACAAAGCCAGTCTCACACCTCCAGACATTGCTGCATATGCTCACTGCAGCTCAGGCATGCAAACACTGCCTCTGGAATCTTTGATGGATCTTTATTAGCTCTAGTGCTGAAGGAATGAGATGACACTCCGAAAAAAATACATTTTATTGATGCCACTTCAAAATGCGGGCTCGGTGGTTTTGTGAGAAATTACTTTCTCTGTAGGAAGAATTTGAGTTAGGATTACTCAGGCAATGCTTCTCCTGGTATTTGAAGCTGTAGCTTTTTGTGAGCTCATTTGGGATCACTTTCCCTGTTGTAGAGGAACGTGTGCTTGGGCTGGGGAGTGGGATCAGCCTAGTCCTGACCCTCTCTGTTACTGGTAGGGTGGGCTGCACTTTGCATGAGGATCAGCCCCAGGAGAAGCTATTGCTCTTCTCAGAAGCAGAGCTAACAAACCTCCTAAATCAGGTTAACAAACCCGTGGAATTTATTTATCTGTGTGATTACAGCTATGCTAGCTTTGTTCCATGTAATATTTTCCTGATTTATGTGGTGATTTTTTGTCTGCAGCTGGTGTACCTTGTGTCTGTTCTTGGTAACTGGCTTTACTCAGAATAACATCCATGGCTGCAGCACAGCTGTCAAAGAGCTGATGAAGCCAGAGTAGCAATTAGTCATTGATATATCTTCTGTGACTTCCCCCTGCCCCACCCCCCCAAATCCTCACCTTCTTTGGGATGATATTTTATGTTAATTGTGAGAGACAGACCAGTTGAAGATGGATCTTAAGGTCAAACAACTGATTAGACTCAAGTAGGCTGACAAACTAAATTTTAAAAACACATTAAAAACATAAAATGGGGCATTCTGGTAGAGATCATCAGCTACTGTAAAAGCCTGCACAGTCTTGATTGTGCAACCTATCAGTGGATGATATACTCTGAGAAAGAAGCTTGTATGGCTAGAAATATGAACAGAAAAGGATGGATATGCACCTGACAATCAATGTTTGCTGTCTTGAATGAAAGGGTTTGTATAAATGGGAACCTAGTACGTGTATGTTGATATGCAGAAATATCTCCCCAAAATATGCTGAAGCCAGCCTTTTTAAGACACTTGGATTCCTTTTCTTTAGTTTTGGCCAAGATTCCTTTGCTTTCAAAATTATGTGTATTTCTGTTTGTTAGTTCAGTTCGATAGACACTCATAAAGAAAGACATGCATGAAGAAATTTGTCATGAAACTAGGTGGTATTATTTGTTGGCATCTACAGTACTTTAGGCTTAACGTTAATGAGTCATAACAGAACTCTGAAATGTAATTTTTATCAAGTGTGAGAGGGTCAGAGGTGAGCTTAAATTTTAGAATAACCTAAAATAATTTCAAAGTTACTTGTCCTGGAAAAATTTCTAGAGGCAGGAAATGGTAATTTTTGAAGTGATGGTTGCTGCCAAGATACAATCATTTTACTCTTGTAAAATCAGTGACACTGAGCTCCTTAATATTGAACAAAATGGGGTTTTAGTCCTGAAAAGAAAATTAGGTATAAACAAATGTTCATAAAATGACAGTTCCTTTCTCCTAAAGCCAGAAAACCCAGAAATACTTACTAGTTAAGTAAAATTTATGGCAGCTCATGAATCTTTAGTTTAATAAGCCCTCCATTTGCTTATTAATTTGTGTTTGGTCTTTGTGCTAGGGCTGGCAGATGACTGGAAATGTCCCAACCACATACCCCAACTTGGGTAGTGTCATTATGAACAAGGGGACTACAAAGATCTTTTTCATTTGAGTCCAATGACTGCATAACAACATAAAAACTGTCTTCTCCTTGTGTGGTTTGAATCTACTGCTTTTCTAGATTTTAATTCTGGATTTATCTCACCTTGCTTTGGTCATCTCCCCAGACCCTGGCTGCACAAAGGTTGCCATTTATGTGTAACACAGACTCTCCTTCCCATCTCTGAGCACCTAAATCAGGTGCCCAAAGTTGGATTAGTTGAAGCCAGCCTTAGCATGTCAGAGGTCTGCAGACAAGTAAAACTGGCTGAGTGTTTTATGCTTGTCCATGGTGGGTGGCACATACCAGTTGCCACATGGTGAGGGTACTTTAGACACTGTTAGCACAGAGGAATCTCAGCTGGACTGGTTATTTAGCTCTGCCCTCATCTGAATGTTGCTATGAAGAATGTTCTCTTTCTTTACCTATAGCACTTTAATGTCTCTCTTCGAGCTGGTTCATCAAGCAAGTCTTCATAAATTAAGCAGACAGGTGCAATAAAGAATTAAAAAACCCCAAACCCTTAATCTGGAATGATTTTAGCCATTCTTTAGACTGGAATATGAAATGCTCCTATACTAATATTAGTAGATATTACTCCTCAATGTAATAATATCTATCCTACCCTTACAGATATATATGGAATACTTCGATAGAAAAGCTGGCATAAGGGATTTAAAAATCAGCAGTTATTTCCCTTAAATGTGCTACATTACCCTGACACTTTATCTCAGCAATACAAGTTGATTTCCACCTCAGGTTTTCTGCTGGAACCATGTAGATCAATTTTATAACTTTATGTGCTGTGCCAAACTCTCTGAATTAATGAGCAATTTCTGCAGACTTCAGTGAGCCTTGGATCAGGTTCATAGGGTTGTTAAGGGATGCATAAAATCTTGTAAATAATTTTATACAAATAGATTTTGTTCTGTGATTGAATGTGATAATTTAAGTGTTCTAATTAAAAAGAGAGAGACTAGGAAAAGGTCACAGCTAAGTATATTTGAATATAGAAGCTACTTTCAAGTGGTACAGAAAAGTGTCATGCCTAAATCAGTTATTCTAAATCACATTTAAAAGATTATTTTCCTTTGCTTCATAATGAGTAATACATTTCAATAGACTTAAGTTTTAAATTAAAGCAAATAAAATATTTGGGTCCAACCTTCTGTCTAAGACCTGTCATCATGGGTTTTTTTCCCCTCAAATGTTGTTTATGTTAAGTTCTATAAATTTAATTAGATGAAGGCATTTTAATCTTCAGATGTGTACAAAAGAGAGAAAGAGATATCAGAGTGTTAGCTGTGTCTAGTACCCTTTGGTTTAGTGAGGCAAACTCACAGGGTACATGAGAAAGAAATACCAAGTAACCATTATCTAAGGACTATTTTAAGTCCCAGCTAGCCAATATCTAATCCTTTAGAGAAAAGCAAAAAGCCCATTATATGTCAACTTTAGCATACACATGGTAATGGAGATTTTCCTTCCTTTCCCAAAGAGACACTATGAGCACCTGATTGCCACCAAGCCCAGCTTCCTGCATGCGGGACAGTTTGGGTTTTTGGGATCCCCCTTCCCTGGGCAACCCCTCCAAAGGCTTAGCTCCAGAGACTCTAAACTATAAATGGTAGTTATGTTCAGATAGTAAAAAGATCAATTTATTTGAAGTGTCCTGTTGTCTCCAGCTTCCATAAACTGGGATCTTGCTTTGCTTTGCCAAACTGTGTGCACAACTAACTACTACATGCATTTTCTGACATTGGACCAGTCACCTTTCTGACTTTGAGGAGCTGAGTAAAACAATGATCCTTAATTTTTATGTTAGAAGATCTGATATTAAGCTTCCAGATTTTTTTTGTCTTTTGGAATATTTCTCTTTCTCTCAACCAAACTGTGACCGCTGTTTGCACATTTTATTTAAATATGGAAAACAAATCTTGTTGCAGTCATAACAGTCTTGCCAATACAGAATAGATTGCAAGATAACTCAATTCTGTGCATTGCTCCCCATTGCAATAATCCTGCTGCCAAAGCATAAGATGGAAAGAACATGTTAAAATGATTATCTGTGACAGCTTCTAAATCCTTCTCAAAGGCACTGCTTGCCAAGATGGTTTCCTATCATGGAAGTGCTGCTTGTCTTATTTGTCCCCACATTAATGCATTAATTGCATTTGGCTGTATGGAAACATGGGGGTTTAGAAAAATGATTTAACAAGCTGTTGTTAATATAGCCCCCACCAATTTTTGTCTTGTCCACAAACTCTACCAGCAAAGCAACATCAACGTCTAAAAATTATTGATGCAATCAAATAGGATTGAAACTGATCTGTGCTAGAAATGGATCTGTCTTCTGATGCCTTCAAATCAAGAATTACAGTTGAGATCTGTCAAAAGGCCTATCTTAACCTGTCTGCTTTCTTCATGTAACTATTTGTCAAGAAAGATGTCTTGTGGTGGGAAGTTAAATGCACTGAAAAAATCTAAGCATTATGTAAGAATTCTGTAATACTTCAAAGCAAAGCTGGCAATCAGAGAGACAAAATGAGGTTTTTAGGAAGCTATAATGAATTATTCTAGTGATAATTTTCCTTCTAATTCTCTGTTTACTTGCAATATTTTATCCAGTATTGCTGAAAAGATGAGACATTCTTCCAAAAAGCCTTTTGAGGTCTTCTGAATGTCAGAATTGTTTTGAATTTTCTTAAACTAAATGAAAAAGGGTTCATGCTAACAGCTCAGCACTGGAAGTTATCGGTAGTGCTGATCCATTGCAGCAGTAGGTACACACAGCAGGTGACCCAGTGGTGGTTTATTTGGCTGCTGCAGACTGGGATGATTGCAGTCAGTGATCCAAACTTAATTTTTAGGTATGCTATCTGCCACTCTTCTGGCTGCTTTCCCATTTGGGATCACTATGAATACCTATAAAGGGCATAGAGGAACAGTGTACATAAATTGCAGTAAAATTAAACTGTGTGCTGCTCAGGCTGCACAGCCACTGCTGTAACAAGGCACTCCCTTTGGCGATCCTCTGCCATGCTTTGAAGATTCCCTTCAATAATGCAGGACAGACTCACTTCAGTTTTCTTCTGAACATCAGTAGATTTCTTCTGATGTTGTCATTATACATAGAACCTCTGCCAAACAGATGGAAATGTAGGAACTCACTGCCTCATTTGGTTTGCTGCCCAGTTTTTGACACTGTCAACAGGAGACCTTTCAGAGGAAGTTCAGAGGGAGCCCTGGTGAATAATTATGAGCAGAGTAATTCTGTTATTAATACTTTACAATTTATGGTGCCTTACTAAATAAACGTTTATCCTCACGTGCAAAAAAGAAATCAGCAAAGGGATCTACAGAGATCTACAAAGTCCTGTTTGTCTGATTCCAGAGAAATTAACCCCTGCTTAATTTCAGTAGTCTTTCTGGAAATTCAGCTTTTCCCCTCATATGCGTAACAACCCGGCACTGATGATACTGAAATGCTGCTAATGGTCATTTTCCCTAATCTGTATCACCTTACTAGGCGGGAATCAGGCACTCTTCCTACTAATAAACCATGATATAATAGGAAAAGTCTGATTATTTCCAGTCATGATTCCTGCATAATCATCTGAACGCTGCATTGTCCTCTCCTTGGGATGGTCCATCATTAGGCATGTGCCTTGCTGGATGGGGTTCTCCCCAAATGATCATGTTATAGTTGGCAATAATATGCTTTGTTATAGTCATACATGGGAATCTCTAGGAAGATATGAAAAAATCAGAATATGGATTATAAATCACATTATTTTAAAATTAAATGGTTTTTGAGAGTCTGGCATATCTTTTGAGGCTGGCAATATTGTACCTGCAATTATTATATTGTACAATGATAAGTATAAATATTAATTGTTGCATCCAGGGTAGCTGGGATGAGTTTCCAACTGGTTGAGCTTTTAATCCTGGAGGGAGAAAAAATAAATTTATTCATGGAGTATCAAAACATGAAAAGGATGGAAAGAAACAGACGAATAACCTGTCAATGATCTGAGAGTTTTTCAGTCAATTTTGTTTCAAAGTTAACCTCCAAAGCCTTCTTTCAATATATGAACAATAGTTTCTAAACCCAATGTATAATTTAATAGTATATAATAAACACACATATTACCAGCATGCCATACTGCAAACCTGCAGTCCTGTTTTAAGGTGGAGCTTTATATTTAAACTTTCAACTGAGTTCAGAACAAAGGACTTAAGAGATTTTTTTCAGGAATGACAGATGTGTAACGATTTTAACGTGCATTAGAAACAGAAAATATTTTGGAAAAAATAAAAATACTAATAAACGTAGGCATCTTAGAATGACACATTTTTCCCTTAGTGCTATTCAGGGGGGTGGAGTTGGACTCCATGTTCCTCTGGATGCCATTTGGGGCCATAGAGGAGATTTCCACAAAATGTATTGCAAGGAGCCAAGAAGGGCTTTCAGCCGTGTGCCCGTGAGATAGGGGCACTACCAGCTGTAGAGAACTTACCTAAAGTATTTCTGCATTTCTCAGTGGTGTGTTCTCTTCTTCTCAATTGCTTGGAAAGATGCACTGATTTAATATTAATTTCCTTGTACAAGCACTCTGTTAATTATTCTACACATATTCAACCAAGAATAATGTCATGTTTCCATCAAAGCTCTGCACAAAATCTGCATTTTAAAATGCACAGCTGGTGATCTTCCTTCCAACAGTGTGAAATGCACGTTTGGAAGCAAATGGGAATCAGAGCATACTGACATTACAATAACAACTGCTTAGGTAAGGTGTTTAACTACACTGAATAAGCCTTCAGCTTATGACAAGTTTTCCTTTCTAAGTGCAAGTATTTAAATCTCAAGTTTCCCGCTAGCGGTCAAAGGCATAGGATTAAATCACAATGAAGTCACCCAGCTGTGCCATCTGGATATCAACCATGTGACATTGCCAGGTGAAACTTCTTACTTCACCCACATCTGATGGACCAGATGTTACAACTGGCAGATTCTTTCCACTGCTCTGCACCTCAGAGCAGAAGAGTGTGCTGTAAAACCGTGGGGATTGTGCCTTCCACACCTTATTGTGTAACATTTTCTCCAGCACCTTTTTTCTAGGGGAAAAAAATCATATAAACCAGGAAGTATTTAAGAAATAAAGCCTGTTTCTGAAAACTAAAATGGTTTTAATTGAGAAGTATGACATTTTGGTTAAGAATGTGAAAATTCCTGCATAATCTATGTTTGAAGAATATTTAAGATAGATTTTAAACATTCAGAAAAAAAAAAAGAAAGATTTTGTAGGTGGCTCTTGTGAACACTGAATATTAAAGAATTATGAGCTACATTCTGACTTTCTCTTTTTTTTTTTGCAGATGGTCCTGTGTCAGTTGGAATGAGTATGGATATTGCAAGCATTGATACAATATCAGAAATAAATATGGTATTGTAGTTTTTGCAGTCTTTTTTATGCTTGTTGAAGGCTGATATCTTGTGCTTACAGCTGCTGGCAGTACGATTTTGGGCTGATCTCCTTGTGAAGTCAATATGGGTTAGGAGGTGGAATTTTCTTTTTCATAACACATAGTGTTTGTAACACTATAATAAGCATAGAAATGCAGCTGTGAATCCCACCTCTCACAGATACAAACAGAAGTCTGCTACTGAATATTAATCTTAATGAGAAGCATCTGGATCAGTTCTTATTTTCCAGCTGAAACGTCTAAATCTTTATGCATTTCAGAAAAATAAAGATATATTCATGTGCCTTTGAAGCCACTCTCTTTCCCTATGATTAGACACAGCTGAACTCAGACTGTTTTTCCTCTTCTATTGTTGGTGTCACACATTAATTTATTCCAGCTGTGTTTCATTTAATTTGTATCACTTGCTTTTGACCAAACTATGACATGGAATGTACTCTTCTACTTAAAGATCCTCCACTGCTACACATAAATAAAAAGAAAAACGAATTAATCAGATATTCAATATGAGTGTATTAGTAATTATTAGTTACTATTTAGAAAGGGGAAATAAGGTCAAAACTTCAGATGAATTTATAATATTGATAAAAAACACACCATAAAATCAAAAGTTGTTTTAAAAGTGTTAAGAAATAGTGTGATCTTAGTGTAGGACTGCAAGGCATATCTAAATTGAAGGGGAATTGGACTCAGTGATATGTTCAAGGTCTTGATAAATTGGGTACCACTGTTTCCTTTGTGATGCTAAAAGGAGAAATTGTGCTAAAAGATTCCTTTCCCATTTCAGTAACTTCTTTTGTCTATCTGAATTTATTCAACTTTTTCCCATGTGCTCTTAAAAAATTCTTTATTTATTAGCTTATGTGAACAAAATGAGATTTGGAACCACTTACATAAATCATTCTAAAACTTAGAAGTTTACAGAGCCAGATTATCTGCTTACAAAGCTCCGATGACTTCAGCTGATTTATAGCCCCAGACTTAGGCCATCAGCTTTTACTGTAAATGACCATTAGACGAAAATCTACCAACCTCACACTGAGTGCTAGAAAATTTGGCAGAACAAGATTCAGTACAGCTGCTCTTGAAGTGCTAGGGACATGGAGAATCACAGTTTGTGCCCAGCAGCTGTTTCCATATACTTCTGTAAAAGAGAATACAACACAAGCTCCCTTTGCATGCTAATTTTGTTTTTTCTCTTTCAGGACTACACAGCTACCATATTTCTAAGGCAGAGATGGACTGATGAGAGGCTTTGTTTCGATGGTAATAAGAGTTTGAGCTTAGATGGTCGACTTGTGGAAATGCTTTGGGTACCAGATACCTTTATAGTTGATTCAAAAAAGTCTTTTCTTCATGATGTCACTGTTGAGAATCGTCTCATAAGGATATACCCCAATGGAACAGTCTTGTATGCTATAAGGTATGTAAATACCACATTTCAGCCTTTATCATTGCATCTACTTACACTTCAAACTTTCCAGGTTCTGCTAAGAAAATGGGTCTGTTTGTAAAAGTAGGGTCTTGTAGTTTTATGAATATGTAATATTCTTGATCAATATGAATAAGTTCTTTAATTCAATAATAGATCTTCTTCCCTAAATAGACCCTTTTGCTTTCATGCAGGCTGAACACAGGTGTTACATGTTGCCATTCCAGTTTGCAATGAACCGCTCGCAGGGAAAAACAACCTGTGCTGATTGACTTGCATGATTTATTGTGAATTACCCTTTGTAAAAGGTTTTGATAAATGTAACAATATCTTAAAATATATTGCAAATAGCAAAGGAAAATGTGCAGTGTAAGTGAGAAGGGAGCAAAGGGTGGCCTTTTTGGACTGTCACTGAACTCAGCTGTTCTGTAGTGGTTTCTATTTGGGATTCTCTTGTACATTAAATACCAGTAAAAGATTTTTTTTTTTTACCCTCGCAATAGATATTAGGCTGAAAATATTATTTCAAGAAGGATACATGGATTTTTTAATTTTTACTGATGAACACTTTTGTCCCATTCATACTTAGAAAACTGTTTATTTTTCCCCTAGGATCACCACAACTGTTTCATGCAGCATGGATCTGACTAAATATCCAATGGATAAGCAGACATGTACTTTGCAACTGGAGAGCTGTAAGACAATCCTTATTTTTTTATACAATTAGAAAAATATCTGTGATCTTTTTCTGCTAGATATTGAGAGAGTGGCTGGAATTTCATAGAAAGCAAGGGACATTGCATGGCCAGTCCCTGCTGAATTACAGTAGTATCTGTGTGCCAAGATGTGTGCATCACTGAAAATAGCATGGCAGTACTGAGCTGCTGCAGTGCTAATTAATGACTGACAAAATCCTGGGAGATTGTCACAGGCTTGGTTTTGCAGTGCATCCTGCAGTAACTCTCTTGGTCTTCAGAGGGAGTTCTGTGAGCAGGCATTTTCTAGCACAGATGAGATCCTTTTTTTTTTCCCCTTTCAGAGAGTATGTCATTTTTTCTCTCTGAGATACAATTCCTTTAGGAAAGAAAGAAATCAGAATAAGGCTTATTTGTAAGGCATATAGTTAATATTTAATAATTTACTCTTTTCAGATCTTGCTCTCACTTATTTTATTGTCTCTGTGTCAGTGCCCTGGTAAAAATGTGATCAGTTGATGAACAAGAGTAAATATATTTTTTTCATTTTATCAATCAATATCCCCATATTTTATTTGAAATAGATTCTCTAATACTTTGTAGACATGGCACTTTGCAAACACACAAACATGCACTTTTAAAATTAAATGTTTGCTATTATTCATATGACAAGGCTCTAGAAAATAATTTTTGCATGGGATAATGTAGAAGAATAACCAGTTCTGTAAGATGAAAATACCTATTTAACATATGTGTCAATACATGCTCAGAATCTTTTGGAAGGCTTTTCAGTACTTGTCAAGTTTTTGTCTGTATCTTTTCAGAAGTGTGCATGTGTGTTGTTCATCTCGTGTTGTTAATGACCAATTAGATTGCCACAAAGTTTCATTTTAGACAAAGTCACTAAGGAAATGAACCCAAAACCTTCTTCACACAGGCATCTCTCTAGAATAAGCAGTTTTATGAGATCTGTTTAACAAACAGTGATTTGAATTGGAATTTGTCTTTATTTTTCTTTGGAAGAGCATAAATCATTGGTAAATCAATGTATATGAATTTAAATCAACAGCACTGCCTAATGAGTCATTTAGTATTTTCTTTAGTTCCAGAATGAAATATATGTCCCACAGGAATTTACAATTTATTTGACAGGATTAAAAAATAAAAAGGAGAATTCCCCATATAATTAAAACCAAGCTTTTTTCAGATTGATTCCATCTGCTTTTTCAACAGCACACAAGTGTCTCTTGTCCAAGGGGAAAACCCAGTCGTGCCACAGCAAATGCTCCCAGTACATTGGTGTTTAGTTTTCAGGAAATTAAATAGAAGCAACAAATACAAAAAGGAAAGTGTGCTTTGGGCTGTGGCCTTTTTTCATCAATGCACTGCAATCCTTTCTTTGGGTGGGCTGGAAATGGGGTTTGTTTCCCCATGTGATAAGCTATGTTAATTTATAGATGAATAATGTCATCATCCTCCTGGCATACTGCTTGCCAAGACATTACCTGGGTTTAAGAGTTGTGAATGCAGACATACACACATCTGCACAAATATTGATGCTTATAAATAAAACGTAAAATCTATAGCAAATAGTTGAGCTGAAACAAAGAGTTAGGCTTTTATTGATTATTAATATAAAGACAAATATGTCATGACACTATGAAGTAATGGCTTTACACAATGAAGCATCCCCAGTGACCTTTCCAACATTTTTTCCTGCTATTGCTAGTTAGTAACTTTAATTGACTTGTACTTTCTACATAGCAAAACACATTTTGGCCAACATGTTACTGGTTTTTCCCCCCCTATTGCAGCACTTTAGAAGGTAATGCTGGAATATGTTAGGAAACAGAGACTTGCCACTCTGAGTCTCTGCTGATACGGGTGCTGTGAAATTTGGGAAAGTGGAGGGTTCCTGTCTTGGTTGGTGCTGCCAAGGGGGGCTTCCTGCTCTCTGCCATGTGTCAGGGAATGCCACCATTCATCCTTGGTGGGCTCAAGGGTTTGTCCTCACATTTCCCCACACAGGCCCCCAGTCCAAATACATATTCATGTCTTGGGCCCATCTCTGAAATTTCATTTCTTTTTGAACTTGTCCTTTACCATTTATTCAGTGAAGAGCCATGTGAAGGCACTTAACTCGTGCTTGACAATCAGTGAAAATTAAAATTAGCAACAGAAAGGTAAATAAACTAATTTGTATTAGGCATTATGAATGTTTAATCCCAAATTTACTATTCCTGTAGTTAACCCTATTGACATTAGCAGCTCATACTCTATCAACAATGTACAGGAATGAGACATTCTGGGCTTGAGGAATTAGCTAGGATAAAAACTCAGTGTCACATAAAGAGAATAGAGATTACTTGTAAAAGCCAAATAACATGGGCTTAAGGATTTTGTCTCTAAAACTTTTGAAATGTTTTGTAATTAGTAAAATGCTAATCCCTTAAATAAAGAACAATTTTACACAGAGGGAGCACTGTACTATTTAACTTTACTGACTATTGGGAAGGCTCTCTCAATAAAAATTCTTCATAAGAGTTTTGGAATTATTATACTCAAAGAATTTTCATAGGAAGGATCACCCAAACCTACTAATTGTTCCACTAATGAGAATATTTTGGAACAAAAGTGAAATAACCTCTGTTTCAAGATATGCTTGTTATCATTCATGTGGGCACCAAGAACTTCTCCTGTCTCACACAACTTAGAAGGCTGAATATCTTATAAAAAGGAATTGACTGTGGTCCTCTCTAGTTCTTTGGACTTTATTTAAATGTCTGCAGTTCATTTATACTGAAAGGAAGTAAAACGAATCCACGGCCGGAATCATGCATAAAAACTGGTTCTGTGAGCCTCCTTGTTTTGACTAAGGACAATGCAATCATTTGTTTATAGAAAATGTTACTTCTATTTTACATCTCACAAATCTGGTAAATTTCCCAGAATGTGGTTTTAGGGAATTGAAAACCTAGCTTGGATGCATTTGCTTTTGGCTTAGTCTTTTGACACAAAACTGTTTTGGCTTTAATTGCTATAAATGTGATAATGTGAGCAGAAATTCCAGGCCATGATACCTTTTCATATAACTGCCAATGATAGTGAAAACAAAATTTACATTTGAAGAATGAGCAGAGAAAGAATTTTCAGGTGAAATCATCATTTAATAGATAACCAGCCCAGTGTTTCCTTACAATAAAATATATGAACTCATATTTTTCCTGCATGAGATGCCTGGAGAAATCAGTTATGTTTTGTCATAACTTGTTTTGCAAGAAAAGACCCCAATAACTTAAAAATATTAAAAGGTGCTTTTTTTTGGTTTTGTTTTAATACATCTCTTTTTTCTGTGATTCTAGAGCTTTGTTCTTTTTTGCAGCATATACCCTTGTGCAGTGTATTGCATTATTGTCTCACTGTAATTTACTTACAGTTGACTGAAGTCTAAAAATAATCATCAGCTCATGTTTCTGTTCCAAAAGCTGAGCTATTAACTTGCACAATATAAATCTGTCAAATACAAGAATGATTGATCTAAGTAAGCTAAAGAAAAAAGATTTTCAAATCCTCCCTGTTAGCATGTAAATTACATTAACATAATCTTGAATTAATCATATTCACTAGTCTGTAAAGTGGCTGCCTTTTATATAATGGGGAAAAGCTACAGAGGTGTTTTAGCTCTGATTGTGCTGCACATTGACAAGTGTGTGCAAAACACAGTTGCCTTCTGATAGGTGATTCATCCAGCTCCTAATTACTGCTTGAAGGTTAAGAGGGAACCTCCTGGGGCCCCTGAAGCGTGCCCTGCTGTTGAGCCTGCAGAAACATCAGCTTCTAAGCTGGTGTCCTTGGCAAGTATCCCAGCTCCTCAGCCAAAACCTTGTCCCAAGTGATGATTCCAGCTCAGGTCGGAGCAGAGCACCAGTGAGCAGCAGCTCTGCTGCTCTCCCCATCCCATCATCTCTGTGGGAATGAGGACCCACAGCATCTTGGGATGCAGCACACAGCACATTTCATGTGTAGTCAAAATGCTGGCAAGTGCAGGAATTCATAAAAGCTCTGTTTTCTTAGAGCCTAGTAGCTTTTGCCTTTAGAACACCAGGTGGTACTAATCTATTTTATTGGTTTGTCATTTATACTGAAATAGAAGATATAAAAAGACCACCTCCAAAAACGTCAGCTTTTAACTTACAAGACTTTGCATGTTATTGGAAATTTTATTGTGAACAGGCATTGCAGTCTGCCAAAACCCATCACTGTTTATGTCTAATTGTACTTTCAGGCACAGAAATAAGAAACAGATGAACTGTTAAGTGTGCTCAACACAAATTAATTATTGTGCAAAATAAACACTATTGTTGGCTTGTGTCTCACCACAGGGGGTTATAACATCAATGATGTCATGTTCTACTGGACCAGAGGAAATGATTCAGTTCGAGGGTTGGACACACTTCAGCTGGCACAGTACACAGTAGAAGACCACTTTACCTCTGTAACTGAAGCTGTGTATGAGACAGGTAAAAACACCCTTAAAACACTTTCTTGGTGCAGTTTGAACTATGGCTTTGGAAACAGAGCAGTGTGAAGGAGCTGAGCACACTGCTTTCTCTTAGGAAGACAGTTTTCATGTTCTAATAATTACATTCTTGAAGCCATAAATACTTTTCAAGTTACAAGCAGAGACCAAGCTAAGATAAAGACTGAGCATTTTCTTGGAGGCTACACATTATCTAAAGAATTATAAACAAGAATCTGCTGCTCCTTCCATATGTCAAGGAGAGCTCTTTTGAAGGAAGGGGAGCATGTAATTGGGCATTTAAATTGGAGACAGACCAGGGACCTCGGGGTACCCAGCTCAGATCAGCCATTCTGGCTTTATAAGGCAAGTCAAAAGCCCCTATTCATCTGTGGAAATTCCAAGAATATGCTGGGTGCTTTCACAGCTGCAGGAATTTGAGTTTCATGGCTGCTGCTTGTAGGAGTTGCTCTGTTTCTGTGGCAGCCTCTGCCCAGCCTGGTAGGCAGGAGGAAGCAGATTCCTTGACCTGAGGTTCCTCTGCCCAGGGAAGGGTCAGGAGCGTTCCCACAGACCTGCTCGAGCTTAGGAAACTGCTGCAGAAAGTCTCCTCTAACTGCAGGACTTAACCTCAGGGAACAGTGTGCTCTTATTTTCCAGAGATTTCAGAGAGTTCAAGACCTGCCAGACCTTTTTGTTCTTTGAGTTACTCTCAGGTCCTTCATTGCTGCTCTTCGCTGTGTACCCAGTTTCTCTCCTGCTCAAGTCAGCACACCCACACAAGGGTGTGATCTTTAAATCAACACACACGCATCCTTCAAAACTGCAGTTTCACCAAAGGACATATTTCTAATTCTGAATCACAGGAATATAGTTCCTGTATTCCATTATTGGGTATGTCTGTTTTAATAACACAACACAGAGAAACTTGTGATGAAATTTCAGGTACTAATTCAGGCTAAAAATCGAAGTTCTCTAAATGGATATAAAAGTAGAAATTAAATACATACCAGCAGGCTCTAGGATCATGGAGTTTCTTGCTACTTATGTAAGTGACATCTGCTTGCCTTCTTCCTCTTCACAGCTTCTGGGTAAGCAGCATCAGGTTCAATCAAAGAAGAATAATCCTCTACTGCTGTTCTGCCCAGAAGGGTATTAGGACCTGTTCACCATACAGGAAAGTGGAGGAGGAAACCTGCTTAATTCCTATCAGATTCTATTACAGAATCAGGACTTCAAAGACAAAAAAAAGTTTGTTTCTTTTGTTTGTTGTTTAACTAAGTAGACTAAAACCAATTTCCAATTAAAGATCACATGAACTGTACTCTTCTTCCAGTAAATGATGCTGTCTTCTCCTTTTGTGTTGGCAGGAATCATATTTAGGAAGTCAAAAGCCACTTTTTGTTTTAATTATAAATTTTAAGACACACAATTCAATTAAAATTTCTCACACTTGCTTGTTCCAGTTCTCCTGTTCAAGACAGGTCATGTTATCAAGTGCCATGCAGTGCTTTTAAAATTTAATCTCTGAATTCTCTTAATTTTCTATCAAGTCATTCTGAACAAGGTACTATTTTCTGAAGTTTTTTTGGAAAGCAGTGCCTACTGTAGGCCATATTAAAAAAAAAAAAACCCTGACAGATTATGGAGCTGTGTAATCAATTTTGAAATGAAAAATGATACTTTGCATTTCCTCAGTTCCATTAATAGATATGAGAATAGCTTATAAATAACAATTATGTTATAAATAACAGCTGTTTATAACCACTACAATTCAAAGGGCTAAAGCTAAAGTTATGAGAGAAGAGCTGTGTGCAGTATTTCCTAACACAGCAAAAAAAGCAATCAGGGTTTGATACTCTGTGAACTTGAACAGACAGTACAGCTGCTGTGCAAGTGAAATATTGTACAGCAGTGCAAAACCCAAGTTCACGTACAGCCACTGACAGAGCCAAATTTAAAATGCAGTCAGCAAAATTCCTGCATAAGTAACTTCAGTAAATTTAAGAAAAGGACACTGTGGATTAATCTTGTTTGTAGAACAGCATGTATCACATAATAGTAATCACATTACTCTAATCACATAATAGTAAGTCACTTTGAATAATGTTAGCTAGATTTCTGGCTAGGGTTTGGTGTTGATTTTGTTTTGGTACAGAACAATTTAATTTTGGACATGGGTAATTTAATTGTTAGAACCATTTCCTACATGTCTTTAGCTATAGTCCTCATTCTTCATACACTGATAAACTTTTGGACTCCCAAACCGTATTATCTGCATCAGTGGGTGCTGGGTTTTTATTTTAGCTGTCTAGCCAACACCACCTGCATTCTCAGGGTAATAAACAGTAATATAAAAAGCTTGCTTTTCTTACTGGAAAAACATAAAAGCAATGAAGGACTGTTACAATGTAGCTTTTTGTATAAATAATCATAGAAATAAGGCTGAAATACATTTAAAAATTCATTTAATCTATTTTCATGTCACAAGGCAAGGTCATCTATATCTGCAGCCTGTTTCCTGACAGATGTTTCTAGGAGTAAGTCAGACAAACCTCCAAAGTGTCTGCTTCACAGCCTCCCTAGATGACTTTTTTCCTGGTGTTTATTACACACATATTTTCCTCATGTCTAATCTTGATCTCCCTTGCTGCATTTCAAACCCATTATGTGGATATTGAAGACAAATGTCCTGCTTTTTTTCAGCAACCTTTTCACTGTTTCAAGACTGATCTGTCTTTTCTTAGACCAACAGTTTTCCTCTTTTTTAATTAATATAAGTAATTTTTTAGATATACTGTCTTTGCTATTGTTCTCTCATTGAATTCTCATATCTATGCTGATACGCAGCACCCAAAAATGGGTTTCCATTAGATGTCCTTTGAGGATGGAAGGGTTTACTTAATGTGTTCCATGAAATCTGTTTCTCTTTATCCATTCTAGGTTGATATTTGCCTTTCTTGCAGAAAATGATCATGCATTTTTGACCTTGTTCAGCTAGTGATTCCTCCTAGTTCTTTGCCTTGTGGTTTTTTGCCCTATAACCACATATTCCCTAAGCTCTGGGAGCTGGTGATTCCCATCTGAGTGCAGGACTTCATACTTGTTGAATTCCATTCTTTTACTTGTGTTATAATAGTTGGTGAGATATTTTTGAACTCTAATCCTGTTCTCCAACACGCTAACTCCACTCCTAACACACTCATGGTATGTCTTCATGTTAGGGAACAGTTTTGGGCACAGACCCTCTGTGTTCCCACTTGATAAATGCTTCTATTTTCACAGCAAGCAATAGCTAATTAATCTCAATTTCCATTTTTAGTCAGAGAAAGAAGTAAAAACATAATTAAAACTTCATGCTAATTGGCTGTTGATAGCTTTTTTCCCAGCATCTTTCCATAAGTCTTGCACCCACTGCTCAGCCCTCCTGTCAAGTCCTTGGCAGCAGTGGGAATGAAGAGGCTCAGCTTGCTCAGGTCTGGTCTAATGCTGAGTCTTCAGCCCAGAAGGCAGCGAGAGACATGTCAGGCAGGAGGGCTCTCAGTGCACGTCCCCTCCTTGAAAATGTCAAGCCAACAAACTGGCATATTCAAACGGTATTATTTTGGCAGAACAGAAGGAAAGAAGAGACAGAAGCATAAATTAAATCTCTGCTCCTTGATGCACAAAGACAAGATATTTGCTCTGTTAAAGAGCCTGCAAAGGGAGCTGGCTGCTGTTCCTGTCTGCAGTGGCTGCCAGGGGTTTGATGTCTATCTCAAATCCTGCTTTAGCCTCCTTGGGCTAGAGGCCTGTCAGCCCTTGTGTGGCTGGGCAGTGCTGAAGCTCTGTGGTCCCCTGGCCACTGCATCTTATCAGCTTCTCAGGGGGGATGTCACAGTGAGGAGTTGCTCTCATTTATAATTAGTGATCTGAAATCAAAATGTATACAAGCTATATATAGATGATATAAAGTTTGTATAAGAGTGTATGTTCATCAGTCACAGTCTATTTCTAAATAGAAGCACTGCCTTGCTTTGTCCTACAGGCTCATCTGCAATTTCCCAAGGTTCAGGAGATTATTTAGTAAATAATCAAGTTTTTCTAGGTTTTTCAGTACTTTTCCTTTTGAGGTATGGTGCACTGAATAACTTCCCCCATTCCCTTTATCAGTTCTTTTATTGTCTGTAATTGCTCTCCAATTGCTACTTCTGAGAACATATTCTTTGCCATACAGGCTCACAAAGAATCCCAGAGCTATTCAGTAATAATCTTACCTGGTGAGTCTTCAGTCAGCCTCACCTGAGATTCAAACACTTACCTATGCATATCTATCTGTTATCATGTTATGTTTACTTAGCTGAGCTCGTAGCATCCCTCTTTGTAAACAAGATTTTCCACTTGAGTTGATGCTTTCCATCATGAGTTGTTTCTGAGATACTTCTGCAATGTAGAACAGTTTAGAAAGAAAACAATTTTGGAAATTTTAAGTTACAGTAACATAAACCCATATGGAAATGCAGTGAATGGAAAGAATATCAAGGATGTTAGGAGGCATTCTTTTATTAACTCCTCTGAAGTTCTTTATAATGTGTATAAAGTTCTTTATACACCTCCACACTTGGAAAACTTTCAGTGGCATAAATTTTTTTTCTGTTTTTGTTGTCATTGTTTTGTTAGGTAAGCTAAGTGGACACATGCACTACATGAAATGGATTTTTTCATTTTCATTCTTAGGAAATCTGAATTTCAGACTTATTTTTTGTAAAGCAATTTCATGAAGATGAAACACTTGTTGAGAAGCCTGGCTGAACTTTCATTTCCTTTACTTTACCTCTGAAAAGCAAGTAAGAAAAGGGGTAGTTTGTAAGATCTAGATAATGAAGGACAGAAGACTTTTTTTTTTCTGAGGGAGGGGCAAAGGAACTGTTATAATATATTAGCAATTTATATTGGCACCCTTAGCCTCCTGCAGCAATCATTTCAGTTGCACAACTTATTTTTTGTGTAAAAGTGGGGACATTCTGATTAGTCACTGCCTATGTTCATTGTAAACAAGCAATAACAAAATTGCATACTGAAAACTACATTTTCAGTGTATAGTTAAACCAGTAAAATCTATTTTAAGCTCTCCTGTCCTCTGCCCTTAAAAGACGCAAGATGAGAAGGAAATGATGCACTGGTAGAATTCCACTGACGTGCTTGTGTGAGTTGTACATCACACATTTTAGCAGACACCCAAGGGGTTAGCATGAATAATTCATGAGAGAGAAAAGGATGCTCTTTGTGCCTGGCTGCACACCTCTGTGCAGGACACCAAAGTGCTTCTTACATAAAGAGTGATGTGGAGCTGTCTTTTACTGGAGCAGAACTCAGCTCAGGAAGTCCACAGGAAGTGGTTGTGGGGAAGACAGTGCCATCCCAAAATACATAGAGTGGAAATTAGGAACTGCTGCCAGTATTTACAGAGAATCAGTCCTTCCTTCGTTACCTCTGCTGGGACCATTCATTGCTCAGAGATGCTGCAGAAAAGATCAAAGATGCAGCATTCTGCCATCAGCTGGGAACAGATGCCACAGAAAAATGGGAGAATCAGAAAATGAATGACCTAGGGTGAAAAGGAAACTTGTTTAGGTTTATGTATTTCTCAAGCAGTGCAGCAGTATTCATTGTTGATAGAATCACCAGCGGCAAGTCATAAAAATTATACCTGCACAGGCTTTTCTCAGTAGCTGAGGAGGCCTAGGTCTAGGTTCTTCTAAAAGATGATAACTTTTGGTACATGTGTGGTGTAGATGAAAAAGGATCTGCAGTATTTCCCTATCTTCATTTTATCCATTTCCCATTTCTTTAGCATGATAAGTATGCACTGAATACTTTTCCTCGACTACCGATTCCTTCAGTTTGTTACAGGAGAAACTCTGATGAATTCCGTAGATAGGTTGCTTCAAAATTTCCATTATAAAAGCTCTTCTGAACTCTTCAGAGAAATGCTGACACTATTATTATCATGTCCATGATATGTCTTTGGATTCTGGCAAGAAGAAATCTTAAGGTTAGAGAAATGCCTCTTTTTTGTTCCCCAAAAAGCCACTCAGCTATAAGCTGTTTCATCTCTAATTCCCATTGTTTGAATTACTTCAGAAACTTTTGGCATCAGAAAAAATAATAACACCAGAGTATTCAAAGGACTTGTCTAAACTTGGAAATTGCAAACTATGGCTTTTAAATTTGATATTTTGAACTAACTTCCCATATATGCACTTGACTTTTATACTGCGGTAAATAAAGATACAGTTGTAGGGCACTAAGGAGAGGGTCAGTTTTCCTTCTTAACAAGGAGTTATTCTAAGGCTGAACCACAGGAAATCCCAGGTGCCTGTGGCTCTCTGCAGGAAGGATGGTCTGGTCTCTTCACTCTCCTTTGCTGGGCACGTGGCAGCTCATCCTTCCCTGTGGTCAGCACAGAAGCACAACACAAAGAGCTTTTGTGGAGTATCTGGTTCTCTTTCCCTAAATGTGCTTTGTGCTGTGGCCTTTTGTTGTACAGACTCAGTGCTTGTCCACAGCACTGTCCTCATTTCAGAGCACGGATGAGTGCAGACAGAGAAAGTAAGGTCACACAGTCATCTGTAGGTTTTTCACTCCCTGATTTCTGAGTGCTTTACTTTGGTCTCCATACACTTAAAATCAGTTTTGGTGAGCAAAATGACATTTATTGAAACAACTGGATTGGTGAAAGTCACAGCCTTGGTAGAGGCACACTGGTGTAATGTCCCTCTTTTCACGTACAAATGGTGATAATGGTGTAAAACATATTTGTACCTCTTGCCTCATGGAGGTAGTTTAAGTGTAATGTCTGTACCCTGTCTTTCAGTAGGACACTTGAGGATCTTAATATACTGAATTTACAAAGAAGAACCCTAAATACAGTGTATTTTTACCTTTGGAAGGAGAAAGAACTGACTACCAGAGGACTATTTAGTTCAGTAGGGAAGAGATGGTCAGTATGGCAGAAAACTGAAAACAAGTTAATATTAGAAATTAGGCATTCATTCTTAGCAGAATTATTTACTGAGAGAAATGGTGGATGCTGTGTGTCTAGATATCCTCAGACTAAGTCCTCCTGTCTGTGAGAAAGGTGGGCTCTATTCCAACCAAAATTATTTAGTTCAGAACAAGGGATAATTAAGGAAATTTAGTGGCTTGTGTTTAGGGTCAAACTACATAATCTTGCAATTCTTTCTGTTTTAAAAAATCCTATTATTGTTCTCTTGATGCAATATCTACAATGCTTTCAAAAATGGAAATTTAGTCATCCATTTTCTCATCTGGGAGCAATAAGATATTTCTTGGCATCCACTGCTTGCACTTCAGGCTTTTAAAAGTGCTCTTCTTTGTGTCTCACAGCACACCTGAGGGATGCACAAATAGCCTGTCTGTGCCTATATTGCTGCAGCTGAAGTGAGTTCCCTGTTCTGCAGCTCTGTCCTGACTCACAGCAAGCAGCCCTGGAAGCAGACATTGGTGCCAGAGAATTGGTTTTGTATTAAAATAGCAGCAGCCAAAGCTGTCGGACTACAGAGCATCAGTCTCTCACTGATATTTCACTGACCTGCAAATGGTCTCATGGTTAAAATGGTTTTGTAAACACTTAATAACACCTAATTCGTAACCTGGGACTTCAGAACAAGAAGTCTTTTCTGCCCATTTAAAAAGCAAGATTTTGTTTTCCCATAATGCATTGAACTGGTAACGATTTCAGATGTGTGCTTCAACATAGCCAAATTTTGCTGTTAGTGAGCTGGATAAGAAATCCAGGCTTTGCTTATGAGTGTGCTGTCCCCTCATGAAACACAGTTCTGGATTTGACTCTGTGATCCCAAAAGTTCATCTTCTGAAAATCACTCACTTAGAAGCAAATCATTTGGGCCACAATAGTGACAGGGCTCAGAGCAACACAAACACTCTAATGCACTAATACAAAGGAAAAACAGACCATGAGGATGCAAAGATACTGCTTGGGTTTAAGAGGAATATAAGAGGTAGGTCAGGAATTTCAGAGCAGGTACCCTCAACCCACATCTTGAGCAATAGTAAATTAAAAGAAAAGAAAAATAAACTGGATATGTGAGACAGTTAAAAGTAAGGAGCTGTGGCACCTTCATGAAATGACAATCCTCACTACTCTGGTTCGTATGGCAGCTCACTCATTGTTACGAATAGCGACAGCTAAATCCGTATGCAATTTCAAATTTCCTTGCCTTGTGTTATATAATGAAACATCATCATCTCCATGCATTGATGGATTTCTTTTTTTCTTCACTAATCCTCATTTAATTTCCAATTCAAGGTGTCTTTAATAACACTCTGGATATGGTGACTGAATGTTATATATTTGATTTTTTCCTTCAGTTCAGAGTCTTCAATCTGAATTTTTCAGTGCTGTGTTTAATTTTTACAAGCTTGTTTGTTAAGCTTTTTCCTCATTGTAGCACACCAAAGTAATTCAGTTGTTATTTCAAGGATCTTTTCATGAATTGCACCTTCACAATGTTTTTTTCCCTGCTCCTTCCACAGGACGTTACCCAAAACTCGTGTTTCACTTTGAACTCAAGAGAAACATCTTGTATTTCATATTAGAGACGTATGTACCATCAATCCTTCTGGTGGTGCTTTCCTGGGTATCATTTTGGATAAGCCAGTCATCAGTTCCAGCCAGAATCTGCATAGGTGAGAAGCTGATAAACCAGCCCAACCCAAGGGCTGGATCATTGATCCTTTATTGAACGTACTTGGCATCTATTTCCTGGAGTTACAAACACTTCTGGGATTTATGGAATTACTTTTTTGTTTTGCCATACTCAGTGCATCATGTGGATTCCCCTTAAAGCCTTGCTATTATTTAACTAAGAAAAATGCCTTTGGAAGCTACAGGAAGGAGACTTATATGCAGGGGAAACCAAAGCAAAAAACTGTAATTTTGGAAATAATTTAAACATATTCAAATGCATGGCATGCACAGACAATTGTGAGGCTTTTGTGAGGTCTCATGATACATACTAATTAAAGCATGAATAACAAGAGAATTATAAGAGATTAAATATAATTAATTTCAAAGAAAGGATATTCTGAAAGGGAAAGAATGCAAATCAGGTTTGATCAGGCTGCAGGTGGGATGGAAAAACACTCCTACAGAACAGGGAATAAAGAAGGATTTCACATTGAATGAGGCCAGTGGGCAACTACACTGAGCAAAATGATATCTGAATATTTTAAAGGGACCTTTTGCATAGATTTGCAATAATAATATGTTAATCATAATTATACATTCCATGACACCAAAATCTCTCTCATTTTAATTTCTAGTCTTCTCAGCTTTGTTAACATTTTCCATTACTGTTTTTAAGCATTAAACTTAAGAGTTACAAACTAATTTTAAAGTCTTCTTCCTAAAACATGAGCTATTAAATGCTATGGCATCCTAGGAGTTTCAGGTCCAGGGACAACTCTCCTGCAGTAGGGCCCTTGCAGTAGAGGCCCTCAGGGCCATCTCTGTTATACTAGAACATGTATTTTTCCATTCCACAGGTGTCACCACAGTCCTTACGATGACAACACTGATGATGGGAGCCAGGACTTCACTCCCAAATGCTAATTGCTTTATTAAGGCAATTGATGTGTACCTTGGTATCTGCTTCAGCTTCATCTTTGGAGCACTGTTAGAGTATGCTGTGACTCATTTCTGCACTCTGCACCAGCTCAGCTCAAAGGAACTTCCAAAGGTAAATTAATTATTTGGTGTTGTCCCACAAACTGGTTTTAAATTACATCTGCTAAAAAGAATTAATTATCTCAGCACTAATGGTAAATATACTTAAGGTAGTTTCTTTCTTAGAATTAGGACACAGAAACATAGTAATCTTGAGAAAAAGAAAAAATATTTGTATACCTGGAGCTTTTTTGGAAGAGGCCAAACAAACTGAAGCACTCTTCCTTCTCTCTTTTGGTATGAGCTTTATGGCCATTTATAAAATGTTCTGGATGTCTCACAAAAATCACAGGCTCTTCTTGTGTCCCAGGCAATAGCGTTTACTCACTGTTCAAAAATTAGGCTGAGCTTGGTGACTTGATCCTACTGCAATATGGAAAAAAAAAGAGTTCATCAGATTCCATTTATGAAACCTGCTCATGCTGAAACATGAGTCAGTCTCCTGGCAGATGTCTTCATGTGCTGGGTGTATCAGGTCCCTGTAGCTTTCTGCTCTCACCTCTTTCAATAGCTGCACCTGAAGTCAGACTGGGATCCATTTTCCCTTCTGCATCATGATTGTAACAATGCTTTTTGTGGCTCCAAAGAGTTTCTCACAACTCTGAAATACTGTGAAATATACTTAAAATAAAAATGGATGAAATCAACATAGGTATTTTTGGGTCTGGTGGTTGCTGAAATAATGAGGATAGGTCCATGAAGAGGTTTTGTCACATCTTCCATCTCCAGTATATAGCAGTGCTTTCATAAGCAAGGAAAAAGAAATCACAAGGAAGCTGAAAGATTATTTTCTTGCAGCTTTTAATTATGGAACTGAACCTAATATGCATGATAAAGAAAATTTTAAGCAGCTTATGAAATTTCTGGATTAATAGAGAAAAGTAAAACATGGAAAATGAGGACAACAGGAAGGAAAAAAAAAGGCAGAAAGAAGTTTGGTTGAGTGCTGTAGGCGTAAATGTCCAGAAGAAGAAAGATTGTTAACTGTTTAAACCAAATTAGAACAGAGCATCACAAATGCCTAAGCAAAGCTCCTCAATATACTCAGGAAAAAGGATATTGGGCTCAAGTGGAGGAGCTTCAAAACCTTTTGAAGATTGGGCAATATGTGGGTGGTGGGAGGGTTATGTCCAGATAGTTCATCAATTAATATGAGATTTTGGCTGTTTGGATGAAAGACAGCTCCTCTAAATGCACAAGAATATGTTAAAAGCTGTTGTTGGGTCTGGGTGTGTGGAGAGAGGCTGCAAAATGGACACAAAGCTGAGCCACCCCAGCGGGTTTGATGAGATAACGTCTGTCAGGAGATTGTCTGCAAATGGGCAAACACTCATTTCAAGTGAGGACTTGAGGGGAAAACCTATAAGTAATTTTTATTGGCAAGGTAACATCAGTGACAATTCCCTGTGAGCATATCTGTCTTGTGAAGTAAGTGGTTGTCATTTTGCTCATAGCATACAAAAAAAGGGCTGCTCGGAGATTCGGGTAAGAAAGTAAAGTGTTTCAGTGCTTGGATGATTAAGCATCTTTGGATCTGTGAAGGGCACTTATACTGCCCTTGCCTTCATCTGCCTCTGTCAGATTCCCTTTCATCTGGAGCAGGTACTCATGCTTGCAGATGAGGTGGACATGGGAACTTGTAGACTTCAAAAATGTGCATGGAAGTACACGGAGGTACAGCCATAAAATGAGAAAGGAAAGTTTTGTGATGAACTTAATGACCAAAAGAAATAAGACAAAAAGAAATTTCACTTCAGGCTTGTTTCCTACCTTCTGCTGGCCATCAGGAGTGAGTAAGCAAGCCAAAGGCACTTCTTACCCACACAAAGATAGGGATATAAGAGAAGGAACAGTTTTTTGGTCCTAGATCACCTTGCAACTCTGTAGAATAGTGAAAATGTTTGTCATGTCCTTTTCCTGCTGTAGCCAAGGGCAAGCAGCGCTTACTGATCAGGGTGTCATGGAGAGCACACCTGACTTGTATTTCTCATTTCTGTTGTAAAGACAAAAACGTCACAAGGGCAAAAATGCCAGCTAAAATCTCATGTTGCTGTCTAGCAGGTACTTAGCAATTTATGTGTGAGTATCGTCACTGTAAATGTGTTGTCCTCATTATCGTATTCTCTTGTGGACACAGGTTAATTGGAAATCTCACATCCCAGTTTGTTATTCCCATATGTGAGCTGATAGAAAATTTGCACTCAGAATTATGTAAATAAATGTGGGAGGTGAAATGGAAATGTCACCCTGTCTCTTGTATAGGAATTAGTTGTACTCACTTGCTTCCTGCTTTACTCTTTGAAGAAGTTGGGCACTGGCATATCAAACCCTTCTGAGGCCTCTGAGATCTCCAGTTTAGAACATAAACTGGTGAAAGAACTCATCATAGCCATGCTCTTGCAATGTTTTACATCATGTGAACCAGGACCCACAGAGACACCTTCAAAGCTAATGACAAAAGTAGAGGAATCACCTGCTTCTAGGAGGGTCAGGCAGAATGTGCCATTCACATCAGCTCCAGAACAACAGGCTGCTTAAAAGGAGAAGTTTCCTCTCCTGAGTTTCTTCTCTTTTGTACAAAGGCATTAATTGTGCCCTCTTATAAAGCACAGAAATATTCCTTAGGTTTTCTCTGCACAGAAATATTCCTTGGGTTTTCTCTGTCTTTTACCTAAACCTCCACCTTTAAGGCAGAATGGAGAACAGTTTGAAAACTGAAAATAATTTTTTAAGTGTGATGTTCAGTCTTTGTGGTATTTCTGTGAAAGCCTCGTGCAGTCTTTATGAGCACCACACAAGCTCCAGGTGTGCAACACTCTGGGTTGAAATACTTTTAAACTTGAGGAGCTTTATTATCCAGTGACAGTGACAACTTTCCTCAATTCTGTTGGCTCTTGGATGTCAGCAAACACTTCACTTACTGTAAACAGCACCCCCAGTATCAGGTGTCAGAGACAGAGCTTTTTGGGTGATGTACAGCATCTTTCCTGGATGGTACCAATTTGGTGTCTAAACAGAGCCCTTCTTACTGCCAGCTGCCATTTCCTCATTGACAGCTGCCATCCAGAAAAAAACCTTGTATGACATTTAAAATTCGAGCCACAGCTGAACACTCACAAGACAATTTCTTTTTTTTTTTTTAATATAATGTAAACCAGCTCGGTCTTTCATCATGCTCAGTTCTTAATAAGAATCTGGAAAAGTCCCTTGATAAACCCTCTCTTTAAGGCTGCAGTTTTTTTATAAATTAGCAGGTATAGCTCTCTTCTAGACTAGGTCTCTCCTTTCCAAGCTGTGTGATGCAGCATTTTTGCTGTAAACTCCCTGCTGTTGTGCAAGAGCCCTGCCTTGTTGCACTGGAAATAGAATCCTGTACATATGCACTGCTTACGGTATTTTTGGCTTAAGTGAGAACTGCCCCTCGGGGAGCTGAAAGGAGTCAAGAACAGCCTCACAACACATCAGCCTCCTGGGAATTGCTCACATGCCGTTGTGAGAAAGGAAAAGTGGCACGTACACAATGTCCTTTCATGCTCTGAAATAAAACTAATTCTGAGCAACTTGTAGCCAGCCCTACCTGAGAGAAAAATGCTCTTAAAGCAATGCCCCAAATCCTGACTGTTTTGAAGTATAGATGCTGTAATGAAAAATGAAAACAGGGGGAAAAAGTCAGGATTTTTCTGTCAGGTTCCTTTATTAACTTTTGAAGTGCTGAGTGCATTCATTAGGCTGTTGCTCTGGTGCCTCATTTCAAGTGCCAGGCACTGCTGACAAAGGCTCCTCTGCCATCCCCAGCACTCCCCTCAGCTGCCTGAACTTTTGGAAGCAGGAGAGAGAGATATTTATAAATGAGTCAGGCATCAAGTAAAAAACTGGAGGTTCAAATTTTAGTACTACCCTGGGGATTATTTAAGGTTCAGGCTGGAGTTTTATGGATTGATCCTCTTAGTGCTTTATAGGCAGATTTTTATCTCCGCCTTATGACTAAGGTTTTTTGGTCAGTGTATTTTTAGGATGATACGTTGGGTTGAGTAACATTTATCTCTCAAATAAAATATCCCCAATTTTTTTTTTAAGTGAAAGGGGAAAGCTATAATAATCCCTTTTCTACCACCATTTGTTCTGCTTCACTGATTCACAGCAGTCTGAGGACATTGTCCTGACTCCACTTTAATTTTCAAGGGTGTCAGTAATTTTAGATGAAGAAGACTCAAGGCTTGTGCTGTACAATGCACTCTGGGCAGAAGAGCAATTCTGTATCAGTGTGGAGACCACTTAGGTGGCTTAATGGGCCTTCTTTGACTTTAATAGCTGGGATATATCTAAATGAGCTTTTTGTCTGGCTGCACATGGGGATGTACATCTTAACCTTTCGAAAGTTTGTCCTTGGGTAAATAGTTTCTTCTCATGATGCAAATGAAAAAAAGAAGAGATTCTGCATTCTACACTTCACAAATAATTTTTTTAGACCTGTCTTACATTTATGCCATCTACTGATTTGGGAAGTACTATAAGTATCAGGAGAAAATTAAAATTATATGTATGCCTACCTGAATTAAAATGACCCCTCCTCAAAGGATACATAATAAGGTTTAGTTTAGGTACAAAATTGGAGCCAGTCTTTGTAGCTTTTTTCTGCTGGTGTCTCTGCAATATCCCAAGCCAAACTGAATATCCCAGAAATTCCAAGGAAGTTTTAGAGCTGAAGCTGCAGCTGATGTCTAATCCTGTGTCCTCTGAGTCAGTAACAGAAAACCCACTGACTTTAAAGGGTGGAAATTTCATACATGAACTTTATGGCTCTGAGCCATTTCTAATCAAAGAAACAAAACCCACCAGAAGGCTTATACAACATTCTCCTAAGACCTGTCTTGATGCAGTGAGGCACATAAAAATATTCTTAACCCTAGCATAACTTTGGACTTAAAGTACAGGTTTCAGGACTTGACAGAAAGTACCACAAGCTGTTTGGTATTAAATCAGCTGTGGGTGGGGCTCGTCCATCTGGTTTTTTTTTTTAAAGTAACTTCTTTTTTTATCACAAAGCACCGGAATGAAGTAGCCAGTTGCATACAAGGGGAGTGTCTTGTATCCTGGGGTACTGGGTTTGGGGTGCAACCAGCTCAGCTGGCTGGTCTGGCAGCTCCCTCACCTTCTGCATCTCCACGCTGGGGCTTTGCCCTCACACTTCCTGGGCACTCACCTTTGCTGGTGTTTGCCCTGAGCAGAAGACAGTTTACTGTTGTGCATTTCAGGGATTTGCTGCTATCTTAAGTAAAGTTCCTTGTCCATATTTGAACAAATCCAGATTTCCTTGATAGTCCTTCAAAAGTTTCTGCTGCATGGCATTGCTTAAGTCAATGTTTTCCCCATAAATGGAGGCTTTGGGAGCTGAAAGGAGCTCTGGGTGCATGTCAGTGCTTGTCCTTGGAGTTGAGGAGAGAGACAGAAGAGGAATAATAAGAAAAATCCCATTTGCTGCAGCTCTGAAGTAAACAGGTGATGAAACATGCACTTAAGGGCCTGCTGTTTTGTTCCCCATCAGATCATTGACGATGATGATGATGAAGAAGAGAAGAATGGAGTCCTGGCAGCAGTGACAAACAGTTGCAGTGGCCCTGACAATACGAACCAGACCGAGTCAAACAAAAGCAAACAAACCAGCACTGACAGCAAAAGGGGGAGAAGTCAACACAGTGTGTGTAGCTCAGCAATGTCGGTAATGAAAAGACTTTTCTGTATCTTTGATTGCTTCCATGTTAAAAATCCTTACCACATAGACAACTACGCCAGATTCTCTTTCCCGCTATCATTCATCATAATTAATGTACTTTATTGGGTGTATTATTTGTATTTCTAAATATTTTATTTTGTAATATTAGTTTAAAGTTTAGAAAGTGGACATGGGAGTGGAAGTTGTGGAAAAATGGAGAAGTTACATTTGGATAAAGGGATATAAAAGGACATGCCACCTTTTCAAGTGTGTCTGAAACTTTTGTTAACTCACTTTTCTGCTTTTAAATGTCTGTTATCCAAAACTGGCTTCGTATTAGCATGCATGTCCCATATGAAACTGCTTATCAAGGGCCAGTAAGTCCTTTTTTTAATATTTAATGCTCAACTTTGTAAAATAAGAGTTATATTATACTTGTTTCTGAACTCCATTGAATAAATGTAAAAATAAAATGAAATGTTGTTTCCCTTTTCTGTTTTCTGTACTCAGTTCCTTCTAGTTTTGTCAATAATGCTTATATTTTCCAGATTATGTAAGAAAATGTTTAATTGAAGATCAAAGTGGTTTTGCTACACAGCAAGAAACAGTTTTGAAGACATGAGCTACCAACACAAATCAAACAATCTGTTCATCTTTGTAAGATCACAAATACGTTTTAAGATCCCTCTACATCTTTAGACAGAACTCCCATAGTCATCAATGGCTTTTCTCAGTAAGTACAGGGCAGACTACAGAAATGTACTGGAGCCAAAAGGTTTAAATCCACAAAGATATATTTCCCTGAGTGAGGATTTAGTTGTTCACCAGTCCTTAATGGAAAATGGCAATTTATCCTGATGTTTATACTCTGTACCCTGCTCAGTCACAACTGTCTGGGTAACTACTATGCAGAGGAAAAATTTGATATGCTTGATTTTCAGCTTAGTAAATCATCTTGAAACACATGAAGTTAAAAAAATAATAATAAAAAAATCATCACATAAAGGTGGCAAACTTCTTGAATGGAAAAGAAAACCCTATATGTGTGATAGCTCTTGATAAAATAGGGAAAGTTTTACACAGATAAAATGATGAGCCTCATGAGAAAATGGCTATTGGTGATGAAAGACCTTAACAGTCTTTCCAGGTGATACTACAAGCCTGTCTCCTACACTGCAAGCATGGAAGCTTAAAGGTGCTTATTATGCCTTTTGCCTGACCCTAATGTCTGTGTCTGTTGCATATATAGGTATAAATGTGTGCATGTGCTTTTGTGCCCTGTGGATCTTGGCATTTCTGATCATCAGACTCACTGCACAAACGCAAATACATTAAAAAGCTCCCCTAACATGGACAGTCCTGGACACTCCTTATCACCAGGGTGCTGCCTGTGGAGAGCACCATCACACAAAGGAAGAAAGTGCAAAATACCAGTGTGAGGCAGATTTGACCTTGCTCCCATCTAAATCTATAAAAATCATTGCACAGTGGTAGATAATTATTAGGTCACTAAAATCCCCTCAGTATTTTTATTTTCTGAAGGCTGTCTACTGAAGATTTGTTTCTCTGCTGTTGTTAGTAATGCCTTTGGCAAAGCTTATTGAGGCAATGCAACTTCAAGAACAGTTTAGTGCCTCTTGGTACCTTGTGGCTATTCTGACTTTATTATGAAAGTAAATACATTCAAGAAATCAAACTAAGGCTGCCTGTGTTAATGAGCAACTAAAAAAAAATTATTTAATATTCTAGTACTGAATATTTAACTTAAACCCTTTATTCAGGAACAGGCTGTATGACATTTTTCTTGGAGGTGTAAAATTGGACTCTCAGATCTCTTTCCAGTTCTTACTCCCATAAAATTTATGGGAGACAAATATTAAATCTTTGTACTTAGTTTCTTAAATGTGAAGTTTACATTGTTCCTGAATCTTTTCAAACATAACCTGTCATGTTAACACTAAATTAAGGATTAACATTTTCTGCAAGCATAAAGTAAGCCTTTAGAGTTTTGTAGCTTCCAATTAATTTGGAGAAAATTCACCTTAAATATTATTTTTAAAAGCTGTTGAAAGTCTGAGAATCTTTATTTACAATGCACTAGGTGAAAACAGGGTCTGTTTTCCCACTGATGTGCTAGAAGTAAGCACTGAAGTCCCCCATGTTTCCATGAAAGAATTAACTGCATAGCCAGATTATTCATTATTTTGATTTGCATAATTCTGCATTAATTGCTAATTTCAAAAATAAAAACTTGATTCGATGTGAATTTGTTGTAAAAGATGTTCCCAATGGATTTCCAGTGTGGTGTATGAAGAATGAAGAAGATAATTTGAATTATCCTTTATCAACATCCTTATTCAAATTGTCATTTGAATTATTCAAACATAGTTTCTGTCCCTAGAAACTCCCAAATCCCTTGGAGTTAGTCAGAAAGGCTCCCCTAAGTAAGGAGCATTCATGAACAATTCACTGAACGCTACAACTCAGAGGAAAATTAGAGAGGGGGAAGCCTCTTTCAGTGCCAAGACCAGGGGCCAAAGCTGAGGCTGAGGGAATCAAAATCGCATTGGTTTCATATCTGATGAAATGACCTTGGACCTTTGGCAACCATCTTCTGGTTGATAGCTGAGTTTCTTACTTTGATTTTAATGTTTTCCAATCAGAGACCTTCTCAGGCTCATAAATCAGAAATGTTGGATTTTGTTTTCTTTCTTAATGGAAAAGTATTATGAAGATAAAATCCTATGCTAAGATATCTAATCCAATATAATATTCTTTTCTTTAGATTTTAGACATACAAAGGTATTAATACTTACTACCTTTCCTCTCATCAATGTATGTTCTTATGATTCAGCTATGCTTTAGGTATATCCTGCAGCCTGCTTACTGTGATGCCAGCTGTGATACTTTGAGAGGATTTGAAATACTTCACCTAAATCAAGAGAGAAATACTAAGGAAGGTGATATTTTAGAACAGGTATTTATTAACCCTCTCATAAAATAAGAAGGCATTTTAAGTTACTATCACCTTTTAAGACATGAACAACTAAATATCCCATCTGAATACTCCAGTCAGCACATACAGCAAGCATAAGAGAAGGGCATCCTCCTGTTGATCTGAGTACCCATTTTCAGCACAGTGGCCTTGTTTATTAAGACTGCAACAGTAACTTAAACAAACTTTCCTGCTTTGTAAGCCTCTTTGGTATTTTGTGCCAATTATTTTAGGAGAACCGTTGCGCCTTTTTGCATGGGAAAATACATTTTTTAAAAAAAGGAAAAAAAAAGACGGCCCACAAAATTGTCATTATAGATGAAAGAAAACCCACGTGCGGTAAAGCTGATGACAGAAAAACAGAGCGAGAAACAGGAGGAGGTGAATGCTCTGCTGGGAGGCGCTGCCAGTGGCGTGGTGCAGCAGTGCCCGGAGCATCTCTCCCAGCGCAGCCCGGGGGATGCTGCGGAGCCGGTGCTGCTGGCTCAGTTCGCTCCGTGCAGCAGTAGATGGAGCTCATTAACAGCTCTTCATCACCGAACCAGCAAATGTAAACGGCGAGTGCTGGTTAAGGAGCACGCCAGGGAAGAGCTATTACAAGCTGACATTTGTACTGTGGTAACTAGGTCATGTTTGTAGTGACACTTTAATTAAAGTCAGGCAGGGCAGCATTGTCAGGTGGGCTATTTTTCACAATGAAGTCCAGGGTTCTCAAGCCCTGATTGTTGTTTCCACCATTTTAGCTGCTGAGCATATTTTGCCATAATTGAACATATTCTGCCAGTCCACAAAGCAACTTCATGACTGCAATACCTTGTGTTTTAAACATGAATTTTCTATCCGTCTGTCAAGGTTTTCTCCTGCAGGTTATAATGTTTCAAATCAAAGCATTACAGCACCTCAATGTTTCAAGGCAGGCAGAATAGTGACTCTGTTAACAGTTTCCCTATAAAGATTTATTAATCCTAAATAGATGTTCTCAGGTAGTTCACTGGCATACTGCTAACAGTTCTCACAAAGAACAAGATAGATTTAAAAGCCGGTTTCAGTCAAGAAAATTTCCCTTGAAAGAGGGCTGGTTGCAAAGGTGGGAAGATGAGCTGTGAGAGTCTTCTGGGTGGATTAACAGGTCACTGCAAGAACAAGGCATCTGGACCTCAGACGTGAAAACTGGAGTGGATTCTTCTCGTGGAGTAGTGGGTGCTTGACAGTGCTTAAAGCAGCTAAGCTGGACATAATGTCAAACTCTGTAATGGATTTGCCATCACTTGTTCTATAACTTCATAATTAAAACCAGGGGTCCACTTTAATAATATTGCCAAATTCAGCTTTTCATCATTTTCCATCTGGAGATATCTTTCTTCCCTGATCCCATTTGACGGTCAAACTTTCCATCCTCAGAAAGGACAAGGGTATTCAGGGGCATTTCAGTCTCATTATGTGAGTTTACTCATATCATTTGGGTTCTGGGTTTCTTTCCAAATTGGAATGGACCCTATTTTCCTATTCCAGATCAAACACAGACAAAACTGCAGAAGACAAGAAACCCCAGAAGATTTTAGCACCATCACATGTGTACACAAGCCATGACCTTGCTTCATTTTGAAATTCTGTTCTGAAGTTTAATCCAGATTTAACCACTGGATAACTTCATCCTCAAAAACACACAAATTTCTCCACTGTTGTTGCTTTTCTTGCTGTAGCAGATAATTTTGGAACCTAGACAGTGAAAGGGTTTGATGGCATGTTTTTTTGACTTTTCCTAAAGGCAAGGAATTTAATCTTTCTGCTTTAAAATCAGACCAGGAATGGATTCAGAATAGCAGCTCTGGTTCTAGCTGGGGCTTGGCCCCTTTGGATGCAGAACAAGCTGACAAAATTAGAAAAAAATTAACATGAGAGTATAAAATGGAGTTCAAACCTGAATTACATATTGACATGCTCAGCTTGTCAGTGCCTCTGGTCCTCATGTTAAAGTTATTGATGTTGCATCTCAGAGACAGTAACAAACATGTGAGGTTGGTCACCATGGGCAAAGCTGGCATTGGATGCTCTCATATATTCTTGGAAAAGAGAGAAAAAGGGATTTTCTTCTCCTTTTCTATGTCCCAGTTTTGTTAGAAGCCAGTTCATTTTGGTCCACTTCCAGTCTTGGTTTTTTGAGCACCTGCCTTGAATGAGTGCCAGTGCAAGGTGACCAAACCCTCTGCATTTGTCTCTTCTACAGGAACCATCTGTTCATTATGTGCATTTGAATGCTGATCCATCAGACTCCTATGCTGGACCACACTGTGCATGTTGCTAAGTCAGTCCTAATCAAAATGCTTTCCATTCACAGCAGTATATTTTGGATAATATCTAGTGAATGCAACTGTCATTTTTGTGGGTGTTTTTTTTTTTTTTAGGTGGTATTCTTTGTGTTTGTGAAGAAAAGATTTATAGGAAAGCTTCCACCCCTGTGCACAATATATGAGTTGGCTGCAGGGATCCAATCCAATCCTTGCTCACCTTGATAACCCTTAAGTGCATTTTGGAGAACAGAACTGACAGTGTTGACCTCAAAATTATAATACAGCAGATTAAGTCTGAAGAAATTTTTTAATTAGGTAAATATAAATCAAACCTTGCTCTCTGCTTCTTTACCAGGAAGATAAGATATTGAGCATTATTTTATCTTTCCCCTTTATCATCTTTATATAAGTATTGGGCTCAAGTATCATTACTTTTTGAGATTCTTTCATAATGAAGGATTCTGAGAGCCTTGTAATATTTTTTCTTTAAAAGAAAAAACCTAAAATATGATGTGCAAATAACTAGAAACTTTGAAGTCTGAGGCTTCCTATGCCCCAGGATAATTTTAATTCTACTGAACAACCTTTTCATGTAGTGCTAGTCCACATTTTGTGAAGCCTGATAATAAGAACTGATAACTCTGGAGACTTTCATAATTTCCATACGGGACCCCTTAGGGATGCTAACTACATGGCTGACCCTGCACCATTTCAAACCCACATATCCTTACATATGCTACTGTTCTTATTTCAGGTGTTACAAATGGCCAGACTCAAAAATGTAAATTCCTCATTCTGCTATTGTCCTTACAAGCACATTCCAGCTGTGTAATGGTAAAGATTTTCTTTGGTTGATCATTTTTACTATGCAGCTCCAACTGAATATTCTATCATCTTTAAGGCCTCCTTCATAAGAAGCTGTTTTGTGATTCTGTAAAAAGCCAAAAGGAAGGAGAGCCACTTCCTTTAATTTTACTCTAATAACCTAAATTCCCTATTTCTAAATTACCCCTTCTGGGCCAATAACTCAAAGTTGCATTTGCCTTGGGTTGCCACACATTACCTTTCAAGGAGACTTGGACAGTGCCTGCCCTTAATTTCCACAGCCCAGCTGTAGGTTACTGTTTCTGTAAGCACACAATGCTTACAGAATTGTGTGCACACAATGGCCTGAGTTGGATTTCATTCCTGTCAGACACCTGGAATTACAGCACAGCTCTTTACCAGCAGGATCAAAAGCTGTTCCTGGATGTTTTGCATCTCTGCATGTGCCTTTCTTCCAGCTCTAGCATTTCCCTTCCCAGAAGGCTCTGCATTGTTCTGTGATAATGTCAGGTCTCCAGATGCACTGCCATGCTATACTAAAGATGACAGACAAACAAGCCAAAACCATCAATTTTGATGATATTTCAGCATCATCCTGGTCCTGTGTCATTCCTGTGTATACTTCAGCCATCAATCTATGTTTGTCTAAAGTGGTTCACGCCAGAACCTTAAATGTGGAGAAAGCTGAAGAGGCCAATTTATTGTATTTTGACAAGGACAAGCCTCATCTGGCAATCCAGTGAGGCTGAGTGCATCTGGTTAATAGTGCATCCACTTTCTCAGATCCAAATTGCTCAGTTAGTTTTCATGACCCTCTTATCTCTGTGCTGTCTCTTATCCACCCCGGTTTCCTTATCACGTAATAGGATTGTGCCTGCATCTTCCAATTTCATTTCTGTTGGTTTCCAATCTGTGTGATGCTGGGAGTGCCTGCTGGTGCATCAGCCTCTCCTGCTGGGAGATGGGATCACTCACCCCAAAATGCCTCATCTGCGCTGCGGGAGCCTCTTGCCATGGCTGATCACTCCCTCTGCCTCCTTGGGCATCACTTCTGATTTGGATCACTGCCTACACCAAGGGGAACCACTCTCCCCACCCCTGCCTAGAGGGTTCTCTAGTAAAAATCTTCAGAGAGTTAATTAGATGTTTCAATATATATCTGCCCACTAGTCCATGCTATCTAATTTTTTTGAACCCGTTGTTTTATTTTTATGAAATATGATAAAGGAACAGAAATCTCAGAAATACGATGTTCCTACAAGGTTTATGTAAATAAATGTCCAGGTCAGAGAGACATCTGAGAGGTACCCACTGAGAAAAACACTACAGAATGAGCTGGAATCTTTTTAAATCCCAGAGAATACATTGAAGAAGGCACATTGTAATATCTCAAATGCAGAACAAGCTTCAGCCACGATTTACATCTTCCAGACATGAGAGTCAATCAACACTGAACCAAAAATCTGGAGAAAATCAAGCTTCATTAGCTCTAATATTCATGAGTTACTTCTCTCCTCCAGTCCTCAGAGACTGAAAGTGAGGTACAAGGTCAGAGGCACTGCTCTCTTTCCTTTATTTTCCTCTGAATTGCAGTGGGATTTAAAATCTACGCCTTCAGCTTGGTCTCTGTGACAATACTGTAAACACAATGCTGATAGAGTTAGAGAAAATATTTATATTCCTAATATTCCTCTTGCTCTTACTCTCCTCCCATCCTCTACTTCTTATTCCATCTTTATAAATCTTTGTAAACACACTCTTTCAGAATCACATCTTTTTAACCTGAATTTAAATCTGTCTCGGTGGTATGAATTAAACAAAAAATCAGCCCATCCCTTGCACCTCTGACCCTGGGTGGCCTGCAAACCAAATGGGACCATACAAGGGGGAAGAGTTACTGGAGGAACTGGCTTCATGTTTGCACAAAAAAAACCCAAAACAAACAAACCAAAAAACACCCCAAAAAACCCAACTAAAGTAAAAATATTAGTTTGCAGCTGAAACAAATTTATTGTATTCATCCCCCAAGCAGATTATGTATTTGTGATTCTGATAAAGAGCAGGTCACTGGAATTTTACAACATATGCAGAAAGTATTTTACTTAGAACTTGAAGAATAAAATAATGATCAGAAGAGGGTGCTCTCAGCTCATGCTCTTTTGGTTTTGTTTTGAACATTTTGGTGGAATTCTGCATAATTTTCTTCTCTCTTTGTTGAGATTAATAAAAGGTCTCTTTGTAATGTGTTTTCTGGGATTTTTCACTAAACAGATCGCTCTTCTTACTGCACCATGTGCAAAATACGGGCTCAAGTTTTTGATTCCAGATTTTTCTATATGCTTTAGGAAGCTTTCTGTAATACTAGCTGAAGTCATTTCACAATGAGCTTTGTGTCTGGGCTCCCACTATTTTAGATGTTATGTTTATGTTCTCATGCAGTCATACTCTGTTGAAATTAGCATTTACAGGAACTGATTTCCTAGCACCCGTGACTGAGTGCTGTGGAAAACTTTAAAAATTGCAAGAACAGCAAGTCATTCCAATATCAGTTGCATTTTTAACCGGGCATGAAAAAGAAACAATAGTTTATAGCTTCAATAATCAATTTCCAATGATTGGGACATCCCGCATATCTAAGTATACACAAAAAAAGTTATTAGTTGATCTTTAGAGAAGAATTTAATAAAACCCTAGTGCTTCCAATGAAATTTTTAGCAAAGCATTTGATCACAGAGTTCACATCAGGGAGCATGATATATCAGAAAATACCTGACATTTGTTAAGTTTTATTAAAGCAGTGCTGATGTCACGGATAAAAATAAGCCTTTTAAAAGTTAGTTGATATATGGGTGCAGTTTTTCCATTTTTTGGATCACCAGTCTTTAAGGTGATGGAACTGTGCTGTGCACACAGCACTAGAACACAGGAATAAGTGATGGCCATAATCCTTGATGTTTGCAGACTCTTTCTTTGTCTGAAGAGGTGAAGCACAGGGTAAGTTCAGGTAGAAGGAAGGCACTGTCTTTTCGTTGGTGCAATGCAGCATTTAGCTCTGGTCCAGCCTGCTCATGGAAGAAATCTCTCTGACTCTGATTCCCTCTGATTTCCTCTATTGCACTTTTTCTAGCAACACTAGTACTTAAATAAAGTACTGTGTAGCCATCTTTTATAGGCACACACCAAAACTGCCTGGAGGGAGAGAGTCGTGCTTCTTGTATTGAAGAGCAGTGATTGGAATGGATTGCAAAAGGATTCTCACTCTTTGTGCCTGTGTACATATATTTATCTATGTCTAATGTGCCTGTGTACATAGATCTGTATGTGTCTATGTGTGAGTTTTACGAATGTGTCTTGAAAAGGCAAGATTTTATTAATGGATTTCATCTGCACTTTAGACACTGCTTTTCAATTATGTGCATCAATGGTCAGGTCAAACAGCAAACCAAGTAATAAACAGGGCTTCTGCAGGTCCACGTGCAGAGAGGGGCTCCTTATCATAGTGGACTTTTGGAAAAAAGTTAGGAAAGGGAGCAGAGGAAAAAACAGCATCCCTGCCTCATCTGTTTACATTTTGGGGGAAAATGGCTGATGTTTGCTAGGACTCTGATTAAGGAAAATCTGTCTTCCAACATTTTAGACATAGATTTACACTTTCATTTTTTAGAGAAGAAAAGGAAGAAATCAAAGTTAAAAAAACACACCAAAAAGGTCAGTTTTCTCATGTAAGGTTTATCTGAATGCACCATATTGCAAGGAGGTGAGGTGTCACTGCTATTCTATTTCCATGCAGGTCCTTGCAGTCCCTGCAATCCTCAACATGACAGGTAAAAAATGAAGGAGCCCTGTAGCTGGGCAGCACTGTCCCAGCTGTCAGGAGAGAAGCTAATTTCTGGCCTCATATGGTTCAGTTGTAAAGTGGGAACCAAAGGCATATTAGAGAATAAAAAATGAATTATTTGATATCCACAAGATACTAAAGAAGTGAAGCCAGAGAACACAGGTCACCCTTGCAGCTGCTTAGGCTGGGAGAGTGTCTGGAGGGTCAGCAATGAGTGTGCATTAAGGAGTCATAGAAAAATCAAGAACAGAGCCACCAGGTCAGCAACAGGCCAGCACAGACAGAAAGGCCACACACACCCTCTAATCACACTGATTGTGAAAGAGACACTAAAACGTGGAAAGAAATTGCAGAGGGATGTTCACAAAATCACAGCTGACCTCTCTGAGACTTGGACTGGGAGCAGAGATATAAATGATCTGCACTGCAGCTAAAACACTGCATTGCAGACAGGAGAACAGAGTTTTGCCCTTAAGATCTAGCAAGTGTTACAGATACAAATGTGTGTATAACATGACCTGAGAGCTGGTAACATGCTGCTTCCTTTGCTGCCTGGCAGATTCAGTCAGATTTGGCTGAGGGAAAAAATGATGTTAGCAACAATCACTCAGTTTCTAAATGCCTGGAAGAAAGCTGGAAGAAGTGTAATGAGAGCCCCATAAAATGACACTTTGAAAAGTATCAATCTATTTCACCTATTTCCAAGAGAACTTTCTACCCAAAATGGGGCTACTGCAGTAAGAAAGGGGATAGACAATCCCATCCCAGAACAGCACAATTTCCTTGTCTGATTGCCTTTGCATTTGTTGAGGTGTAAGCTGAACAAAAGAGGAGTCTGAAGGTTTGATTTTCAATAGATTTTACTTCCCACTGACAAACCAGCATAAGGAGCACTGTAGTGTCACAGAGCACTGGCTTGAGATTTTCTGAGACTTTAGTAATAGTCCCAGCTCTGTTGGTGTCCTTTACAGCTGGAAACTCCTCTCTTACTAACATTTCACATAAAAGTGCTCTGTCTAATAAACCAAACTATTGTCAGCACCCAGAGATTTCTCTTTAATTAAGAGAAGAGATTTTGAGTAGGACTTTGGGCATCCAACTATTCTGGACTACAGAAAAGGGACGAGTACTGGATTTTGGGATATCTTTTAGTTCTCATTTCTTTGTCTCTATGATGACCTTTACTGCCAGGGCAAGGGCAGGCACAAAGATTTGTGATAAGTCATATGGTGAAGATAACTTATTGGATTTGAAATATTTCTTAATGAAACCAATGCTAATCAAAAGCAGACAGTTTATCCCTATGATCTCTGAATCACAGATTTTTGGATGTGTAGGGCTAACAAATATGACTATATACTACATAAAACAGTTACATGCAAACTATTTTGCAGTAAAAAGCTACCTTTTTTAAAAGGCAAATTTAAACAAAATGTTCCAGAAAACTCTAGTTTTTCTACTTCAGTGGAAAGAGATGATTGCTTTTCACAAGAAGTAATTTTAGCATTTTCTCTGTTTGATGCCTCAGCCTACAAAGAGTGGTCTGAATGATTCCACTACTGAAAATATCAAAGAGCAATGAGTTGTTTTTCATAGGTCACAACAAAGAATTTATATTCAATATTTCTCTCTTGGTTTTTGGTTTATCTTCAACTTCAGCAGCACATTCAGAGCTAGCAAATGAACTGTAAATAGTTGCTCCTCTAGCTCCACTACCTGAGGGAGCAACAAGCTGTAAATTGCTCTGGATGTGCATATTTTTGAATATCCTCTTTTTTTTTTTCCCTTGTATTCTTATTTTAGCTGTCCCTGAAAACCTGACCAGATTGCAGGTACAGTGTAGATCTTTATTTGTTGGCAATTGCTATTCAGTTTATGATTTAATCTCCTGAAATTTTTGAATGGCTCTTATTGTTTACTGCTGAATATTTTTACTATTCGTAAAGAGCCAGGCCCTGAAAGCTGTTGCTGAGCCCACTTGCCTCCATTGATTTGCAGTGATTTGACATTAAAACAATGACCACTAGTGTATTTATTTCCTTGATTCTACTTTTTGACCAATTCTTAATCACCTGCTTCTGAGTGACTACCGCTGCAGGTGGGGTATCCACACACAGCTGGAATGTCTCCTGCTGCCTTGAACAGCCACCACGAGTGGCAATTCTGGAGCTCTGAGGAAAATGTGAGCAAGAAAAATACAGAAATCCTTGAATAGACTTCAGACTACCATATACTTTTTTAAAAAGTCAGGATGGATTTCTGCTATAAAACTAAAGCAAAGTATATATGACTGATTCTGCACCTTTTACCCCTTGTTGGTGAAGTCTGTGGGGATTCATCTCAGCTTTTTTAAATTAGGGAAAATGAAACTAAAACCAGTAGCAATTTGGTCTTGATTTGAAACAAGCATTTGTAAAAGTTGATTTTCTTTTCTCCAATGACAACAAAAAATGCAATGAATGTTTTACAGTTAAAGTTCATTTATGTATAAAAGACCACAAAGTTATTTCCTCATTGCAATGACTGTAATTGTATTGCTTCAGATAACCCACAGACATTTCTATAGGACAGAGAACTATTCAGTACCATGTGAATTCAATCCTTTTCAGAATTATCACAGCTGGAGGATAGGGAATAAATGACTGAATGAAGGTTTGCAAAATCCTGCCCTACACTGCCTCAGAGATTTCAGCTATTCATGGGATTGTTTTGGGGATCTCTTCATCAGTGAGTTATTTTGTCCATAAAACTTTCCAATAGTCCTGTATTTAACAATACATATTTCCTTCTTTTTTCACATTTGAGATTTGTTTAAGGTCTATGTCTTTATCCCTGACTTTCCAAAGACTTATAAACCTCTGTCTGATGCACTTTGGGGAATTTTGTCTAAGTGGAGGATTGTAGGCTGATTCCTGTGTCTAGATGCTTTATTTGAAGATGAACAGTAATGCAAGTTTAAAATGTACTTTCTGTCCATATGCAAATATTGCTCCTGAAATCCTTTCAGTGAGAGAACTGAGCCTGAGTCTGTTGCCAGGTGAAAGAAGTAAGGTGCTACCTTGCTGGTTTAGTTTGCTAGTAAAACCAGTTTCTAATACTGAAAATGGAAGTACAGAGTTAAAATTTAAGGAATATGAAAAGAAGCCATTCAGCTGTTATCACTGTTTGAGACCCTACAGAATTAAGATTATTGAGTATACTTAATCTTTGCACAAATGGCAAAAAGGCTTTTCCTTACGTATGTGTATTGGCTACCAGTTCCTTCCTCTCCCTTTCTTCAACCCTGATACATGAGTTGGATGCTTTAGAAAATTAACCATTAGAATAAAAGATAATTTTTTTACAATTTTATTTTTATCAAGGGAAATAATTTCTATAATCAGGTGTGAAGCAGGACCTGAAACCTTGTAGCTAACATCTTAGAAAAGGCCTATGGAAAGATGGGCTTGTTGTCTAGTGCAGCCCTCTCCCTGACCTCTTAGTTAGCTGGAGAGTTACATGCATCCATCTCCAAATGGGATCAATTGCATACAATCTGTGGTTGTTTGTTGTTGGTAGAGATTTATTTATGTTTTAATACTGTCAATTAAATCATTAACAATAAAAAATATTGAACCATCATGCATTCCAAGTCAATATTGAAACTCAGAGAAAAATATCACCTGTTTCTGCAGCTTGTCATTTGGAAAAAATAACACATGAGCCACTAACCAAGCAGCATAACCAAAATTATAAATCAGTAAAACTGAAATCCTCACAGCATCATCTTTCTGTCAGCCTTTCCCCAAGACTTACAGCTGTGAGAGGTCTGACAGAGAAGTTTTCTTCTTTTTTAAGTACTGCTCATATGTGTGTATGTGTATATATATATATACACACATATATACACACACACACACACACACATATATATATATATATCTTAGCTCAGTACTTCCTAATCATCTTCATTTTGTGTTATCCCCCTGCTTCTTTGCTTTTTCCAGCTAGGCAAAGCTTCAAGGAAAGAAAGGGAGTGTGCAATTCAGTCACAGACCACAAGTATCCCTGCAATATCTTTCCACAGGTTTTTCTCAGATGTTAGCTAGGAGGTTTCAGGTCCTGCTTCACACCTTCCTGTGCTTAGATGCTTTATCTTGAAGATGAACAGGAATGCAAGTTTAAAATGTACTTTCTGCCCACATGCAAATATTTCTCCATTTTGGTGTTAGGAGGTCCCTTTCCATGGGGTGCTCACTGCATTCTGCTTAAATAATCTCTTAACGAATGTGACTCAGTGTATTTACTGAGCTGGTATAGATCATACTCTTAATTGAAAACCACTGAGCTCAATAACATTCCAGAAAAATGTCAATAGTCTGCTTTATTATATCACAACCTTTTCAAATATTGTTTCTCAGGTAATTTAAAAGTTAGTCACAGGACATGGTAAATAGCAATTTGAAGAAAAACATGGCTGATTATGTCTAGATCCATGTTATTTGTAGACCAAGTACCTGATTAATTTTCCAATGGAGGTAATTAAAATTTTTTGTTTGACTTCAATTGAAGTTTTTCAGACTCTCAAGCCTACAGGCAAATGAACCAATGTGGAAGGAGTGTGTTAATGTGAATAAGCAAAGTCTTGCCTGAACTCCTTAAGATCTGAAATATCTGCAACCAACAGATGTTACTAAATATGTCTGATGGACTGATCAGATTTTAATTGTTTTCCAGATGGATAGCAGTGATTTGAAAAGATAAATTTGAACATCCTTCTGTATAGAGGGGGATATTTTTTTCCAGTACTTGTGGTTTGCTTATTGAGTTACAAATGATGGCAATCAGGAGTGGGAGTAGCAAAACATTTTCCTGAGCTAAAACCTATTTTCATAGTAACTAGGTTTGTAAAACAAGACTAGGCATGTGAGGATTGCATCTAAACACAGTTGAGGAAAATGGGCTTAGCACCCTTTTTGCCCATGTGCAGAGACTGACATGAGGACAGCCATACTGCAAATCATTCTGCATGTCCTGGAGACTTCCATGCATGGCTTGCTGAATTTATTCCCCAAATGTACAACTGAATGTGGAATGTTCTCAACAGAAATCTTCATAGACCTTGGTTTATCACTTTTTAATTACAGCACACAAATCTGTTGACATGGAGAGTGGGTGCTACATGTCCCACTGTTCTGAAACTCTTCTGTTGTCTATCTTTTATCCAATTTTATTAGTAGTGGTTGAAATACTACTTACCATCCTATGTACTCAGGTTCTGTCATTCTTTGCCTTTGTACTGAAAGAAATAGCTGGGTTTTGTCCCAATACTGTGCTCCACTGCTAGATGTTCCACTGCTGATTAGTCTCCAAATGCTAATTAGCTCACTGAGGAAATCAAATCTGTGAGGCATTTTTTTTCAATTTTGATAGACACTGGGAAGTAGCATTTGGGCAACTCTGCATGGATAACTGAATATAAAGCAGAAGCTTTATATGAGCATCTAGAGGAAATGTATATTACTGCCTGCTTGAGCTTGGAACATATGAAATCTTTCCATTCCTTGGACCTGCTCAGGCTGGCAGAAATATCATTGAGGTAAAGTTTCACATTATTTCTTTGGATTTAGCCTTTGGAACTTGCAAAAGATGAGCAACAATGCAGTGATGTTTGCTGATGGATTGGAAAATCCAGGTGGCCTTGCATCAAAAGGTGAAGGGATATGAATTAAGGCACCTTCCAGAGTCAGCACATTCAGAGGTTTAACATTTTCTCTTCTGCAATTAGACATGAACATCTAATTATAGCATGCTTCATAGATATATGATCCTCATGAAAAATTCAGAGACTCCCAAAATGTTTCAGTATCTTGCCATAATCAAAAATAAGAACTTGAAAGTTCAGCAGAATTGACTAACTTCTGGTTTTCCTAAATAATCAGTATCTTGATGGCTTTAGGTGGTGTGGGACAATATTAATCATGTTTGTGATGTCATTTAGTTTAATGAGACATTTCCCCATAGGTCTGTGGGTTTTCACATGGCATTACCCTTCAACTTTGCTGCAAAGGGGTCCACAATGGGGGCTCTGTGAGCTCTGTCCCTGCCCCAGAATGCTGCAGACCAAAGCCAGAGCTCCTGCACCCCCCATGGCACAGCCTGGTGTGACCTGTCTGCTCCCTCCTCTCCCTGCTGGCTTTGCTTTCAGCTGCTAGAATCAGAGCAACAGGGCTATACTTCCTCCTATTTTTATTCTACTTTGAGTTTAGAAGCTGAAAACCAAAAATCCAGCCCCAGGTGACCCAAGTACTTTCATGAACCTCCAGTACCGTAGCTGAGGATGCCTGACAAGGACACTTATCAGTCCTCATTCTGTTTTCTTGATTTGCATTGCTTGATGGTGGTGCTTTGTCTTGCTATTTTTTTTTTAACTCATGATATATTTAGCAAAGGTTTGTCTTGCAGCAGTTCTGAGCCCAGGTATTTTCAACGAGCCTTCTTGGCCTGAGCATCCCCGTGCTCAGCATTCATCACAGAGTTCCTGCTGAGAAATGACTCATGTTATTTAGTTTAGACTCAGCAGACTTTATTATGGTTTTACTTGCCTTGTTCAGATACAAGTGCTTTTTCCTTCTGAATTACTACTACTATTCTACACACTTTTATATGTCGAATGCAGACTTTGTACCTTGCACTACAGGTTGAGGGGCAAGTAGTAAAATCCCACAGCATAAAACAATCCTTATAGTCACTGCAACAAGGATTTCCACAAACATTCCTTTCCCCCCAGAAAATAGAGACTAATTCTGGTCAGAGTGCAGCAAAATGGGAAGTTAATGCAGACCAAAACTTCAGACAGATTCAGAGTGGACTAATTAAGATATTTATTGTTTGTGTGCTCACATCAATTATGGGAAATCTTGCAAAACAAATCTGTAACAAATCTGTTTTGTGAATTGTGTGGATAAGAAATGAGACCATGAGGGATGGGAAGAAAAGGGTATGTGCTTCACAGATGGAAGGCTAGAAAGAAATTCAGAAGTCCCTTACTGGATTAAGTTTCCAATGGCTAACATTTTTATATCCGGAGCCAGATTATCAAGTGAGATCTCAGCCCTGGGAGAGTTTCTGCCCACAAAGCCCACCCACTCACATGAACTACTTAATATGGAAAAGCCAGCTGAAGTCTGACTGTTGCTGGTACACAGAGCAACCTGTAGGTCCTCCTGTCATCTGTGATTTTAATCTGCTGTGCAATATCAGCCATTCAGCCAAACCCCTGCGCTCGGAATGTCGCTGTGTCTGACACCGCTGGGTTACAGCAGTGACAGAAATTAAACAAGCCTACAGGCTGTTTCACTACTTTCCCCATCTAGAAATAACAGACCATTATTTTGTTTTAAGTACAGAAACAGCACTCTGGACTTCATATTTACTATAAAATCAGAAATACTTTTCTGGAAAGAGCTTGAAAAGAGTTTAACTTGAAGAGATTATAGGATAGCTCTGTTCTTCTTCAAAAGCAGACAGAATAATAAACAGACATAACTCCTCTTTCACAAACACACTCACTATAATTTCTAAGCTCTGTTGCTGGAACAATTCCTATTCTATTTCCAGCATCCCAAAGAGCAATGACACACAGCACTCACTACAATGCTCCTTACATCAGAAATAAAAGGAACAAGAGCAAAATGAAAGTGGACATGGACAGACTTTCCATTACTCCCATTTTCTAAAGTAAACCATTTTTCTCTCTTATGATCTGCCCCTGCACATTGCTGGTAGATGAATGCTTCCCCTTACTTTAGATGAACCATCTGTGTCAGTAAGGCTTGCAAGAGAAAGCTCTATTCAGCAGCTAAGAACTACTGCTGGCTAAAAAATTGAAGTGGTTTTTGCAAACTATTTTTTAAAAAATTCTTTATTTTCGTTATATTTTGGAGCATTATATATTTTACTCCATACACTGTAAAAATGATATTCACTCTTATCCGCTCTAAGAATTTTGAAGGTGAATTGTCAGACATGTAGCTTTGAACAAGGTGCTAGAGTGTCAACATTTTTGAATTTCCTGTGCTCTGCAGGGCTTCTGGAACAGTTAGAAATTTAATGTTAAAATTCTAAACATTAAGGTTTGGCCTAGGCTTCACGATTTTATACTACATGGTTTCCCTGTATCCAGAGAATTTGCGATGCTTTAATGTGCATTGTTTTTTCAGAAGAATTTAAGCACTAAACTGATAATTAGATTGTTCCTCTTAGTGCACTAAACACATCTTCATCTGGCATGCTTTACAGTCAGTCCACTATGTATCATATTGTCTCAGTACAAGGCTCACCCTGTCTTGTCTTCCTGATTAATTAGAAACAGATTGTAGCCAGAGCTTTGACTGGTGGAAAGTGATTGTTACGCAGCCAGGGACAAATTATTTTCCCACAGAGCCACTCCAGTATTCTAAAGCCAAGTTTAAAAATATCACAACATTTTAATATTTACATTCATGGCTCAAAAATAATGAACACATGGAAGAATCTCTAAGATACAGTATTACAACTGTCATTGTTCATTTTATGGCACAGTACAGAAGTTGATCAAATTCTTCAGTTGTTACAACTGGCAAAAAAATTGGTTTTGGGGCCAAATTCTTGCAGCATCTGTGTATAACCATCCAGTACAAAATTGGCAGTGAAATGCAGTTATACAGGCAGGAAGCTGTTTATCCTCTGTTATTTTCTGTATGGTTTCCTATACCATGCTTGGGATCATAGCTTAAGAAGATCCTTTCTGAGCCACAATGAGGGGGGTATGAAAAATCCAGCATGCTTACTTCGGTCTTATGTTGTTTGTACACTCAGTGCCTCCCCAGGGGAAGGAAAGTTTATAAGAGTTTTTCATTTTGGTTTTGCTTCCTCTTGTTGTTATTTTTTCTGTTTATGTTTATTTGTACTACAGAAGCAGATGCAAAAGAAATGTTCCAACCTGTCTCTGCTCTGCCCTTCCTTCCTGGGAGCAATTATCCTGCAGCCCAGAGTAGCTCCTTTTCTGGCCTTTCTTCCTTGGAGAAGACTAAAATCTGGATTTCACAAAGACAGAGGAGTAAAGCTTTATCTGAAATCTTCCTTCCTAGGTAATATCTAGGTATTTCCTTCCAATAACTAAAGGAGGTTTATAGGAAAGACAGGGACAGAATTTTTAGTAGGGTCTGTTGAAATAGGACAAAGGATAATGGTTTTAAACTAAAACAAAGTAGATGCACACTAGGGGAAATAAAAGGACATTTTTTTTATGAGAAGGGTGGTGAAACACTGGCACAGGTTGCCCAGAGAGGTGATGGATGCCCCATCCTTGGGCACATTCAAGGCTGGACTGGATGGTGATCTGAACTAGACTCCCTTCCTTGCCTGGGAAGCAAGGGAATGCAAGCAGGGCAAGCAGGACATGCAGAGAGCAAAGCACACAGTGGGAGCATCATGTTATACAGCTTATACACACATCTATAGGGATCCTTGTTTATTTTTCTTCACTAGAAAAAAGACAGACAAATTTTCCATCAGCTTCCTCAAACTGAACTCAAATAGATGTTTTGGCTCCTGGGCATAATGGGAATGGGCCTATGGTATAGATGTTCAGGGAAAATTTCTCCTTATTTGCTTTTTTCAGCAAATAATGTTGTCTGTAGCTCAAGTTAGGTCTCTTAATTGCTAAGGTATTATTTAAATTTATTTATTTAAGATTTTATTTAAAATTTAGTTTATATACTTATTGTGAATAAAATTCAGAATGTAAATCATCTGAGAATCACACCATCTTTTGCTGCAGCTTCTTACATTGAGTTTTTATTGAGCATCACTTCAGTTTCTGCCTGTCACCAGGATTATACATTTTACAACAAATTATAGAACGCTTCAGAGTCCTATAAAGAGATAATTCATTAAATGAATCTATTCTTGTCTCCTTTTTAACACATTGTGTAACACCAGTTTAGCAGAAAGTTGATGTCACTTTCTGGAGACTGCTATAGGTGCAGACACTTTCTCCTTCTGTTGTTGAGTAGCACCTGGCACCCACAGACTCTGGTGTCTCTGAGAATTCTGTGTGTTAGATCTCCTGTGGATCAGCCACACACCAGGCAGCACAACACAAACACAACTGTAATTTTGTACAGCAGTACGTGAAATCCTGAATTTTCTTATACATGTCTAAAATATCAAGTGAAGTATTTCTGGCAGTGTTGAGGGCTTTTTGGTGTTTATTTAAAGTAACATTTTCTAGTGCAGCTGAGAAATTTCTTCGTATGTATAAAAACAATTCAGAATGTGTGTATGGGGCACTAAACAGAGGTATGTTTTGTTCCATGTGTGTTTTAAAACTGCTTTGTTTAACTATGTTATAGTGGTCTGGAGTGTATTCTCGTCAGCTAAATTAAAGTTATTTTGTAGCTGGCGCTTCTGGGCTGCAGACAAGCTGCTACAAAGAATATTATGTTTACACAGCAATTGCTTAAAGTATTTGGGAAAGACTCTACCTTTCTCCATCAGGTAACAGAAATGTCAAATGAATTTGGAAAAAGAAAGCCATGAGAGAAAGCTTATAAGGATGCATTTCTATTGCTAACACTTTTGTCAGGTTTTGGACCGAGTCCCTGGGCTCCACTCCTGGTGCAAAATTGTATCCTGTTATGTGATTTTCAGACCTCCAGTGCAGATGTGCCATTCCTTAGAAACATCACGAGTTATTTGCTCAGAGAGAGAATCAAATCTGTGTGAATTCATTAAGTCAAGCACAGAACTGTAAGTATGTATGATGAGCCATATGTTTGTCTAAGGAAGTTCTGAATGAAATGAATGAATGTTTACACAAACAAATAGATGTATACACAAGTGACATATCAGATATCATTAAGAGACATTACACATCCCTTCTTGAATCCAATCCTTTTCTTTGCCCATAAACTGAGGACCTAAATTAATTAAACTGTAATAAGTTACTTTCCTCCATGAAAATTATTTTCAAATTCTTTCTTCTGCTACAGCCACAGGTTTCCACAAAATGAGCACTGAACTGTCACATAACCCTTTGGTTAGGAAAAGTAAATACACATACACACTGAAGCTAAAACAGACCTAGTTTTTTACAAGCTTTTATAGTCTCATGTGAAATACAGAAGCAACAGCTGGGATTTTTAACATTCATCCCACTCACAGCACAAGCCTTCCACCCATCTGCAGAACAGCTATAATCACATTCATTAGCTTTTGTGAGATTAAATTTATATTTTTGTAACCCTTTGATATTCTCAGTTATAAATTTAGAGTAAGGTAACAGGTTTGAATTTCTTCATCTTCTCTCACAGGTATCTTTCCATTTTATAAGATATTTTCCCTCTATTCTGATGAGGATTTGGAATCAAATAGACTGAGATCCAGCACCTGCTCATCAGATACACTCTCGATTTTCATATTTGATAGACTGTACAAATCTATCACAAATCTATCTTTCAGCTCATTAAGCTGAAAATATATCCAATTTTACTTTGAAAGAGCAGATGTTTAAGACTCAGGACTTTCCAAGCTCCATCTGGCATTAGCCCAAGAGAAAATTCTTTTTCAACAACTGTGAAAGCATCATGTTCCTGGAAGAAGTTAGAGGACAATGGAAGTCTGTGGAAACAAGCCTGGGATGGAAAGATGCAAAAATATGCAAGTAAATCACATGTATTTGCAAACTCAAAGTGACTATAACCACCCCTTAGAGTCCCACAAAAACACACTTTAGATTATACCTGCTAGTAGGATTTGCAGTTGTATTTTGTACAACTGTATGTGTTTCAGAAACTGGTGGGCCTTATTTTCAGGTTGTCACTAAATCCATGGACATGAGAGCAGTTGCACTGGGTCAGGTTGGAGCTCCACATCTGTCTCACACTGCCCAGGGAAAGCAGATGCCCAGAAAACAATGTCAGACAAGGCAAGAATATGGGATACACCCTCTGAGAGTCTCTAGCTGCTTCCAGCCCAGGGCCTTTCTGAAGCAAACATCAGGTCTATCTGTTTGTAATCCTCCATGGACTTCACATTTTTTTCACTGTTTTCTCTTTCATTAACTTCTGCAGCCCCCTTCAACCCATATAAAATATTTCCTTCTACATCAGAGGCTGCAAAAAGCAAACTACTGTCCCACGCTACCAAGTGGGACCCTGTATTACTTTGGTAGGAGAGAGAAGCTTTAAATTACTCTAAGAAAGCAATTATGTCTGTTTCTATATCAAAGGCCATAAAATAATTACTTCTTTGTATAATTTACTGATGTTAACAGGAAATGTGCAAATAGATTTACAGTGGGTTTTCATCCTTAGGATGGATGTTATTTTGATTAGTAGGCCTCTGTCATCTGTGTGAAATACTGTATGCATGGGAGTATCACCATAATAGCAATGGATCATGTCAGGGATCTGTACATATTATATGAAGTAACAAAAGTGGCATGTCTTTAAAATTTTTCCATCAGTTATGTACCATCCCTGTGGACTGAAATTCCATACCAATGGACAAAAAGTTTAATAACAGTACTATATGACCCAGCTGGGAATGGTAACAAGGCAGCACATCTGCTGGAGATGTGGGAAGGGTGGCAGGGATTAATGAATGCAGGCATCTCAAGGGGAAAAAAAATAAATAAGTATGAGAGAAAAAGAACTAAATTAATCTTTTTGCATTGGTGCTTATAAAAAAAGGAGCTTGAGGAAGTTCTGAATACAGGAGTATTAAGTGAGAGGAGCTAACAGATTGCAGGGTCCATAGGACTGCTCTGAGAAGAAAATGACAAGAGGAGTAGTAATAAATACTGAAGGTCACATATATTTCTGTGCTTCTTCTGGGTAGCTTGTCCCCATGTTTGCTCCCTGCATGTTCCTGTTGTGCTGGAGCCTGCTCAGGAGTTCCTCATCTCCCTTACCAGACACCCTTGGTTTCCTGCATGCCAGATGCTCTGTTCTGCTCTGAAGAGGTTGTACAAAAAATCAGTCAGATCTTTGGGCCCTTTGCCCTTCAGTGTACCCTCCTGAGAGACCTTGTCTGCCAGTTCCCTGACTGAATCCTAATTTCATCTTGCTTAAGGTTTTAGATATCAGGCCTGTGTGTCTCCATCACAGTACTGTATCCCTCTCCTTCCAGAAATGCTGAGCTCTGTGGCCATACACAGATTTCTAACTCCTGTTTGTCTCCCACACTGTGGGCATGTGTGTACTGGCATTTCAAAATTAAATCAAACCCTAAAGATCAAAGCCTAGCTCATTAGGTTAGTAATCCTATTAGAAAAAATGGTCTTGCTCCACTTTGCCAGATGGGTCTCAAATAATATATTTTCTTGTTTCAAGATTAATAAGTAAAAGAAGAAAAATCACTTTTCTTGCTCACCTAAACCTGACCCTCAATTTTTCCATTTCAACCTCAGCCTGTACATTTTATTCTCAATCCTTGCATCTGTGATCTATTTTAAAAAACTATGGTTTTGCTCTGTGTATTTCAGTAATTCTGCAGTATATTGGTCAAACAGCCAGCAGCACATATTTGTTTTAGAATTGCTCACCTTGATACGTAGTCTAAACTTTTGCAACCTGTTTAATTCTTCTCACACCCTTTTTCCTTTTCAAACACAACATGGATCCAAATAAATGGTTATTTCATCTTAAATGTCACACTTTACTATTCAAAATGTATCTCACAATGCAAGATGGTCTTTTCATTTTCTGCTGGAGGGAAATATATTTTTACAGTATTAATGCCATACTAGTGCAGTGGTTTTTTATTTAAAAATTACTTAGGTTGCATATTTAACTATGGGTGAGGAAAAAGTTCTCTCTCAAAATAACCATAACACTTTTGTTTATTGTCAGAATCTGCCATTTGCCATGAGGTTATCACTTTTTCCATCCTCCTGGGCATACATCACGTAAAGTAAATTGCTGCAGCACATTGATTCTAAATTGCTGAATTACTGGTGTCTATCACAGTATCCAAACGGGTTTGAAGAAAAACATCTTTCCCATTGCTGAGGGCTCGAAAGTAAAAGTAGATTAATAATTTATGTTTCAAACTTGCTTCCAGCACAGTCAGCGGCAAAACCTCTCATTGCTGGCAGGCAGCAGAGTCCTGCTTCCTCCACAGGCCTCGGGGAAACTCTGCTGTGGGCACAGCTGAATGAATTAAAGTTCCCATCAATATAACAATCCATGTGTGACAGCAGAGGGAAGAATGCACTCCTTTATTTGCTGGGTGACAGTGGCCAGACTTGTTCAGTTGAGAACGTTTAACAAGGATGCAACTGGTCGGATCTTCCGTCATTCTGACCGGGGCTAAATTTAAGCAGAAGCACCAGAAAATATAGGTCACTGATTAATTCACTGAGATTCTGCATTCTTGCTCTGCAATAATCACTTAATGGCAAGTTAAAGCAAATACTTCAATGTGACAATTAATTCTGGTTGCACATTATTAAGGTCAGAGGAGCTAACAGATTCACTAATGATTTCTATTTTAGAACATGGGACATTTCAATCAAGCATATATAAAATAGTAAATGTAAGGAAATTTAACAGTATTTACTGGCTTAGAACATGATTAAACATTGACTACTGCTCAGCATGTAGAGACATTAAATGATGCCATTCCATCAGAGGGGAGATCCAATACTTTTGCTGAAATAAGCACTTTCAAAACTTTTATTAAATTCAGTTATAACTTAACAAAAAATCCTGAACATAGTTATTATAGTGACTGACAGAAAAATAATTTTGATCTCCTACATGGGAATAATCTACACATGGAGAGACAAGGAAGTCCTTTATCTCTGGACGTGAGAAACAAAGCAGGGATACATGAAAGTTCCTAATTCACTTAGGAAAGCCCTTTTCTCAACTCCTCACACCCTCCTTGTTTGGCATCAGGGTGGATGGGACTGTGTTGTTAAGGCTAACTGAGGAACCCACTGTGCAAGGAGCCTTCAGAGAAACCTGTATTCAGAGATCCAAACCACTGGGGAACTAACAGATCTTTATACATTATTAAACATATTTTTTCCTCCCCAGGATTTACAGCAAACCTATCTCCTCCTTTCTGGCTCTTGCTCTTCCTCTTTAAAATACGCAGGCACCACAGAGAAGGGTTTTCACAGACTCAGGAGAAGCAAGAACATACTTCATTTCTTGAGTACCCCTTTCCTACAGATTTAGACACAGTGAATGGGAGAAGGGAAACCTACATCTTCTTTGTACTTTATTCAGTTCTTCCTTAACACTGTTACTGAAGTTATTGGTAGTTTTTCTGAGCCCTGAAAAACAACCCTTTATTATGAATGTGTTAGTACTACTACACCAATAGGTTGTCTATCTAATTAATCATAAAATAGAGTGAAAACTACACTACATCTATCACACTTAACTCTAAATGACAATATGAAATGTTTATTAGTCTCATTGAACTGCTTATCCATCTCACTGACAACCCTTTCAAACCATATATGCTTATTTATCACCCTGGTGCCAATGAGCTGAGCTCTCTCAATTTGAAGATATTTGTGGGTGGTGAAAACACTCCTACCTTAGCATTCCCTCTCTCCTTCAAGTCCAGAATGAAGTTCAGAAACTTCATTCGCTAATGATGGATGGAACAATGAGTTCCAAAGAATATCCCTGGTTTTGACTACTTGCAACTCACCCCAGCAGAGCTGTTACAGGGAGGAGGAATCAAAATCTAGATATGCTTTCTTTCTTTCTTTCTTTTTTAGCTTTGTTTCTGGATGGGATGATGCCTTATGTATTCCTTCTATCCGTTTTTCTAAAAACACTTTCCGATGTGTTGTCTGATTTCAAACATGTTTAAGGTAAAAAGAAAATGTTCAGATGTCAAAAAGTTTCTGCGAGTTTTGTGACAATTGGATAGTCCCTGCATTAAAAGGACACTTGAGTTAGTACCTCCACATTGGAAAATCCTATAGTGCAAGGCTCAGCACCATTCTGTTCTTTCTGGCACACACCAGTGAGGCAAAAATCGGGCTGATGTCTCAGAAGCAGCTGCAGCATAAATTGTTTCTTGAGGAGATAGGAGTCAAGAAGGTGCAGAGAGCTGGGGTACTCCCAGAGAGGTGGTGAATATTGGAGAGGGGGATGCAGAAGCAGAAATGAGAAAGCAAGCTAGAATTATTGGAAAGGTCAGGAAGTGTAAGACTGAAGGACAGAAAGTCCTAAGGAAGATGGGGTGCACTAGGTCTACTGCTTACATAAAATCCTGGTAAAATCAAGACACTTGTGTGAATATACAGAGTCCTTAATCTCATCCTTGTTCATTGTCTGATCATCTGGGCTGCATTCTGGTATTTGTAGGTGAGAGAGACTAAATACCTTTAGTCCTATTAGGTAAGACCCAAAAGTGCTTAAATCACTTAGGCAGTATAACTTACATAACTAGTTTAGACAGTTCAATTTACAAGGCATTAAAAAAGAGCAAAAAATTTTTTGTTTGGCTGGCAGAATTAAAACTCCGCATACCTGAAGTTTGGCTTTCAAAGTCTTATAATAGCCAGAAGTTTTTGAATCCTATAGTCTTACCCTCTTCTCCATTTGCTGTCTGGGTGGGTTTGTATTGTTAAATAAGCTACACAAATTACCTGGTGTATAGTCTGCTCTGATGCTTAATCAGAAGGTAAACTCAGATTTGTGTGTCATCAATCAACTTTAAAAGGCAATAGAGAAAAACATCACTTAAGGAGCTGTTTGGAAGTATCAGACTTTGCAGGTGTTTTGGAAAGATCTGTCTTTATTGCTGAATCCCACACAGACATCATTCTTTGCCACCTCCCTCCCCTCTGACATCTGGTAACAAGATTTCATACACAATGATTTATGCATGACCTGTTTTTAACACTCATAAAAGATGTTAATGTGACCCCTTTTTTGTGGACCAATTTTGGAGGCATTGGATTTGATACAGAATTTAACATATTACCACTTGGCATGCAAAAATCTACCTTTTGCTTCAGTAGCAATTTCACCATTCACCTTACCCTCCTTGCCATTGTTCTGATTTAAGTTACCCATTTGGCTTACTCACAGAGATAACCCTTAGGTAGTTATCAGAAGAGGAGAAATAAATTATCACTTCTGACTCCAAAATAACAAAAACCAAGTAAGACATGCAGCAGATCTCCAATGGGAAATGATGCACATAGATTTCAGATTTTATGTTGTTGTTGTTTGGATTTTACTTCATGGATAAGATTGCAAGAATTTAAAAAAAAACCAAAACTGTTTTATGATTAAAAATTGTTTTGTTATATAGATGGAGAAATGCTATAGCAATTTTGACTGTGTTTGATTTTTGAAAGTTTCTATTTGTAACTTCATATAAAAGGTATATATTCCTATCCTTTAAAGGGTGTTTTTAGAACAGATTTGACCACAGCATTTTAAGTATATTGCATCCATGATGTGTGTTTTTCTTCTCAGCAGGAATGGTTAACATAAATAGTGAAGGCTATTTCCAAATGGGTATTTAAAAACCTGCTAGTGGAAACTCAGATATACTATTCTTTGAAAGGGATTCTGTGCATTTAATTTACAATGACCAGTAAAATGAACACTTAGGAAGGAAATCTTCATGGAATAAGCCTTAATAGTGCCTTCAAGAGTGTCAGGAATAAGCTGTAGGAGGAGAAGAGCTTTTCTCCTTAGCTCTGCTCTGACTCTTCAGATCACTGTGGATGTGAAACAAAACCATGACTTGGACTTGGTCCAGTCATTCTTATGTCCACTGGCACCTCTGATGTGCTTGTGCTAAAGGATTACTTTTCTCCTTCTACTCAGGAAGGACATGGGCACTGAGGCTGGGCTGCTCTCTCTGCTTGCAAGAAATGGACAGAAGGTTGTTGGAATTGTTTTTCCTTCAGCTTGCTGCCACTTGGTGTAGTTGTAAATATTTACTATCAGAGGCAATTGCTGTCTCAGTTAATAAACCTCAGTCTCTGCCATTCTCACTTAATGATTAATCAAATACTGTCATTTCCTGTGAGTGCATTAAGCAACCTTTTGCTGCTAAAATATTGATTTCAGAAAAGAAAGAACTGAGAAAAGGAGACATCAACTAAAGTCTCATTAGGGAAATGAAGGCATCTTGGACATCCAGGCAGAAAGCTGCGTTTGTGTCCTAACAACCAAATGAGCCTTGTAACTTGTTAAGTGAAAAAAGCAACTGCAAAGTTCTCCAGTGAGGGATAGATGCTGGTGACAGCATCCCACCTGACAATTTACTTTTTCTCAGTTCTTCCTTTGTCTGAGGAAGTGGCATTTTTGCATTACTACAGCAGTGCCATAGTTCCCAAAAAATGAAAAGGTGGATGTTTAACATGTAGAAGCATGCAAGACCTCCAGAACATGCAGAGTAGGTATGTGCTGAGATTTATTACTTTGTATCTCAATAACAGAAATCTAATCTGTGTTGATTAGGGGTAAAACCCATATATTTAATTTATTTTTAAGGAGTATTGAAGACTATAATAGGCAAAAGACCATTTGTTGCTCTGTATCAGTTATTATGTTCTTGATTCACTCCATCTTTTAAGTCCTAGAGTAATCAAAACGAATCAAACTCATGATTATGAGTCAATAATAATTGTAGTCTAAGATATTTTAACACGTGTTTCACTATTTAATTTCATTATCCCAGTACCCAGCTCAGTCTTATCCCAGCACTGTCCGAGTCCACAACTTCAAACATCACTGTTCAGATCAGGAGCAGGCACTGGAGAGAATCTCATGTCTTCACAGGGCACCAGAGACCAAGCTCTCAAACAAAATTCCATACAATTACACAACAGTTAAACCACAACTTGGAACTCTTGAAAAACATGTTTTCCTGTATGGCTCTTCTGGCATTCTCCTATATGAGATCCAGTCTTCAGATTTATTTTCATGCACAGGAGGGCATCCACAGTCTCTGCCATTTGGAAGCATTTCCTCAGTAAATGCAAAATGGCTTTTGCCCTTTGTGATGCACAGCCTTTTCTGACAGCATTTTGTGTGGGATTGTAAGAGCCCTGATGTTTTGCAAATCAGTGATGATTTAAATTAATTAAAATTAATTTTACTCCTTGCTGTATTAATTGATTTGTTGATTTATGGAGATTGATTTTTCTCTTAAAAACTGGCAGTTTCCAAACATGAAGGGTATCCAGGATATGTGTATATAGGGAAAGCTTGGCTGGATCTAATGGGATCCTGCAGCTACCAGGGCTGTGCTGTGTTCAAGGCAAGTACTCCTTTCACACTCTGACAGAAAGTAACACCTAAGTTCATTTTCCAGCTGTCACTTCCCCGGTAACGTGGAAAGGATTATGGATAAATAAGACTTTTTTTTTTTTTTTCCTCAACACACTGGTGTTAGTTCTCAAAATTCCTTATCTCTGTTGTTACATATTTCACGTGGACATTACTTCTGGAAAAGGCTCCTGGAGCTGGTTGAAGGCTGTTTATCAGAGCTCAGGAGACACAAGTGGCCTCTGCAAGCCTCTTTGCTATCAACACCCCTCCATCCTCTCACTTGCTAATGGTGAGAATCTTAATAGAAGTTTCTCACTGAGTTTAAAAAAAAAGTGTCAGCTAAGCACAGCATTAAAGTAATAAACTGTACATGTCAGAGAGGGGTTAAAAAACACTTCCTGGACATTAAAATACCATTTCCTTGAGAATACTGCATAATTTCAGAAATCTTCCAAGAATATTTCTTCATATATGACTTAGCTCTTATTTTTTTCTTCTTTCTCTGCATTACATTCAGCCATGTTTAATAGCATTACAAGCAGCTGGAGAGCTGGTACAGAGATCTCTGATCTAGAACAACAACAGATGTCACAGGCACATCAAGCAGTAATGGGTTTTGGACAAAGAGATTAATTATAAAACTACAGATGAAAAGTTGGCATTGTCTGGAAAAACACAGAAGTAACAGAAATTTAAAGTCAGGTTTGAGAGTTTTAGAAGTTTTTTTGAGCCACTGAACTTGGTCAATAATTCCATCAATCATATGCTGTGCCTTTTAAATCCAAAACTCAGAGGAAGGAAACATCCATTTTGTGTTCAGTTTATTACTCAGGCTGAGCCGTGCTCTCAAACTTCCTCGTCTCAATTTCAGTCTTCTGAATTTCAACCCAAATGAAAAAGCCACTGTTTAAAGGCTGTTTAATTTAAAGGCTCTGGATTTAATGAATTATCTTGGTTATAATCTGTGACAGAATTGATCCAAACATGTCAAAAATATCTAATAAGCAGAGGAAAGAGAAAACAATATTAAACTAAAAATTTTTGTGCACATCCCAGAAACCAAAATCACTTTTCTTTAGAAGTTTGATTCAGTCTGGTAGAGGAACACATGGATGAATTCCAGACATGAATCAACAGTTAAATAAGGAATGATTGGTAATCGTAAAAGAAAGTGTGGTTTATCAACCCAAAAAGCCACTCGCAGAGGCCTTGTAATACATGGGACAAGGGGATAAGCTGTCAACTCTGATGGCATTTGGGTCATTGTCATTATGGGGAGTTGAGAGTTCAGCATCAAAACCTGCCTTTTGAACAGCACAGTGTCATAAATGTCAAACTAATGAAACCATTTAGGTCAGTGAGTGATGCAGGGAGCCAGCCTCAATTGCAGAAATGAACATTAACCAGTAAACACCATCAATGAATCATCTGCTCTTTTCTTCAAAACATCCTTTTTCACTCCATGCATCCTTTTTTTATTAGTTTTTTTTTTCTCTGTAGCCACTTTCTTTTTCTCTTTTAGTTGTAAGAAAAACTCCAAGCTGCCTTAGCACAAATGAGTCAGGGTTCTTGGTAAGTGAATCATTGAGAGTAAGAAATTTACTTCTCTGTCTGATCATTAATAGAATGCAGACTCAAACCAAACCAAAACCAAAGAACAAAATACAGCCACCTTCTGAACACAAGTAATTAATTTTGATCTGAATAATCTCACATACTTAAAAAATTATAAAGGTCTTTTTATCTTAGTCATTTATGTTCCAATGGAGTAATCATGAAAACCTTATTTCAAGTGATTAAAAGGTACAGGATTACTTCTGCACTGCTGGAAACATGAAGAAAGATTTACTTTATTGTTATCTGCAGCTGTGTTTATTAGGTACCTACAGTTATTCATAAAATCAGAAGAAAAAGAAAAAGCAACTTGGGTAACCAAATTTTTTCATTTATGATTTTTTTTAGAATTTGTTTAAAATAAAGTTTTCGTGGTAAAGGTATGCAGCATGATTCTTGAAATGCCATTCCTTATAGGCTCCTAAAAAGTTGGGAGAAAGTGTAAAAGCTGAGGTATAAAAATTACACAGCAGAGAAAAAACACTAACAAATATGCTAAATTATAAACATTCCTACTTGGAGGGTAAGGGTAAATGTTTGTTCTTAAATTATTAAACCATTATATCAAGCTGACAATTTATCCCTTACGACTTCATATTTTTTGGAGGTAGCTATAAACCTATTAGCAGTAATGAAGCACAAGTTAAAGGATTGATTTTGTCAATCACTGGGACCTTGTGTTATGTAACAAGGATTGTGGGTCATCTGTAAGCTTTATTAATCATATATAACCCATTCACTCACAGGAAAAATGATGAATTACTGTCTGTGGAAGACTAACATTAGCCTCACTAATTCCATGGAAGTGCAGGATATATTGTAAGCTTTTTTTCCCACTATAAACATGTTGGAGACTGTAATCTGTAATCCTGAATGACACTTTAATCCATGTAAGCAGATATTTATTTCCCATGGAGCCACACTGATTTTAGTGGCTGATGCCTGCTTGTGTCTAATTACAATATAATTTTCCTACTGTTCCTATGATGATAAAATTCTGTATACGTAAGAAAAAGAGATTAGGGACTTCATTTCACCCAACCTCAACTGGCTAAAATTGGACCAATAAACAAACCACAAAAAGTGAAGGGAAGGTACTTTGGATTATTATCTATAGGCAACTAAATTGCTGTAGAAGTCATGTTATATAAAATGGATTGAATGCAATCTTAAAAAGAATTAGTTCAGACTCCAACAAAACTTCTTTTGGGAAGTTTTTGGGAAGTATTCCAGAATTTTTCTTCACTTGTGGCTAGAGATTGCACATCAATGCTGCAACTATTTATTTCTACACGAACATTGTCTAGTATTGTAAAACTCTCACCTCTCCTTGAGCATTTATCCGCAATATATTTGTAACAGCAATTATAGCCCCCCACATTTTATTAGGCAAAACAAACAAACATCTAAATCTTTTAATATGTTTTCATTAAATGGGATCTTTTTCCCTTGATTATCCTCAGGATAATCTTCAACATTGGTGAGAAGAAACTTTTGCAGGTTCCAGAGGAGGTCTCACAAGAGGCAAATACATCTCCATTTGTTCCATAAAGTACAGTAGGTGACAAGCCATTTGCTACTTGTCTCTTGTCTTAAAAAAAAATAGGTACTTGAAAATAATTATACTGGTGATGTCCTGAAACAAACACCTTGCAGTGCTGAGTTGTCTTGTCATCCCTGTACTTTATGTCTTTCTGCTTCACTGCCTTTAAATTTTTCTTGATGCTTTTTCTTCTACCTAAGATTGTTGCTCTTTTGTTAAAGATTTTTTGTGTGTTTTGTACAATGATTAGCACAAAATGGTTATGGCTACTCAGCCCTAGAGTGATAGTTATGGTAATAATAACAGCAATCTGAACATATGCATGTTCATTCTCTCAAGATATGCAACAACATTATCAACGTTTTTTCTTCATCTAATGTCACTGTGGAGTTATCACCAGCAGTAGCTGTGAGTCATTACAATCAAATGCTCTCTGTGGTACTTAATACACATTTTCTGTAAGTCCCTAGATAACTAATCTAGTCCAGTCTATGTCTGCAAAAATATCTGCATTCTGAAAGACAAATACTTCCTTTTTTACTGAATTAAACATCAATGTGATTTCACTGGCATGTGCTGTAGGGTCATTTCTTAATGAGAACAAACCCAGCCTCGCTGCAAGGATTGGAAAAGAGATTTCTCTTTGCTTGTCTGAAATGTACACACGTGCTGAGACCATTTGTTCCCCATGTAAATAAAAGGAAGCCCTGTATCCAGACCTACACGTGTAAGCATTAGCTTTATCTTATCACCAGACCATTTTTAGATTGATGGTGAAAGGCATTGCCTCCAGTGATAGCTCATGCAGTAGAATGCACACTGTATTGCCAACTGACATTTAACAGCACCTAATATGCATTCAGCCACGACTGGAAAATTTTTATGTAACACTTTCTAGATTTTGCTTCAATGTACTGATTGCAGAAGAGATATGCAGTGCTCTGAACAGTAATCTCTGCAGCAGTTACATTCACTTTGGAGAGAAAATGCTGACATCTGCTTACATTTCTTGAGCAGAAGAAATTATCGTAGCTAAGATAACAGCTGAACCTACAGGGCTGGGAGTGTGTGTGAGAGTGTGTTAGGGTGTGTAAGAGTGTGTTAGAGTGTTTCAGAGTGTGTGTTAGAGTGTGTAAGAGTGTGTGTGTAAATGAAAAACTGACTGTTCACCACTCATTTTTCCGAATGTGAGGTACTCTAAACAAAAATAGTCTTGCACACTGCAACTGCTTGAGTGCACATCATTGCTTCTCAGTTTAGTCTTGTTTTCAATACTAAATCTGATTTCCTTCCTCTCCCCCACCCACCCATTCACATTCCTTTCTACTTCAGTTCTGGAATGTGTGGTCTGTGGCCAGCTGACAACTCTTTTTTTTAAAAAATAAATTAGAGGATATTTAAACAAGACATTTTAAAGACCTATGGGTCATGAGCAGGGAGGGCTGCTGGAATGAGCAGAAAGTAGTTTGAATGTTTGAATGATTTCTCTTTCCCATCCTGCTTTTCCCACGTGTGTCTTTGTTATGGAACTATTATTGACATGTGCAAGGGCTTTAACAACTTCTGCAATGCCACCAATGCCTGTCAGGAGATACCTGCACACCCTAGGAGTCAAACAGCTCCAATAATTTAATTCTAGTCTGTATTTTTTTTTTAGCTATTTTACGTTTGCATCTTCAAGTTTTGTCCTTCTACTGCTTAACCAAAGCAAAACCCAACTAATTGATAAGCAGGCTTTATTTCTTGGAAGGTTGTGGGGTTTGTCTCTGAGAAGCAGGATAGACCAACTGTGCTGTACCACAGAAGGAACGTGGTGCTCCAGGCAGATGTTGTCACTAAGGGAGGCAGGATTTTTCATTGGACCATTCTGCAAATGCCAGATCACAATTAAGTAATGTGTTGCCATTTTTGCAGTATAGGACAAGGTGTAGTTTGTACAAAAAGTCTTGCAAGCAATTTCCAAGGATAGAATGAAGTATCACTGCCTGCTTCTGAAATCACTTGATACACTTTAAAGTAAGTTTGGCTCAGCTGGCAGACAACATGTAAATATTAGATTGCAGAATGCTGAAGGAGAGTAGGTGAAGTAGTTGCTCTCTCTGCAGGTGGTTGACACTGCACAGGCAGAAGTAAAACAAACCACCAAACAAAATAAATCCACTGCCCTGGTCCACCTACTAGCCTCAATCTCACAACCCATACAGAAAGAACCATTGACAAATATCCATCTGGCCTATGTCAACTCTTCCAGAAACTTTTCTACCTGGGTGTCAGAAAAAATCCTTAGCTTTCCAAAATTGTTACCAGAAGCCTTGATCCTGCTGCTGCTGAGATCAATGAGAACTTTATATGCAAATTGAAAGAAGGATAAGCACTAAAATCATGAAGTATGTAATAGAATTAACTATTTTATATATTTTTCTAGTAGTGAAAGTGATTAATAAGGAATTTGATTTCTAAGAGAGCTAAGTAATTGATACAGAAGGCTCTGTGGCAAGGTTTCCCAGCAAGCCAGGGATAGATTGCAGCTCTTTCAAGTCCTGTTGAGGTGCTTTAATACATTTATCTGTAAAACATCTGAATGCATATCCCCCAAAGTAATTTCTGCAAAGAATTAACAAAGCAAAGCAATTTTATTTTTCATCCTTCATTTATTTAACAACTCCCTTAACCCATTTTGAGAAGGGTTTAGTGTAGAAGTTCACACATCTAAATTGACCAGTTTTTTCTTGGTAAAGTATTTTCATCATAATATCCAAAATATATGATACCATCAATTATATATAATAATAATAGTACATATAATAATGACATAGTATTGCCTCTCTGAAGCTAGTGAATTTATAGAGTGTTATAACTCCTGGGTTTATGATGTTTTATGTGTTAATGTTAATAGTCTGGCCTGGAGAATGGACAGAGGTGTGATACAATTACACACACATCCTCTGAGTGATATGGAAATTAAGGGGACAAGTTGGAGAAGACAGCTTAGTCTGACCATTTTGGATTTCCCAGGGATTCTACAACTGCATGAACTCCAGTCCTAAATTTCTTTTGGAATAAAATTTATTTTCTTACACTAACAGTTAACTACTTTCAGCTGGTACCACAAAGCTTTCTCTTTTCATATCCTGCACAAATTCAAGGAAGCCTAGTGCAAGTAGATATAATAGTGAAGGGTAATGTGAACTGAAATTACAATGGCTAGATTTTCATTTTGCTGGTGTTCAAATAATCTTGGTTTGAGTTTCTTTAAAAGAAAAAGAAACAGTGGAAAATTGTGTCCTCCAAAATAACTTTTTTTAATGTAATCTAATCTAAAAATATGATCTCTGTGTAGCTAGTGGGCTTATGAAGGTATTTACCACCAGAGCAAAACAAGGGCAGGTTGTCTAATGTTGTTTGCATTAGAAAATAAATGGGTTGGGGACAGCAGGAATGTGCCTTATCCTACCTGTCACAGCACTGAGGAAGTCTCTGGATACCAGTAAGGGAGACCATGTGTCATAGTTACACATTGACACAGTGCATTTGTGATTTATATGTTTAAATATTCACTAATCCTATTTTATTATAAACACCCCATGTATTATAAATATTTTGTTTCTTCAGACCAATTTAGATACTCAGAAATCATTCATTTTGGTAAGAAGGAGCAAGTAAGTAAAAAGATAGGCAAAGGACAAGCTTTTCTTGTGGATTTACTCACAGACTAAGTCCTTGTTGTAAGTGGAGTGACAAGGAGCATTTATTTTAATTCCCATTGAGGGCCCTATGAGCACTAACTTCCATTTGCTTCTCTGGCTTCCACAGTGTAAGTTTTTTTTCCTTCCCCTTTTTAAAAGAAATTTCTGGTAACCAGCAGAACACCAGGCTGCCTTGGGACATTACACAGATAGGAACTTCACAAAGTTGCTGCCTGAATCTTAAATGTGCTAGGGCTGTTTGGGCCTCTCTGAACTGTTCCTGGGTAATCCTGTGAAGAAATTCTTATGGACAGGAGCATCAGATGTCTCCAACTTGCATAATCAGCCTGCAGAATTCTGATAATTGACAGCAAAGCCTCCACTATGCAGTTGTAAGCATGTGTTTGCACATTGTACACAAGGCTACTATTTTAAAATAAATGCAAATTTATTAAAATCACGTGAGTTTAGGTAAAACCTGATTGTTCAGGTTATGTAGATTAAAGGGAAAAAGCCTTTATTTTTCTATGGACCCTGTCTTTCAAATGATCACTTAAAACATAAAAGGGAGAAGAAAGGCTTAATTAATTGCTATTCTTGATGGTTTTAGTCTCTCTTTTGTAACTATAAAAACACTTAAGGAAAATATGCAAGTTATAAAACTTATTCCTCCCATTTTATTTCACTTACTTCTAAATTGAGTGCCAGGTTAATTTTAAATTTTATTCTTTAATCGATTCTTAAATTGTGTGGGGAAATACAGCTATGAACTTCTGTAGAAGTTTATTAAATTCTAGAGGTTTCTTGGTAGGCTTAAGGGAAATTCTTGCATATGCTGGATGTTGTGTTTCATGTTGGGGAATAGGCTGAAACAACCCAGGAGGACAACCTTGTGTCCAACACAGACCTTTGCCAGCCCAGCCTGTGCCTTTCAACCTCAGAGTCTTTGAAGACATTTCTCAGGCTATTGGTATATCAGCAGAATCACCACTGACTTGATTTTCAGTGCTTCAGTAAGAATGTCCATTATACAAGAGGAGAAATTATACATTGAAGTTGTCCCCTTTAAAAAATTGTAGCTTTTCTTTTTTATTTTTTTTTTAATGAAAACAAACCCAAGACAATTGGCTTCAAAACACATTCCTAATGCTTAAACCATTCTCTGAAATATACAAGTACTGAGGGGGAAACGGACATTAGATGAAGAGATTATTAAAAAATGTATGATTATTTAAGGTCAGCTGTTATTGTAGCAGAACTTAGCCATCCAACCATCTAAAAGTTTTATCAGCTAGAACAATATTTGAACTTATTCATGATCAGTATTCAGAGCCAACCATTAGTGTACTTAGGTATCCAGTAATTATAAATGTAAAACAAAACTGTTTTCTATCTAGCCTGGCCTGATAAGGAAGTACTGTTTACTTACTACATTCAAAGAAGTTTGGATCACTTGACCTATTATAGATCATACTTTACTGTACCAGACTGAAAGCCTGGACAGGAGAATCAGCCCATTGGGTGAAATTTGGTCCCAGTATTGATGGCAGTAACAAGCCTTTGATGATCTGTTTGAAATGTGAAAGGTCAGACCTTTACAGAGGACAAACTGAAGAATGCAGAAAAGCTGTAATTCTGTGACTCAGTCCAGCTGAGATGAGCTTGTCTGGCACCCTTGCAGTGGCAATGTCCTTCTTTCTGAAACTGAGGCTACAAGAAAGCTGCTCTCTTGACTGACATATTGTTGTATAATGACTTTTTCAAATGTTCTTTGAAGCTTGTAGATCAGGCCTCAGCTAAGCAATGTTTTCTTAATTTATTTTTTTCCTGCACCTGACTTCCTGCAAACGATAATGCTGATTTTTTTGTTGTTTGTGCTGTGTGTTGCGGTATTTCGCGGGGAGGGTTTGTTTGTGGTTTACTGTTGGTTTTGTGGGGGAAGTTGCATTTATTTATTTGTTTGTTTTGTTTAAGAATACTGCACATTTCTACAACTCTCCACAAGGCTTGTCTTTCCATGTGTATGGATGGAGTTCACCAGCATCCATGGGCATTTATACTGTGGTACCCTTTGGAATGACATAATGAAAGGATTTATGGAAACCATCTGATATCATGGGCACGGCCTATGCTGAGAAAACAAGTGGGTGACCCTCCTAATCAGCTTTAATACAAAATTAGCTGTGCATCTTCAGAAAAAAGTAGCCAGGAGGTTTTTTCCTGTAGTAGAAGAAAACATTGACTACTACTATTATTTTGTTTTACTTAAAGTGAAGGATTAGATCAATCTGGCAGCCATGCTAAGGATTTTCTGTGTGTTGTGGTAACAACTTAAAAAATTCAGGCTGTAAAATATCATTAAAATTGGGATTAATCAGGATTAACACACATTGGGGGGTGGGGAATGCATTATTAAGTCTCCTTGTCACCTTCACAGATTTCAGGGCTTTGTTTCACGTGAAAATAAATACCTCATGGATTCCTGTAAGTTTCAATAAATACATTATTATTGATCCAATATAGACATCCTTTTTACAAAAAAAACATTGAAAATAAGTTTGTATTTACCAAAGCAGTACATCCTTGGGTTATTTTGGGTTTGTTTTTAATTTGCTTGTCCCCTGACCCTTTTGCTTATTTCCTCTGGCAGTAGCTATTCCTAGACTATAAATGTGCTTCGAACACAGAGGCATTCTGCTGCTAACTATGATTTCAGAAGTGTAAATCTATGATAATAAATAGCCTAAAGTCCAGAAAGACTAGCTGTTAAGCTTTTTTTCTCATGGCCAGTAGTAATAGCAGTTTGATATAATATATACAAACTAGAGGAATATTTTTTTGGTAAATATTCTTTTTTGATTTTCCTGTTTCCTAGTGACACAGTTGGAAGCAGGAAACTCTTTCTGAGTTTTGAGCTGCAGTAGTCCAAAGGATATCCTTGTCTCTCTCCACCTCTATAAATAAAGTCAGAGAACTTTTGCCCTGGCTCTTAAAATCAGTATGTGTAGCTTTTAGGCTGTTTACAAGGAAAGTCAAAGCTGTTCATAACTAATTGGTTATTTGCAACTAATGGGAATTGAAGTATTAAACATCAAATGTTATTTTCTGAGGCTTCTGACAAATATTAGGTCCCTCCCCAAACACACAAAACCAGAGTCTGGTATACTTCAGTTTTATATACTGTTTACTTCAGTTATATAATTCTAACTGCAATGGAAGCATCACAAGGATATCAGATTTTGATTTAAATGAGAAATCTTATTTTATAGTTGAACAATTTTGAGCCTCTTTTTTTCCTCTTCCAGTTGATAAATTTTCCAGAATATATTATATTTAATGTCACTCAATTTTTTTTTGACAGAAGGAACTGAAATAGCATTTGCCTACCTTGTTCAAGAAAGAACAATGAAGTTACAATAGTGTTTTGTTTTTTTTTTTTTGCAGAAGACCAGGACATCAGTGAAGTCCCTGATTACTAATAAGTGATTACTTGTTATGGCTGATTATTAATTTTGGCAAGATTTAATGGGTGAAAGCCTGGCTATGCAAGTTCAGTGGAATACTTTCACTAATTTAAATTACACCATAACTTAGAAATATTTTATTTGCCTGGGTGATTTAAATACTCAGTAATAATTCTGCGTTAGGAATTGGGATTGTAAATTATGATGATATAGTCAGGAGATAAAAGCAGAGCTTTACTCATCTGCAAACAGAATCAGGAGGCTGCATTGAGGGAGTGTGAACAGTGGCATCAGCAGATGAAGGTGCTTGATTTTTGCAGTTTCTCCAGAAATTGAAAGCTTTTCTGTTACCTCAACAGAGCAGCAGTTCCCAAGCACAGTGGAACTGAGGTTACCACAGGCTGGAAATTTCTGCAGTCAGATTTTCCGTCATTCTTCCCACAGCTGAGGTGTGACTGTAGCTTTTCAGTCAGCATGGACAGGTCCAGGCTCCCTCAGCACAGTGTAAGGGCTGTGCCTGGAGGGAATGAGGCTCATGTTGGTAATTTGGCCAAACAGCAGGAGGTACAATGGCACCTGTTGAGATAGGATGGAGGAACACACCTCTGGATCACAGACCTCTCATTTAGGCCACGGACTTTGAGTTTCCTACCTGCAAGGAAGGTTGATTTCATTTCTGTCATCAAGATAACAGCTGGAGACAGAGGAGGGATCAGAAATTCCACCTGCAGCCTGTTGAATGAAGGGATCTAACACAGAGAGCAGAAAAAGAGCAAATAAATAAATTAATATATTCACAAGGAATTTATGTTCACAGACCAGTAATCATCCCAACCAAACAAAAACTGGGCAAAGAAAGAACATGTAATCACTGTTTTTAACTGTTCCCTCCCTGTTTCCTACCTGTTTCCCAGACATGCCAGGAACAATGCAAAAACTTCCATTCCCTACTTCCTCAGACACCTTCACTGCCCCAGACAGACACATGCACTCACTAATAATTATTTTTTACCAAGAGCTGAGAATATTTTTATGCCCTCTTTGTCTGGGAAGAATAAGATTAATCTTTACAGAGAAGATGCATTTTAGTAGCCTCTTTTTATCAGAACTGTACTGATTCACCATCTGACAGGCTGTGCCTAAATATCCTAGTTGTATGTCTGTTTTTCCTTCACCTGATACTTTTAACTATGGAGATATTTTACCTCATCATGACAATGAAAGGCAGAAGAAGGAAAAGCTGGGAATCCTCAGAGGAATGGAGAATGAGGGTTAGCTACATCCTTTGTCCTTTTAAAAGTTTTTTTTCCTTTCCCCCAAAGATGAGAGAGTTCTTTGGTGTCCTTTGTTTTTAGTTTCTGATGCTGTTCCTATCCTGCTTGGCAAAAACTGCACCCAACTCTGTTTGGAGTCCCTTGTGTCAGGCACACCTGCTAAGAGTGGTTTTGCCTAAGGAGATTAAATTTCAAACAAAGGCAAATGGAATAAAGGAAAACTGTGACACATATTCCCTTTTCAAACAAGCGAACTGATGCAGCCAAATCAGTTCTTGAGTCAGTTTGTCTCAAACATTGATCATTGCTGTTGACTGAGAAAGTAGAACACTCCAGAGAAGGAGGTATATCAGATACCAAAAAAAGAACTTCTGGTATGTTCATATAGAATTGCAGATAATACTGCAGGAGGGTTAGAGGCACCTTTAATTAGTGAGTTTATATCCTTTTCCCACCATCTCGCCTAAGAGATTTAGGCTCGGCAATGCTGTTAAAGTGATGGACTTGATGAAGTAAAATCCATGGTGCCAAGAAGGTTCCCTGAACATGGCTTTGTACCCCCAAAACAGAAAATATTGAGCTGTGTAATGGAGCACAAAAGCCAGCTGATCTGAAAGACTGTAGAAAGTTGTGGTTTAACTTTTCCTCTGGTATTTTGTACCCCTTTGCACGAGGTTTGTAATCAAATGCTTAAATCTGTGCAAAACCCCCCCAAACCTAAACAAACAAAACCACAAATGGCAAAAAGCAAACAAACCCAAAAAGCTTAAAGTTGTTAAAGCAATTAATTTTCGATGCAGAAGGCTTTTCATGTGCCTGTGGGAACAAAGCCCCACCTTTCCCTGAGCAGTCCAGCTGTTTGTTGACATGGGAAATGAAGATGGCCTCTCGCATTGCGGCTGCACTGCTGGGAAGAAAGAGCCAATTCTGGCTGAGCTAAAGGCAGAAGAGCAATTCAGTTCTCATCTCTGCACCCTCAGCTGAAGGCAGAGCCTGGGGATGGGGGGATTTATCTTAAAGAGGACTGGGAGATCTCACTTGCTTTGTTTCCAGACTGTTGAATATAAAACTATTCTGATAATATGTATACAACTTCCTTCTAGTCCTCTTTCTTGTTGCAGCAGAAGCAACTATATCCCAAGCAAAAACAATGTTTCATCCTGTCAGATTTGGGTGGAAAGGGGAGGGGAGGATAAAACATGAAAACAATTAAAATGTTTATTTTTAATAGTGTCTGGCAGTAGTCAGAGGTTTTAAAACTATAAATAAACAAAGGTCATAGTTAACGATGAGAAACATATGCCGTACACATGTTTTTAAAATTTAGATGAAGAAAATAGGTAATGAATAGTATTATGTAGATGGCTCTTCACCAGAGTCTCATCAAAACTGCCACTGCAACACAGAATCAGAAGAATGTAGAATTCAGGTGAGTTCCTTGAGTTACCTCTGTTCTGATGGATTTAATGTCATCTTCCCCCCTTTTTTTGATTTAGGGACAGGATTTGCTGTGCCTGGAGAAGATGTGTACCTGGTAGGGCCAGGTCTTTACACCGACCTGCAGCTGCTTTTACAACAAGGGCAGGATCTGAAAATCCACTTGTGTGCGGAAAGTGGGAAATTCTGTTCGGTGGCTGACAAATGCTGAAGCTCTGGCCGAGAGGACAACCCTAAGTTTCTGGTACTTGGTAGAAGATGAGGGCAACTTGAGTAGCAGCCCAGGCCAGGTGGCTAATCCAACCATGGTGTGTGGTCAGCAGCCCTGCTCTGCTGCAGGATTGAGTGCAGGAATACGGCTCCAATTATCGGAGCTATTTATGTGCACTTGCTTTTGGCAGTCCTGCCTTGGAATGCTGCTTGTAAAAGGTTTCATACTTTTCTCTTAAGCTTCTTAAAGGGCCATTATGCATTCACAAACATCCATATCCATCTGGTAAGGAATGTCTCCCAACTCAATTAACACTGCATGCACACCAGTCGCTGCCATTCTGGAGTGTGATTCAGTATTCCAATTGTGCTTCCATATTGAGAAAGGAGGTTAGGAAAGACTGGGAAAACAGTACATATTGCAAGAAAAGCATAAAGGATAACAGTTTTAAAAGGATTTTTTAAAAAATTGTTTTTACAATAGACTTTGGACATTGGCATTTCTGAGTTTTAAGGAAGCAGCTGCTTTCTCTGCTTTCAAGCCTGATACCATAAGATTCAGAAGTAGGTGGGCCTTTTAAAAGCACTAACATTTTCTTGAATAATTTCTCCTACACTTAACAGCAATTAAGATTTGCAAATAGATATACTATTTATTTTGCATTCCTTCAATTCTACTACTTTTAAATGTTTTCTTTATTGACATTTGCTGCTGTTGCTGCATATGCACTTCATTTCATGAAGGTTTTTCTTTCCAAAAGTACCAAGGCAGATGACATAAATGGACATGATGTCTTAGAAAACACAATGGCCACTAAGAATGCATAGTAAGTATAAAAGCAAAGTCCAGAATTACTGGCAAATCTAAAGACATTAGAAACAGAGGGGAAAAGGCATCTACCTGGCAGAAGAGAAGATCAGCTCCTAAAACACTTTGAAGTTAGAGGAAGATATGAGCTCTCATAGTGAATGACACAACAATTTCAACTGGTTTGAAGTGGGAAATGAAATTAAAGGGGGAATAAGGGGACAGAAAATAATAGATACAACTTTCTGATTGTAAGGCAACAGGGACAGAAATTTGTTTTTACAGAAGGAATTCAGGAAAAAGATGGACGTGTGTTAGAATTTATCTGAACTGCAGGATTATTGATATTAGCAGAATGTTGCACAGCTGTTAGTGATAATTGAATTTTGTTGGCTCTTCATGTTAGTATTTCTACCAATGGACTTTCTATCTTGGCCACAAAATATGACTTCACTTAAATCCTCTACAAAATTAGCTCAAGCCACAGTATAGTTTATTTTTTAAATCAGTGTTTTTGTATGAAAAAAGTTCTCATTTATTATTTGGAATTTTTTTCCTGTCTTTTCAATTGGCCATTTAAATACAAGTTAATAAGTCATTAGAATCACTAGCTATTCATGGAACCTTCTCTATCAGGCTACTGTTGGCATTCCGACTGGATCCCATATAAGTGAGTGGTAGGGATGAAATGTAGCAGGCAATGCAACATTTGCCTATTTTAAGCATTTATTGTATAATGAGATTCTTATTTTAATCATTGTCTTTCAGATTATAAATCACTGCTTTCCTTTTTTGCTACAAGGGAATAAACCCATGAGCAATGAAATATGGGTTAGGTTGTTATGTCTTTTTAATTCACTGCCCGAATGACAGCACATAACCCATCAGCTTGCTGGAAATCCTCGCCATTAAGTTGATTAATAAGGGAAATAATAAAGCAATAACTACTTGTATTTTGCACCATTCATATATTGTCACAAGATGGGAGAGTCATGCAGAAAAATACATTGATAAACTGGTTTTACCTCGTTGGAGCATCAGTAAGATTGCTGGGGGCTGCTGCACCTGACTTATAAAGGAGAGAGCAGGGTTTGCTCTGCCTGGAGAAGAGGAGGCAAAGGGAGGATCTTAATGCTGTCTTCAATTATCTCATGGGTAGCTGGAGAGCAGATGGCAGAGATAAACTTATTTTTCAGAGGTATGCAGCAAAAGAAGAAGAAGAAGGAATAGATATAATTTGCAGCAAGGGAAATTATCTGAGAGCAAAGGAAAAAACAGCAGCAAGGATGGCCACACTAAAGGGAACTCCTCTTCAGTGCAGTGAATCAAAATACCACTGGACAAGCCCTGGGCAACCAAATGTACTTTTGAAGCTGTTTTAATTTGGAACTTGGACCAGGTGATATCTGGAGCTTCTGTCAGACAGAAATCATCCTGGCATTATCTGACCACATAACAACCCTAAACTCCAATAATGACTGCTACAAAGTGTATTTAAAGTCCATTAATGAAGTTACAGAATCATACAATCATAGAAGGGTTAGGGTTGGAAGGGACTTTAAGGATCATTCAGTTCTAACCCCTCTGTCATGGGCACAAGTAGGTGTTGCTTTTGCTGTTCATATCTGACCCTTGCCACCTCCTGACTTTAGAATATCTACTTAGCATTTTGTCTCATCTGCAATGAAGAGAGTGACTAATCTGACACCTCTAGAAGCACAAAGGAGGGTATTAACAGATCTTTGTAATTCAGGAAGGTGTGGAAAAGACTCATTTGATCTTCTTAATGCAGGGAGATGACAGAGAGAAAAAATATTTTTCTATGATAGGACAATAAAACTTGAAATATCTCTCTACCTGAAAAATAGTCTATTTTCAGGGTGCTACATTTTTCTTTTTTCTCTCCCTTTCTCTCTGATGCAAGGTATGCTGGCAAATCAGTAAGAATTCTCATGTGTCTTAGGAATGAAAAACACAGAGAAGCACTGGCATGTGTACATCAACATCCAAAAATATGTCCTCCCAGTGTATCTTGGAACCACGTGCGTGAGAAGAGGGTGGCCCTCCCGAAAGCCCTGCATTCCTGGGTCTGTGGGACAGAAGGCAGCTGCCATCTCTTCTGCACTTTCTGCTCTGACTTCTGCAGGACAATGTTTCAATTTTCAGTGCAGTTTTGCAGTCTGAACCTTGCCCCTTTTGAGACCTCAGAAGGTACAAAGTTTAAAAAAAAAGCTGCTTCTCCTTTGGCTGACCATTCAAAAGTGTTGTTGTTCTGCTACTGCACAAGTAAATAAAACAGCATGAAGAGATGAAGGCTAGACCATTAAAATATATGTGCCATCAACAGTATTTCTGAACAATTTCAATATGTTCTCTGAAGCAGCTGAGAGACTTGGCTACAGGTGGAGTTGTCTTTGGTGGTCATCAGAAATTTACACTGACACATAGTCCCTTGTAGGTATGATTTTTCTGGGGGAAGGGGACTTTGTATTATTTGGCAATAACCATGAAGTATTCATGGGAGGAAAACTTGGCTCAGTGTCGAGAAATATTAAACACTTGAGATTTTTCCCTTCAAATATCATTTATTTCCCTGTTGATATTTTTGAGATAATTATTCCACTCCCCACAGACAGCTTATTATTATTTGTTTGTGATTTCAGAACAATAGTCTCAGTTTTGATCAGAATTTTACACTGGTCTCTGCTAAGAGCAAAAAAACCCCACATTTTTTATAAGAGGTCTCTAACTTCAAGGCCTTCCTTATTTCAATGAATAGTTCAAAGCAACATTTTGGAAACCTGGTGCCCTGTGAGGACTGAAGTGCTTAAACCCCTTTTGATTTCATATCTTATATATAAATGTGAATATGCTGAAGAAATGTAAGCAGTAGGGAAGCAATGCAATGGTATTTGAAGGTTTCTTACATTATAATTTCCTAATATAAAACCAGTACAGAGGTGTTTCTGATCGTGCTGATGCAGAACAGCAGAGATGGAAATCCTGTTTTGTCAGTTCTATCTAACACAGCGTTGCTCCCCCAGTATATGATTCCCTGCTCTAATTATTCCAGTCCTGAATGACTCAGTTTCCACATTTCCTTAAAAGATTGCTCAGTCTGTTAAATACCATCAGGATGGTTTTGCTGAGAGTCTGTTTCTGCACTCAGTTTTATCCAGGTAAAGGTGAAGGTGTGTGAAGGTAAAAATTATTGGGTCCTTTCTACATGAATGTTTTACTGCATATTTTTATCCATTCTCCTTTCTTTCCTCTATCACCTTTCAAATAATATCTTTTAAATGGATTCTAAGCATTCCAGTGGAAACACGCTCTGGATTGTTTCTCTCTCAGTTACTTTACCTATCTTTTTTCTACATAAAATAATTTCTTGGTTTGTTTTTTTAATAATTTTATTGCAAAGGCTTACAGACATTAGTGCTGATGTGACAAGTAGCATGAGATACATTCATGATGGGATAAAAGTGCTGGGATACTGAGGTGATGGAGGAAATGGAGTAAATGATGCATTGTTTTACTACTATCAATAAAGAGTCAATGTTCAAGGAATTAGAGGGCTGATAGAATGCCAACTTCTGGATAAGAAGTGAAACAAAAGCCATGACCAAAACCTGTTTGTGGTTATTCAAGTTTCCATGGCTCTGTTCCAATACTAACATGCAATTTTGAAATCCTGACAAAATTCAAATTCACTTATTTACATTCTGCCTCCCCATATTTCCTATTATTGTATAACACATTCTGGTTACTTAATTGCTGTGTGGTGTCCTGTGATGCTGAGCAGGTGCTGCTGCTGTTTTGTGCTTGGGAACATGATCTAAATGAAATGTAAACCTGCAGTTCGATGAATCACCTGTATCTCTAAGCTTTGATTCCTTTTTATGTTGATCATATTCATTCAGGCTAATATTATTTTAGCATTGTATTCCTAAATTAATTTGCATTCCCTTTTAACATTTATACATTTAGCCACAGGATAAAATTTGTCTCAAATACTGTAATAAGGTCCTGGTGTGTGGATACACAGACAGACCTACTAAAAAAACTTCAAGCTTTTGATGCTTGGAAATAAAAATATAAAGAAAATAGGCACATTTAGTAATTCTCTTACTTCCTTGATATAAGAAAATGTATCCCTCAGTTCTATGATTTAATCAAATAACTAAAGCAAGAATTTAACTGTAAATAAATGTTAAAATTAGAAAATTTTTCATGTTTCAAGTGAATCTCTGGTCTTGTTTCTGTCAGCCAGGAACTTCATGTAATCAGAACTTGGCATTTTAGGACTTCTCAGGTGTTTCTTAAGATCTCATGTTTGGCTTTGTGTGAAAAAGTAGACCAGCACATATCCCATATCCCATTTTGATTTCTGACCAAACCAAGAGATGAAACTTTAAGGAGAGATATCCTAAAGTGTGTCCTTTCAATACATGAGGGCAAAAACTTTGAGTTAGATTTAGAAAGATTTAGGAGAAATTGAAGGGTATAAGTTCAAATATGAATTAGAGAATTTTTTCCGTTCTATTTAACAGCACCGGCACCTAAATTTTCCAAGTATCTTTGAGTTTGCAATAAACTCATAATTCTCTCTTTGCACACACCAACCCCCAGCTAAGGAGCTCATGACCTAGCCCAGGCTATCTGCTGTGTAAGTTTGCAAGGGTGGTACCTAAGCTGTAGGTACACATCTTGTCCAAAACTGGCACTTTAGAGCCCAAACACTGTGCAATGTTGGCTGCTTTTCAAATCAAAGTGCCACAAGTTTCTTTCTTCCCTTCTTACAAGGGAATCTGGGATTGTAATGCTGCCCTAAGACATGGGAAATCAAGTTGTTTTTATATAATGGGTGGGTGGAAGTTGTATCTTTCACATCTGTGCAAATGACTAGCTACGGCCAGCATTAAATATTCTTCTCTGCTGGCTGGTGACAACTGAAGCAGCACTGAGCTCTCCAGGTGCTCAGGTCCTTTTTTAATTGACTGGGCAATTGTTTAGACTGTGAGGTCTCAGGGCAGGAACCATCACCTGTGCTTTTAAATCATCATAAAATTTGGACCTTCTTGATATTTGTAGATGTCAGCAAGGAAAAGTGAAGATGGCTGAACTTGTTGTCTTTATGTGTAATAAAGCAAGGAAAAAGATATATTAGGAAGTGGGGTTTCCTCTTATTTTTTGCCTCTAATGTTTTGAATAATTCCTTTTCTGCCTCAACCCTAGAATTTGATAGATGGCTTCAATGTGACTGTAAACCTTCTTATTCCCTAATGAAACAGTGCTTTAAAAAAAACTTTCACATCAGTGAAGTAGGAAAAAACGTTAAAATTCTGCTAGCATATGTTTAAGGGCTGAGTTTGACTGAAAAATTCCATTTCTTCTCAGCAAGGTTAACACTGAACGAAATCTATGCTACCATCTTAATAAATGTGTATTCTTCACTTGCACTTTCAAAAACAGTGTGGATGAGACAGAATTTTTCAAAGCTAAAAGAGCATTTTCAAAATTAAATACATTGGGTTTCTTTATGATGAATAGCATCATGCAACCATAGCAATGTTGAGTGGTCTCATGAAATACATCCATTTGCCTGCCATTATGCCTTACACAACTTTGCTTTTAAAAATAAAAGAGCAGAGGTTGTAATATTTATGATCCTTTAAGTCAACAACTGTGCAGAAAAAGATTGTTCCTGAAAAATTTCCTATTAGCCTTGGATTTCACAAGGGCACTACCCCTTCTATCACTTATTAATACTGTAGTTCCTAAAGGCTCCAATTAGAACACAGTGATAACAGGCACTGTAAATGTGCAAGACAAGTCTTCCCTAAGGGGCTATAATACAATATTATTTTATAAAACCCAAGTAATTCCTTAAAATAGCTTTACAGCTATGGCAGACTATTACCAACTTTGGCCTAGATCCTGCAATGAAAATGTGAGTTGTGAGTCTCCATCCAGTAAGTGAAGGCAAGGAACGTGCTCTTTTAGTAAAAGGCCATTAAAAACGGAAGTTGCTGCTACAATGTAGATTTTTTTTTTGTTCACTTCCAGAAAAAAATACCAACCCCTAACAGGGTAGTGTAAGGCCAGTGCCTGCAGTTGATGCTGAAAACCTACCCTTGACGTTACTAGTCAGATCACAAAATACTACTGAGAATGCTCCAAAGCCACCGAGTGCCATAAATGACAGAGAAATACAAGTAGAAAAGAAACATGCTGGTTGACCTGGATGCTGAAGTGTCATTGACTACTGATCCAACCTTCGCTTTAGGTCATGTCATGTTCAGCATTATCTGAGGTGTCTGAAGTCAGCTAACTGCATGGACCCTTCAGCGGCCGGACCGTCCTGTCTCTGGGTCTGCCCTGACCCTTGCCCGTGTCCTGAAGCTCCTTTCCCACAGCCGTAGGTGCAAACAGCACTTAGCACACGTGCTTCTCAAGAACGGCAGCAAAGGTGCCTATTTTCAAACCTAGATTCCCGGCCCACACAATTTTTCCAGCTCCCGATTTCCTGCCCTGTGCCCGGGCTGGCCGCGCCTCTCCGGTCTGCGGCGCGTCCCCGGCGCATCTGCCCGGTTTCCCCGGGGCGCGGACCCGGCCGGGGCTGGCANCGGACGGGCGCGTGCCATGCGCGGCGCGGCAGCCGGCGGCTCCCGCTCGCTGGCTCAGCATGCGCGGGCTGTGCCCCCGCCTCTGCCTGCTGGCCGCCGCGCTGGGGCTCTGCGGGGGCAGCAGGAACTGCCCCGACCTCATCGTGGACCGCTGCCTCTGCGCCGCCGAGCGCGCCAAGGGGCCCGGCCGCCCGGCCCTCCGCATCAAAGTGGTCTGCACCGGCGGAGACTTGGTGGAAACTTTGCAGCCCGCCGTGCTGCCCAACCGCACCGTGTCCCTGTGAGTACGGCCCGCGGGGCCGCGCGCACCCG
>VWZP01005979.1:1571120-1862233 GCA_013396995.1 Dicaeum eximium | reverse complement strand
CGCACCTGGCGCGGGCAGGGCTGCCCGGGGGACACGCGGGGCTGGAGGGGACCCCGCGCCCGCCGCTCCGCAGCCCGCGGAACCGCTCCGTGCGCGTTGCAGCCCCGACCCTGCTTTTAAAAAGTCTGTGAGAGTTTGGGGGTGTTTTCGTTTATTTATTTATTTATTTATTCTTGTTCAGCTGGCGTTTGGGTCGAAGTGGGGGAGCTGGGCTTTCCCTGGTGTAGATTGCGCGCTGCTGCGGGCGGCGGTTTGGGAAATGTCAGTGGTGGCAGAACTGATGGAGCTCCCTGGTGTACCTCTCCTCCAGTAACGGGACGGGCTCGCACTGCCCGGGCAATAAATGAATGGTATCGGTAACGCTGAACTGCCTTCTGGAGTGCTGTGTCATTAACTGGTTCCCTTTCGCTCTCGTCTCCTCTAAATAAAGTTTGGAATTTTATGTCTCCTTTTTAAAGATGAGTTTCTGTACGACCACATGAAACTCTCAAATCTCCAGCAGTATCGTTCAGAGTTGTCTGGTACTTTAAAATGACTCGGGGTATGGTGCTCGATTTTATTTTTTTTTTTTTTTTTTGACTGGGAATTAGGTTATGATACTTGGTTGCCTGTTGCACACAGCTAAACTTGAATAAATAGTATATTATAAGTAAGGTACAACTTTCTTTGATTGCATCCCCAAGTACAGCTGAAAGTGTTGTCCCTGTAATGCACCCAGGCAGTAATAGCTCTGTGACATTTACCCTTTAGATCATAGACATATCAACAGATCTTTTACTGTTGAATTTACTTCTGTTGACAATTCCTGCTATGAACATCTCCACTGTTCAGTGCATTTTCTTTAAGTCAACACTTTCAGAAGGCAACTGTTAAAGATAGTAATTCATAACATCTGGGGAGCTTGTGCTTGTAAATGTACATTTGTGCTGTGTATGCTCCAGTTCAGTTTTAGCTATAGCTGTTGAGTGACTTGATGCTGATTATCTGTATGCTGATTATTTATTTAGGAAACTTCTGCTTCTATACAAGAGACAATAATTGCACTTCCTCCTAAATTGTAATAGGCTGGTTTTGACTATTACATTACTTACCAATGTAAGTTTTAACCTCAGTGATAAATTCACTGCTACTTCTATAGTTTATATAGTTATAATATAACTGTCTATGTAGTTAGAGGTGGTACTCACCAAAATTATAAAATGTCGACGTCCTGGGGGGACAGGAACTATTTTTTTCTCTTGGTTAAAGAGCTATAGAAACTCTCACACTCACCATGTCTGCAAAGGTTTTTCCTTTTAAACCTTGATTCGCAGAGTCTTATTTAGGTTTTTAAGAAACTTTTGCTGAGGTAAGTACCAGTCGATGAATCCAGCTGACCATGAGACCAACAGAAGTATGTATTCACTGCAGTGAAAAGAAATTGAATTGGAAACAGAAGTGAGAAAAGATGAACAGGGGAGGTGGTGTGTTTGAAGTGGTAGGTGGGAGGATTTTCTCGCTTATACATGTGATTTAAGGCACCAGTAGCAAACTTGATCCTATCACCCTAAACATATTCATTTCAGGTAACACTTGCTCAAAACTCATTACAAAGGCACTGTGCTAGTTTTTTTTAACCTAATTGCAAATACCTCTTGACCTGAGAGCTGATTAATTGGCCCTAGTTGATATAAAATACACAGTTTTTGGATTTTTTTTTGCATTTCATGTTGACAACTGTAGTACTATGTATCACATAAACATATCCATTTGCCTCTTACAGTCTCTCTTCTCATTTTTGAGAAGGTTTTTTTTTTCTCCTTTCCCAGAAGTAAATTTAAGGCTAAATATTTAAGGTAAAAAGAAAATATATTAAAATCTCTGTTAGTAGTTTTCAGTAGCTGGAACATACAGGTGAAAATTTGATTGAATAGTCAAAGATTTACAGGTGAAACTGGTTTTTATGAATTAAGTTACACTTGTGGGATTTGGCCAGCTGTAGAAAATAATGATAATGAGCTCAAGTATTAGTGCTCTTACATTTGTTTTTGTAGCTGAATAGGAGACGCAGGCAAAAGAGAATATTCTGATCGATGCTGCCTGCTTCCATTCAGTTTTATGGGCCCACAGAGAGAAAGAGAGCTTTAACATATGGAACATAACCTTTTGGATTGCTTTTACAATTAAGAAATATGGAGGTGAGTAAAAGAATATACATTCAGATGCAGTAGCACTGTAATGAAACAATGTAATGAACATTTTGGGGGGTTTGGGGCAGATTATTAATTATATAGAAATGCTGGTTCCCTAGTGCTATGATCCTTTGGAAGGCAAGATTGCAGCCAAACTCTGGTAACTGATCTGCAGAGATGGAAGAGAATTCTCTCTGCTTTATCTCTTAAGCCATAAAGAGATGAAGCTGTAGACGTGTAACATCTCATTTACATGCTCAGTAATGTTATTTATCAGCAAATTTAGAAGTTATGATTTGGTAGGTTAGGTTCTTTCACCTCAGTGACTGTGGGCCTTGTCTGAGTTTGATAGTTTAGGCTCTATGGTATAAATGTACTGAACTATGGCTACTAGAAATACTTCTGACACAGTCACCCACAGTGACAACAAACTAGTGTGAAGTCACTGAAGAAATGCTTGTTCTTGACATGTTTGGACCAATTATTTACAGCTTATGAGGTGGGGAAGTCTGCAGAGTTTCTTTGAAATTATATGAACACTAGAGCTATTCAGAACTGTCTGACTGCTTCTGATGATAAACAATCACACCAGAAATAAAATCAAAATAAAGGCTGATAAAGCACCTATTCTCTCCTCTATATTTTATATTAAAACCCAAAACAAACAAAACTCCCCTTGTTCTGGACTCTGTTTCACTGTCTTTATTTAGTATTTTACTGTTTTGGGAACAAGATTGATGTGGTTGAGGTGGATCAAAAGAAAAAACTTAGCAGTAGCTTCACAAAGTATTTGCACATATCTCGTTAAAAGGGATTCTAGTCCTTATGGATTTGCAACAGACTTCTCTTGCTTTGTATTTTGGGATGGGGTGGAGAAAGGGAATTACTTTTTTTTATCAAGAATACAGCTGTTGAATCACTAATCTGCTCTCACCGTTTCACTCTGAGTAGGCATTGGAGTGTAGACCCAACAAGGAGGAGTCATATCACTTCAGGATAGTGTAGTTTTCTCATTTTAGACCCTGTGGTTGAATATTTGGGAATTCTTGTATGAAACCAATATTTTACTTTTTTTTTTTTATCTGTGTGATTGAGTTGTTAACGTGTAACTCTAGGGAACAAGACTATTTGCAATCTTCTGTATCTTCTATGTTGACCGAAAAATTAGTTGTAAACTTTTTGACTGAGTTGCTGAAATTTCGGCTTTGTGGAGAAGTTGTTTTGGTGCCTTTTACAATGTGAAACTTCTGCAGTTTTAAACATCAGGAATCAGCAGATTGGATTCTCTATTAGACAGTAGGTTATTTACATAGTTTATTTATTGATGGGTTACATAATTTTTTCTTTTGTTTCAAGTGGTGTTAAAAACTTTACACTTTTAATCTTGGAAGTTCTCAGTTCAATATGTGTCTTGGTATCACTGGGCAGAATATACTTTGAAGTTACTAATGCCATCAGTTTCTGATAGTAAAAAAAAAAGTGATAGTAGCATCACTTTTTTTTTCCTCCATCAATTCAAAAGAAAGTCTAAGATGATACTGATGACTGATATTTTTACAAATTTTACCCACAGATACACCTATTGAAAGGTGTAATTTTAAACTGTCATAATAGAAATGAAGAAAATTTATGGTAGTGTATGGCTTATATCAATTCTTTATCATACAGGATTCTTCATACTTTTTACGTCTAAGCCTTTTTTCTGACTTTGAATTGGAGGTTGTCTCAAATTCCTCAGATTCTCAATTTCAGAGTAAGGCTACAGGACTCCAATGGTAATCCATAGCCATAATGCATATGAAGGGTGTTTATCTTCAAAGCACTTCACAAACATTAAATAGTCCTCTGAAAGCAGCATTGCCCCACTTTTCTCTGTCCCAAAATTACTTTTATGTCACATTCATTTATATCATGTCCACTGGAATTTCTTCAGAGTTATATTACTGTGGTTTTTTTTTCATGTCTGGTCTGGTCTTTTACACACCTATGTTCAGCCTAGGATATATCAATATAGTTTATTTTATACAAGCATCTTTTTTCAAAAAATAGATCACAAAAATGTTATGTCTCAAAGACTTCAGTATTTAGTCTGGCCAAACCAAACAAAGAACTGAAGAAAGACTGAACAAAAATTATTATTCACTGGTTTTATTTACACATTTTAAAACTCACATATTCTTCTTTATTGACTTGAGACCTAACATAGCATTGCTAATTTGTAAATAAGAGCATTATTAAAGAAGGTAGGGTGATTCTCATTATAAAGGTTTTTGCAAACTTTTCCACCATGGTTAGTTTACAATGTTTACTCAAAGTGGCAGGGAAAAAAGAATAAGAAACAGGTTTCCTGCTCCATTATTCATATGTATATACATATTTATACATGCTTTCTCTGACACTCTTAAATAAAGAAAAAGAAAAGAACAGTTTGTGGAAGAAACTTCTAATAGGGAAGCCTACATAGAACACACCAAAGACTTGGAAGTCTGGGACAGATGATTGGGGAGAGAAAAGTATGGAGAAGATAAAGGTTCTAGTGATGAAAAGTTTTCAAATATTACTCAAATATTAGTCTAATCTTCCTTGATAATACATGTTATCTATTAATCTAGAGTGGCCATATTGTATTTTATTTTTGTTTTTTTTTTTCTGACAAGGATATACCTGCACCTGAAAAGTACTAGCAGCGTGACTTCCAAATGATGACTTTTTTGGATGAAACTGATGTATTTGGCATCATTGGAAATAGTAACCTGAGAGGAGTGTGAAAAAAATCTGCTACGGAAAATAGAACTCTCATAGCAAATAATGTTCAAAATACAATAAATCCTACTTTAATAGTTACCATATACCGTAACTTTTTAAAGGTATATGAGTCACCCTGAAGCTTTTTTCTCTATTAATATTAAACTGTAAATGCCATGAGTTAAACCAGTGCCATATATCATCCTGGTGCTTTTACATCCTTCAGTGTAACTTTTTTTGAGGAAAGCAGTTTGTGTAAGAGAATGGGATAAGAATATCTGGAAACAGATGAAATCATTTCACAGTGTGGAACAGTTCATTAATTTGGTAATTTAATGTAGAAATCAAGTCCTATTTTTGTCACATACTAGGAAATTTGCAGTATTGTGATCTTTCACTTAGTTTCATTCCAGAGGTAAAAATAAACTGGTGAGGATAGCCAGGGGGAGAGTGATGCATGTGGGAAGGGAGCTTTATCATATATGCTCTGATACCTATTGAGAAGTTCTAAATGAAGCTGAGGTTTTATGATAACGGTATAATTTGTCAGTTGTCTGGCTACTGACCTTGTTTGCCTTAAACAGGAAGAGATTTAGTGTATCTTGTTGGCTCTCCTATATTTTTTTTTTTATATGTTCACCTAATATGCATAAAATCTATTTAATATAATTGATGTGTGCAACAGAAATGAGTTTCTGAAGTGTATGTATTTGCATCCCTTGCAGTGAGTTGATGCCAGGGAGGGGGTCATTTATGCATTTGGAATCTGCCTTTATATGAAGCTGCATGAGTTGCTGGCCCTTGGGACCAAAGTACTGTTGTCCCTTAAAATGGATAGTTCTTAAAAGATTTGAAAATGTGATGCCTTTTTTTTAAAAAATTCTTTAAGGCATTCTGGAACATTTCTCAAAGTATATTTTTCTTTCCTGGTACCCTTCTAAATATCCTGACAGTATAATAAGCTATGAGGTGAGGTGAAGAGCAGGGAGTGGTGGGGTGGTTAGGAGAATGGTGAAGGGGGAAGATCCAGAAAGAAGGGGTCCAAACAGTGGACTGGAAGGAAACTCCAAAGGTTTAGAGTTTTATATATGTTGTCCTTTTTCTGCATCCTCAGTGTTTTAAAATCAAAAATATTAAAATGTTAGATGCTTTATAACAAGAGAATCACATTAACCCCCTGTGATGCTAGAAGCCTATTTATTACTTTGCTGTTAAAACAGACCCAGAAACTTTCTGGGTAGAAATAGCCAAAGAAAAACTCCCTGTTTGAGACCCTCTGTCATCACAAATTTTGCCACTCTTGAATTCAGCCATGTTCTGGTTTATCCATCCCTACTTTCCTCAGTGATGTCTTTTGCCTTGGTTCTATAATACAGAGCTGGCATAAATCTGAAAGTTGAAGGGCAGAGTGCCTTTACCAAGGCAGAACTTCTGCCCTAGCAGCCAATAGGAAACACACATTTGTATTTCTGCACCTTACACCCTTTGTTCATACACATCTGAGAGCCAGGGCTTTTGCCAGCTTGGTTTTCACTACTCAATAACATTGATGCATGTTTTCAAGAACTGCTATTTATGCCATTTGACTTAGATTTTTGTGGGAAAATAGCCTATTGATTCTAAGCTTCTTCCCTTTCCATGCTTCTAATGGAATATCCAAACCCTCACAGCAATAAAAGCATACAAACCATGAAAAGGTTGGGTATGTACTTATCCAGTCAACTGTGATTATATTCTATCAGTTACAAGTTTGCTGACTAGTTCTAGACTTGTCAAATATAATTTGGCTAAAACCTCTGTATTATCTGTAATATTAACTTTTTTAAATCTACATTAGCAATTATGTAATAAAGGGAACACAGTTTAGGCTTTGTTCTTATTCTTGTGGCAGCATGCCATTCTTCACCCTTCTCTTAAAATCAGTTCCAACTGTGTTTTCATGCCTGGGACTGATTTGAGACAATTCTGAAGGTATGGTTAGTCATGAAAGCTCTGCAAAAGCAGAACTGCTTTTGCAATTTCTGTTACAGTCTTGCAGAGTTGTTGACAGTTTTTTTCTGTACTTAGTTGGATATCATCTTATCTGAACAGCAGTTTGTCAAATGCATAAACAGTTCTGCCAGTAACACAAGCACACAGGGGTTTATGGGTGTTATGCTCACAGATGTGTAAGTCTTTGCAAAAACCTGAGATTGATTCCTGGATCATATAGAACCTGGATTTGCTGATAGCTATGCATAAATAAGGAAGTTTTTTTAAACTTGTATTGTAAGCTTGCCTTTGCTGAGTGGCTATTCATCAAAACTCATGAGGATGGAAGGACACTGGCCTGTGTTTTCAGCATTGCTGCTGTAGGCTTGGTGCAATACACAATGAGGTTTAATGGATTTTCTGTGTTGTTCAGGTATCATTATGGCTTTCAAGTAACCTGGTAAGTCAAGGTCTCTAAATTATGAACATTTATGATTCTCCTTGTTTATTGAAGAATTAATAGCAGTCAAGATGATGTCTCTTCATAAAACCTTTCTCTTTATGAGATTGCCTGTCCCAGAGAACTCATGTTTTATAATGAAAAGTATTAATTGCAAAGGTAAAGGTTTAATGTGTACTGTGACTTGAGAAAATAACAAACTGCATCATAGAATGGAAAATAAGGTTAAAACTAGTAATAACAAAATCAAGCCTGGAAAATGTGAAGAAAAACATAAAGGAAGAATTGAACAAAATGTTATTGCATATTTGTAGTTCCCTGGCAACATTTATGTTTATATTTGCATTAGAAATTAATGTGCATGGTACCAGTTTCTTTGAGAGAGGAGGGGTGGAAGAAGATCATAATCTCTTTGTGACCAACTTTATTACCAGATGAGTTTTTATAGAATTTTCACAGGAAGTATATTGAAGTGTCAGGAAAGAGTTCTCTAATGGAATGTGCTGGCACAATCTGGCACAACAGGAAACCTACAAGCATTAAGGAGAGAGGGAGAAGCAAAACAAAAGTATTATCAATTCTGGGGAATAAAATTTGCCAACACTCCTAACTCCTGTGAACTCCTAACTCATGAATTTTTATATATTAACGTATGTCCTATTTGGGGAACTTTGCACTACTAAGAAAAATGCTTAGTTCTTTGTCTTCCACGGACCATGTCGCATTCCCAGAATCTTTCAATTCTACACTTTCCTTTTAAACTCCTATTATTGTTGATATTTTTGCCTGTTTTTTCTTCTCATCTGCATCTTGTTTTTGTTCACTGGTTATATGAATTGCAGACAGTGCATTTCTAAACAAGTGAAAAAACCCATCTCCCTCTCTTGGTCCTCTGCTGTGCTCCACTTGAGTGCCAGTCTCTGCAGTTTCACTGCCGTGCGCTGCAGGCTCTGCTTTCAGCTCACGGTCTCCACCACTTCTTTACTCTTGCATGACTTCCCAGTTTCTTTTGCTTTCCTAAAACCCTCTATTGAATCTTCCCTCATCACCTTTGATCCTTGACTCATTTTACCCTTCTCTTCTGAACTCGCTGAGTGGAACTGAAATAAGCGAGGATGTGGTTCCTTAGAGAGATCTGAATTAAGTCCTGGAGTTCAGCCGTGCCTGGAATTGTGGCCAGGCAGATGGAGTTGACCCTATTAGACAACATAGAAACAAGAAAAATCTTTTTATCTCTAACTCTCCCTCCTTAGAGCTTGTCATTAAAACTGCAGCTAGTGGAGTAGAGAGGTCTGAATGTGGTTGTGTCGAGCAGTGATTTCATATTGACCCACCAGACATGCCACTGATGATCAGAGGGAGCAGCTACAATGATCAAAGTTGTTTTCCATCCTGAGCATTGTGTATTTTTCAGAAGGGAAAAGTCCAATTTCCAGTTTTCTCTACACCTTTGTGGCAACATTCAAACAGTATTGCAACTGCCCATGAAAAGCTGTGAAATGTGTGTAACACAAATAATTATAGTGGTAAAGATGAAATTTTAATGTTTGCTGTTTCTCTCCATGCAGTTCTTGAGCCATAAAACTAGAGTTTACATCAGCAAATCTAAGCTTAAGAGGCTGTATCCATATCTTCTGTGACACAGCTAGTATTATTCACATAATTATCATAAATCTTTATCTTAAATTAGATCAGGTCAATGAACTGTTCTCTGCTATGGCTGAGAAATATGAGTATTTTTCAAGGGAGGTAACAGTTGACAAATATGTAGTAATTTTCAAAAAGTCACATTTTTCTATCCATACTGCTCAAGGGATGCTGGAAAGGAAGCAGTCAAAATGCATAAATGGAAACCTGCCCTCCATTGGAAGAAAACAATGTGTTAATCTCTCAGTAACTGATGTTGTCATTATAAGGCTTTTTTATTGGGAAGACATTCATGAATTCTGTTGTACCAACATTTTCATCATTAGAGTTTTGTTTTACTGGAGCCCCTGATGCAGTCTCACAGCATCTCACCTATATCAAGGTGGTAAAGGGAGACCAAATTTGGTCACGTTATGCTTCAGGTAACTCTTCAAAGTATGCTATTACAGCTTTTAAAGGAGTTTGGATTGCATGGTGCTTAGAAAACACAGTCAGTCTGTGGGAGTTAGGACAGCAGACATTCAGGTAGCTGTTGAACTGCTGGTGTGTGTGAGAATAATATCTGTGGTTTGTTTCTTTATCCCTCCATGTTTGGTAAACAGCAGGCTCTTGGAAAGTTAATCTGCTCTTGGCCTGGGCTGTTATCATGTAAGGGTCTTGTGGAGTGAAGTTCAGTACCTCTTTCCTCTAATGCTGAGAGACTGGTAAGAATATTAAGTCTGCCCGGTGGGAGGAGTAAGGCATCAGTGGTGGTTTCACGGGTTCTTTTTCTGTGAATCATCCTCCCCTTTGCTTTCCTTTCCTTTCTTTAGCAGCAGTGCTGGTAGGGTCACGTGAAGGTTTTACAGTTTGAGCACCTGTTTTTTGTGGACCCCAAGTATACCTGAGGAAGAGCAGAAGAGGACAACATTTGAGATATGAACATCAGGAAGTGACTTGATGTTGATCGTAGATGTTTGGTGTTTATTTTTACGTTTTAATGCATACAAAACTAATGCCAACTATTGTTAAATTAAAAGTTACCTGGGCATATTCGTATACTTGCTAGTCCTTATGGAGTTCTAGCAGATATTCCGGTTCTGATGTCTTTGCTTCTTTTTCTGTTTAAAATAATGAGATTTGCAGAAAAAGAGAAATTAAATTTTCTAACACTTTCCTTTTTATTTCCCTTTCATCCTTGAAAGGAGGAAAAAGGAAATTCCTAAGACTGGAAATGTGGGGGAAAAAACATATTAACGATCATTTCTTGTTGTACTATTCATAATTCTCTCCCCTTTCTGCACAATTAAAAGTTATAAATAACAATATAAAGAGTCAGCAATATAGATTGATGAAGCAGAAAAAACCCCTGAGCTAAATAAATGTAATAAATTATAATCTTCTACATTTAGAGTAAATGAAGTTACTGCTGTAAAGTACTTCATGATTATTGATTATCATTATAAATTTGTTTCTAATAAACCGTTATTTTAAAAACAATTCTGATTAACTCATTTGTGCCTATATTTAATAACAAGTCCATTAGTGAATTGATGTATGAAATGACCTTCATAACAGCTTTACACAGTTGAACAGTAACTTGCTGACTAGGACAACATCTTTATTTTTAAATAAGTAAAACAGCAGTATTGCTAATTGGATGAAATTACTTCATAAGAAAATACCCTCCATATATTTTCATATATTTTTAATAAGACTTAAGGGAGTTTGTTGCCTTATTCTCTGTGTAGTTAAAGGCTGTTTGAGTTTCTGTTTTCTGTAGTTACCTTTGAAGAACTCGGGTCAACTATTTTGGTGTTGTTATTGTGAGTACTTTACAAATGGAATACTTGGTTACTAAGCTATTTGGTAATGAAGAGGGATTAGATGCCAAGCTTTAGTTTGGAAAAGATTAGAGCAAATAATTTTTTAATGCTAGCTTTCCAAAGTACTTCTTTAGCTGAAGCAGAATGATTGTTTTAAACCAATAAAATCCCTCAAGTAATCATTTATTTAATAGCACTTAAGTCAAGTTGGTTTGGTTTTTTCTCTCTGAAAGTTTCTGTCAAAATGGTGATACTGAATTACATATTGAGCCAGTCATTCCATATTATTAGTTAGTCTATTAGCCTTTTTGGTTGGCTGGTGTTTCCTTTTTGAAATGGGAATAGGTAATAAAGCTTTGGAAGAAGCTTTAGTGGGAAGAACTGTGGCAGCTGGGTTTTCCAGCTGTTTTTACTTGATGTTTTGCTGTTTTGTGTGGATTGTCCATTAATAATCCTGTTCTCAAATAAGTGAAGATATGATAAATGGACTTTTAAAATGTTTATGATTACACAGCTTTTCTGCAGTCTGGACCGTTAATAAAAATACATGTGGCAGTCCTGGACCAGGCCGAAGAGCCATGGAATATCCCAGTATCTTGTCTCCAGACTAAAAATTTTTAAAGCATGTACCTACAGTACAGTCACATTGTGATATTTTCCACAAGGATCTTCTAGTCTGCATTGCAGCTCAGAGTTGTAGTTCCTGTGCATTTGATTTACTGAAATGGATTGGTTTTCCACAGCCTGATCCAGCCTTCCTGCAGATCTCAGACAGTTGCCTGCATTTGGAGCATCCCAGGGCAAGAAGTACCACAGCTCAACTGCCTGCTGGCAAGGAAGCATCCTTCTTTGGTTTGTTTCTGAATTCCAGTTTGTTTTGGTCAGAGCTGATGTGGTTCTCAAACCTGACAGAATGGACCAGGTTTGGTCTTCAGCAGGGGCCTCTGTATCTCTCTGCTTTTCTCTTATTATCTGTTAGTCACTCTCAGTAAGCTGAAAGGTAAGGGAGTGATGAAATGTCAGGAAGTTAAAGTTAATTTATTCTGCTAATAGTATGCTTTCTTCTGTTTTCAACACTGTGAAGAGAGAACAGGGATAAAACTAATTTTTATAACAAAATCATTATATTTAACTCAATCCATGGGAAAATGCTTCGGTCTTCTAGGAAAATAAAAGAAGCTCTATTCCTGCTTTTAACATTTTGGATTAATGAAAAATGAATAAAAGTTCAAAGTCAGCTTTCTCATTGGTTGGCATAGTTTTCTTGTGTCAGATTGATAGATTTTCCTGTTTCCCTCTGTATTCCTGAACAATAAGAGCATCTTCAATTTTCCTTGTGTGTTGAGGCCAGTATTTTGTGCTTTGTTTAGTTGTTGGCACTGCAAAAAGGGAGATGGTCTGACCAAGAAAAAGCCTGCTAAATTGCAATAACAGCATGCTAGTGAAAAAGGTTTTGGAGGAGGTAAATGCTTTCAGAAGGTATAGAGTGCTGGTCATTTGTCCTTTTTAATTTCATTTTTCAGCCATTAACTGAGCCATAAGTCTCATTGGTTATTGAGGCTGGCACTGTATTTGTTCAGAAAGACTGCAGCATGACTCTGATTGATAACACTTTGAGTTATGCTTCACTTTTGTCTTTCACTGTATTCTGTACTTATTATATACTGAAAGAAGTGGAGTAGATTTTGTTACTTACTGGATATGGGTCACAACACTATTTATCTGAGACTGGAAGAAAATTAATGAAACTAGCAGTGGAAAAATTCTGGTTTTGAGCCTGAATTTTTTGACTGGGGAGAAACAAAGGTAAAAATAGTGACAATTTTATTTTATATAGGGCCGCACTTCTTAGCCAGTCTAGAAGTCTCTCCCCATTATTTCTGTGGGACATGCAGGAGGCTGATCATCTCTGAACATCTGGCCACCAAACCTGTGATCCATCCCGGTCTCTGGGCTTTTACCTTTTATTTTTTACTTTGTTCTGCACCGTTTTCCTGATTTTGTGCCGTACTGCTGACTGTCTCGGGTGTTCTTTTTCGGGGAGTGTTTGGATTTTGTTTTTTAACTTGTAAATTATGGGAGCCACCTTTCAGTAAGTGAGGAGTAGGAGAGTCCTCTCCCTGACCCTTCAGCAGGAAAGCTTGTGCTAGTTTTGACCATTCAGGGTGCCCGTTGTCTGCCAGATTAACCCTGAAACATGAGATGTTTAGGGACAGACTTATCATATGCTTTGTGATCACATCCACTGAGTGCTTTTTACAGCAGGGCAAAATACCTAAAATTTAGATAATTTCCTCTATGTATCAGTCTGCCTGCATGGCTTGGAGATTTACAGACTGCACAGAGGACCCTGTGCAGAGGATCAGAGACAGATCTCTTCTGCCAAGGTCTTTGTACAGGTCTGGAGAAATGTGCCTGCTGTGGACAGCGAGTCAGGGCTGAAGGCTGAACTGCAGCAGTGGAGGATTCTGTGGGGTCCTGATGGGTTCCCCAGCCCTGAGTGGTTATAGGGGATTGTGTCCTCCCTTTGAGCTTCCAAGTGTTGTGTTAAAGTAGTATTTTTTGGTCTGTTTTTGTGTTGTATTTAATAGTAGTTGCTCTGGAGAAAAAGACATACAGATCACTAAACAAGTAATATTTTATTAAGGTTAGTTTGCTAGTGTTTAAATTAATGGGGGTGAAAAGATTAGTTGATGTCTTGAACTTTTGAATATTCCGTTAACTCTCCAAATATTTTCCTCCTCTTCTTTTCTGTGATTTTCTGTAAATTTAAGTGATCAGGAAGAAGAGTCCTATAAAATCCAGATTAAATTCAGCATTGATAAATGTTAAGTGAAAAGGGGTGTTTGGAACATTTTAACTTTGCTTACACTATGATTGGCTGTGAACAAGGCACTTGTTATCTGTTATCTGCAGGAGTGATAATCTGGAGGCAGGATACACCCTGTGAAAAGGAAAATTCAGGGTAATCAACATGCATGACAGAATAAAACATCTTGTTCCTGCTGTGTAAGCCCACAGTGGTGCACCTGCATCTTGGACATTGATTCTGACACAGCTCTGACTCTTCCATGTCAAAGTGGCATAACAGGACAAGGAAATGTATAGAAATATGTAGAGTTGTGAGAAAGCTTGTGTGTGAGGAATGATGAATAGCTGAGGGGCTTTTTTCCTGAAAACCTCTAAAGTGTGTTAAAAGTAAATAGGGAATATTATTCACTGAGGACTGAAGAGGCAACAAATTTTTGAAGTTTCATAAGAAATTAAAAGTAGGTGAGCTGCAGAGCTGCTTGCTGTGGGTTTTGTATTCACATATCTTCTCTGCTGTCAGAGACAGGACAGAGTTACAAGGGCTCCTGTCTGCCCTGCTCCTGATGGCTTGTTGCTGTATTTATGCACAATCCAGATGGAACACACAAAGTTCCCAGAAGACAGAGCCAGTGAAATGATGACAGCCTGGGGTAGCTCTGTAGAGTTACACAGATCACTTGGCGAGCTGGACTCGATAGATCAGCGTTCATTTTTACATGGCCAAGAATGTTGTTATATATCCAGAATAAAGAAAATACTTTGCACTTGCATGTTCCAGAAAACAGTTCCAAAATCATGTCACTGAAAAGCAGTTAATTATAATGGTGCATAATCAGTTAAACATCTGTTCCTGGTGTGATATTACTAAAAGTGCAGTGATAACATCATATTGGATTCAAAAGTGAGGAATAAAAAGCAGAATTAAGGAGCGTTACTTTTGTTTGCTGCTACCGAGAAAAAGATGACCAGAAAAAGGTGTTACATTTTAGATTCAAGCATGATTTAAGAACTACAAAATCTGTGCTGTATCCTTGAATACATTCTCATAAATCTGTTTTACTTTTGTGAGGTTTAGGAGGTTGTTTGATCATGGCCCAGAAGAAAAAGATGTCTGATGTCGAAGATATTTTAATTTGGGAAGTAATAAGATACAGTTATTGTGAACTCAAAACAAATGAATTCAGAATAAGAATTCAAGTAAAAATCTATGTGAGAGTAATTAATCATTTGAAGACAGGAACTGTAATGGAAACATTTTACCTTCTTAAATTAAGACTGAATATTGTAAAACTTCAACAAGTTAGTGGTTTGACGTGTTTATTACTGGGAGGGGTTCTTAGCTTTGTGATCACATTGTCTTTTCTGGGCATTAAAATAAATGACCTGGTGAAAATTTACTTCTAGTATGTATTCACATGTACTTATATGCATACTACCAAACCCACCATTTCAGTGGTTTTGGGTACAGACATAGAAATACCAGGACAATCTATGCAATGTTTCTTTCTGTGTGGTAGAAGCCAGTCTAGTGTAGTAGTTGTAAACATGTGACTCATTGTTTTTAATACAGAAGTAGAATCCTGCTAGTATCACAACAGTGTTGTTGACTGTACAGTAGTACACTGTGTATTTCCAAGTACTCAACACTGGATAATTTCCAAGTGTCTTTTGGCTTGACACTGGCAAACGTGTTCACCAGGTGTACTTCATCTGTGAATAGTTCTGCTTTGAGTTCTGCCAAGTACTCTGGCTCTAACTTAACTCTTGAGATGTCAAACCCAGTGATTTTAATGGTGTTGGTTTATTATTTGATGCTGCACAACTAATTCAGTTTCTCCATCAAATGTAATCCTTGCCACTTTACCTAAAACATCCTGACCACAAAAAAGATATCAGCATAAGAAGTTGCAGTTTAAAGATAATCCTTGTTTCTACATTCTTCTGTAATGAACTGTATTTCTGCTTCCCTGTCTGTTGTTGCCATTAGTTTTTTTTATTCAGGGGTGGGTGTTTATAAAGGGGATGCTACTAAAATCAAGTATAGCTCTAAGTCAGTGTATAGCAGTTTTATTGCCGAGATGAAAGTCATGAAGAGATTTGTGATTTGAATGCTACCATACTTTGATCTTTAAGTTACTCATTAAGTTTAATGTTTCAGTTGCTGCTGTTTTGAAGGTCTTCTTCTGTACCTTGTATTTTAAATTTAAAAAAAAAAGTTATTTCTGTAATTTGGCACTGTTTCTTTCCTGTACTAGGAAATGTGACCTTTTAGCCATATTAAAAAGATTTCCTCTTAAGACTTTCTTAGTACTTTTAAAAATAATTTATACAACAATGAAAGTAGTATGTTATAACTTATAAACATAGGCTGAACAAGTTAGATGTCTGGTTTTTTCATATCACTTTTAATCAAGCTTACAGCTGGTTGGACAACCTATAATTAAGTCATGTGTGTGCAAAATTAGTGTATTTTACTTACTGAAATGACAACTGTTTAAAAGAACAGATAAATCACCCTAAAGATTCACTGGTAAACTCTGGTAAATTCCTATGTGATCTAGAATTATTTTTGTATTATTGATGGATGATCTCTTGTGTAACAGGTATGAGTATATACATTATATTATATTATACCAAAATTCTAATGCCACAGGAGTAATCCAAGGTATTAGAGGAAAAGAGAAATATTTTCTGGCAGTTCTTCAATCGCAAATGCTTTCTAGACAATTAAATTACTGCTGTTTCAATTTGTAAAGTAAAAATATAGGGAGGGGCTTTCACAGTGCAGCTAGATTTCAGCTTTCTCCTGTGTAAAACAGCTACTAATAATTTGGAATTAAATTGAGACACCATGCATATGCTGGGGCGACAGGTTATGTTTTAAAATGAAAAAAATAAACCCTCCACAAAACATTTCTAACACTTGAAGCCAGCAAGCTTTTTTCTCCTCTGTAGCTTAAAACTGGCTTTCTAAGACAATGTGCAAACCATTATAAAAGTATTCAAGAGCAAAATCCTTTGCCAGAATTCGGTAGCAGGATCTTGAAATGTTTTTATGGCATCCACGCTGCAGGCATTAAAGGAAGCTGCTGTTCCCTTCCACTATTCAGAGCTCCTCACTTTGTGTGAAGTCTCTCACAGATAATGTGATAGCATCTCCAGATGCTATCCTGATTCTCTGGTGTTGGTAAAAATTATTGCTGCAGCCCATTTCTGCAAACAGGTACCATTTTCACAGGAAAAACTTTTAAAGTCACATCAGTTTATGGCACCATTAATGAGGTCTGTATGGAAAGGGCTTATGGTACAGCATGCATGATCAAAGATTGCAAGACTTACTTAATATGCTATGTATTTATACAGCATTTTGATGGAGTACGTGTCCAAATGTTATTGCCAATAAATCTTGACAATAGCCAAGCTGAGAAAATACAAACTGACAATAGGAGCTGGCACTTGAGTAGCAAAAGTTGTACTTTGGGGATTTCTAATAGAATAAAAGGATATTGAATGACTTAAAACAAGCTTTTTCTGAATTTAATTCTTCCCAGGACACATCAATTGTGTATTTAAGCACTTACATTATGAGCCTGGTGAGAGTGATAGTTGCAGTTTCTGGGATTTTTGTCAAGAACAGAGAGTGCAGAACATGTTCTGTGTTCTTTCAAGGTGACTAAGATCTTACTTTACTTTAGTGAATATAGAATGGGGAAACTTGCTCATACCAGTCTGACAGAAATACATCAATAGTTCCTTTTGTGCAAGATGATAGCACGGTACTTGATTCATTTTAATCATGTTTGTGAGAGAGATAAATTCCCATTTTCTATAGTGAGAAATCAGCTCTTTGTAATTGGTTCAGCATTCAAAGACAAGATCCATTTTATAAAAGAGTGTTCCTTGCTTTGCTATTTTTAGATACTCAAAATACAATTTTTAAGTTTACAGTAAGAAATGTATAGTCTGTGAGAGAAATGCAATATTAGAGTATTTGCTTTCTGGTTTGAGTAATCTACACACTGTGCACATTGGCTTAATTTTAGCATTTACCAAAACCTGTAGCATTGTCTAAAGCTAAATTTATACTTTTATCTGTAGTATTTGTTGTACAAAAAGTGTAGTTGAAAGCAAGTGAAAATTTTGTTTTATTTATGATACAAATGATACATGTTGTACTTTGATAGCTAACTCTGTCATTTTGTGTTCTGTTAAGATACATGTTGATGGTGTTCATAAGTGACATTCAATATTTAGGAACAGTGAAAAACAAAGCATCCAGGGAGTCAGGCTGTTGGTCCTCTAGACAAATATGTCTCTGATTTCTGTCATTTGAAAAGTACGAATTTAGGTTGCAGGATTATTGTATTTGAGATGATAGGATAAAAAGAAAAATAGAGGGAGCCGTGGTGATGCATAGCTTGTAGGAAAGCACTAAACTGCTAAATATCAGACAGATTCAGATGACCATTGTCAATACAGTGGAACACCATCCTTCAGGTAAATACTGGATACCTCTTTAGTTGTCAGAGGTAGGGCTTAGTACTAAGATAATCTGTACTTCCTTTCAGTCTTACTGCATTTTCACCTCTACCTATCATGTCATTGCCATTTTCTCCCATTACAGTGATACAAAGAGGAATGGTTGTGCTGGGTTTCTTGCATATGCTGTAATGGAAATACTGAAGAATTTCTTCTTTTTACGTGCAAGAGGTCACAGATAATGTGATGAAATATCACATTATTTTATATATGTATATATACACACACATATCACAGGAGCAGTAGCTCCTGATGATAAACAAAAGCATCCCTGCATTAGCTTGGAAGAAGAGGTGATGTTTTGTTTCTAGGAGAAATATATTTTGTAGAAGATGGTAGGAAAGGAATTTTTCCCATGTTTCTTCCTTTTCTGTTGGAGTGGTTTTAGTTGTAACCTACCCAACACTTCTAGATGGATTTCTAGCTGTAGCTGGCACCAGCCAAGCTACACCAGTAAGTCTGGCCTACTACCTACAGCAAGGTAAGCCTAAAAGTAAACCAGGCAGCCACAGAAGTGCTTAGTAATTGTCCCTTAGAATATGTGCAACGTGCCTAAGAAAAATACTTGTGCACTGCTTTGCTTTTGTGAAGTTCTTATCCAGTTCATGTGCTTGCTGGCTAGTTGTCCTCAACTTCTGAAGAAGCTGGGATCACATCCCATTTTAGTAAGGTTTTGGGACCTTCTTGGTCGGCTTTGATGTCCATTCCTGCCTGTCTGAATCCAAGCTGGGAAAAATAGCTTCCTTCTCTGCATCAAAATGTTCAGCTGGAGACAGAGGCTCTGATGAGGAAAATAAGCATAAGGGGAGTGACACTGATGTCTTCAGATGGTGAGTTATGAATTAAAAATTACAGGTGCAGTTTCAATGTCAGTTAAGGATAAGAATGTGATGGATGTGAACAAATATGCTCTGGTGATTCAAATGTTTCTGCATGAAAAGTTGTCATTATTGTTTATTTATGAAGTACCATGAAGATGTGCTGGGTTTCATAAATGATCTGAGAAGTAGATGGGGAGGCCAAAGATGCTGAAATTGTCAAGGATTTTAAAGTACTGCTTCAGTGCTGCAGTTCTTACAGAAAAATTGAAGTCATAACTTTTTAAGGTGGATTTATATGTGATAGCTTTTGGGTTGCTGTGTTGGATCAACATTGCCTCTGTCATTTTATTCCATGAATAAGTTGATTGGCACAAGGTATTCAATAGACTTTGAAAGCAATGCAGTAATATCAAGTCTTCAAATACATGTTAATTACAGTGATAATATTTTGAAAGTCTGGAGACCAGAAAAAATGATTCCCAAAGGAAAACCAATAGTTCCAATGAATTAACCTTCAAAGAGAGATTCCAAGTATAGAGAAATAAGAAACCTCTTCGATGCTGATATATCAAAATTATCTTGAATTTTTTTTTTCATGTAGTTGTAAGAACATGGATTTTAACTGTATATGTTAGGAGAGAAGAGAAATTAAGAACATGTTTTAAAATACTTTAGTGGCAAGGTGGTTTTTTTTACACATGAGTAATTATCATAAATCATTATTTTTTGGTATTTTTTTATTAGATACTTATGCATTGAACCCAGAAAAAGTAACATTTTTATTTTATTTCTCTGGAGAGAAGAGGCAGGGCCAAATGTTATCCTTGGCAGGCATAAGGAGTGTCAGTATTTAGTCCACACTTGGTATTTTCAAACTCTTTGCATTTTGCATTTGTATCTACTGAGTTCTGATGAAAAATCACTATTTGCCTGTTGGACAGTCCTGGAATAAAGCCCACAATTTTTACTTTAATTTCTTTTAATACATGCATTTTATAATGTAGCAATATCTCTCATTGTAAAACAACAACAACAACCATTTAAATAATTTTACTTAATCAGTTAATTATAAATGACCAAGCTTCTGTTTTTCCTTTGCTGTGCTGCTCAAATAATGTTTGAGTTTGAACAAAAAACCTGATCTGTTAATTCTTACAATTGGACTGTATAATAACTACTAATAGCCCTTCTTATAGCCCAGGTTCCAGATGAACCTGGAAAAACTCAATACTCTGAACTTTGGTGACTGAATACTGGCATCATCCCCAGGAAGCAGAGAGGGACTAACACGGATACATCGACATAAAGAGCAAACAAATGCATTGGCAGGAAATAATGAGCAGTAAACTTAAGAGGGGGCTTTTAGTGAAATTGGAATGGAGCTGAAGTAAAGGAAGTGAAATTTAAGTATGGTACAAGTATAACTTATGAAAAATCCTACTTTCAAAAGTGTTTACCACTGCAGTATAATAAATAAAACCAAGTTTAATACGCTGAGACAGAGTTTTCTGATTGAAGTAGAAACACCTAGACAAAGCAGTAAGTTTAGCTGATATGAAAGGCAAATTGGTGTACTTGTATAAACTGTATCTGAATGCAGAGAGTGACACCGTCAGAGCAGATAAGAGAATGCTTTAAAAGGAAATTTGGAGAAAGAAATGTACAATGAGAAAATGTGTTTACACTGGAGCAGATTAAAAGGGCTGCAGGTACATTAATTGATGCTTTGGAGTAACAAGTTTATGGAGGACAGACTTTAAGCAATGTGGGACTTTTTAAATGTCTTAAAAGTCTGCAGTACTTCACATCATAGAGACAGATTTGTCAATGTACAATATTATCATTAAGATAATTCCTATATTTGTGTATTGTATACTGGCAGAAGCAATCAGAAATAAATTTGAAATGTAAGGAAAATGCAAGAGAACCCTTATGAATGCTGACAGAATAGCTTGTGCTGCTGGTTTTGTTTTGATAATTTGCTAAGTGTAGACATATTAAACAAAGTTCATACCCTTTTTATTTATTGGTGCCTGCCAGATGCTGTTTATAATGCAACATGTGCTCAGGACAGTATATGCAGGGTAATATTTGTTTTGATTTTTTTGGCAGGTTCAGATCAGCTGCACATTTTGTTATTTTACTTTTTCCTTCCCTCCACTTCCTTTAACTCAGGAACCATGGCTTCCTGTAATGTGGCTTTTGGATATTCTCTAAGGAAATTGAATTTCTGGATTCAAAAGCTGCCCATCTCAAGTTCAAGAGCTCTTCTTTCTTCATGAAAACATATTTATGAAACTATATAGCTTAGGAAAATTTTAATCAGCCTTATGAAAGTTCTTTCTCTTTAAACATAGTAGGGAATCTTAAAGAATTTAAAGATAAAGGCACATTGTCGAAGTTTAGCAAACTGTCTTAAAGTTTCATAATAGCACTGTAGGATTTAGGAATTTAAATTCCTTTTATTATAGAATCAAAACCACCTGTAAGTATATAAAATACTTTGCCTAGCTTACAGATTTAACATTCCAAAGCAGTATGGCCAAGAGCTCCACCTTTATTTTGAGCTTATCAAATTGTTAGGAGCTTGATAGCCCTCTCTGGGAGGAGTGAATGTTGAGAAGAACCAAGTCCACTTGGAATACAAACTTGTAATTTTTTTAAAAGTACGCTGTGTGTTAGAAAGTAAAATATTGGAATTTTCACTTCTTTAAGTGCTAATGCTTTTGGGAATTAATGAGGCTGGTTGTGGTTTGTAGTTATTTTCGCTACTCATTCTTTCTGAACTATGCAGCTGCAAAATTATGGAATATAAACTATATTGCCAGAAATTTTACTTGTCTTATGAATGTTACATGCCTTGGGCTAATACAGCTTATAAAATCTGGTGGCAAACTTAAAGAAATATAAATAAACTAGTGCCACATGTACTGCATAAACTTGTTGATACAATGTCATTTAAGTTCTATCCAGGCTAAATAAGAAATCTGTTAATCTTATTCCTGCATGCCTCTTGAAGCCCACAATAATTTTGTATATATTTTTTTCAAAATTATAAAATAAATTGCTACCTAAAGCATGTAACTGCTGATTAGTCAGTGGTTAGCTGATGATTTACAGATGGGAGCGAGATGATCCAGATTTCAGGCCAAGGAGGTTTTTATAGTTCTGGTGTATCATTTGGATAAAATTGCAGCCATAGATTCTTTAGAAGAAGGGTGATCAAGTAGTTAAAGTGAGGTACCTCTTGTTAGGTTACTGCATCTGTTCTTTATTTGACTGTGGTGAGTATGGTGAAACTTGCTGGGGCTTTCATTAAAACATCTGTCTCTTGGGCATCTCTGCAGAGAATACTTAAATCTAAAAAGTGTGAGAAAGTGATAAAAATTGAATTCACTTTTATCATTTCAGTCTAATCCTGTTACTTGCCTCAGTGCCTCTGTCCTGGATCTTCTTCCCTTGCCCTCTTCTGGCTGTTGCCTGTAGTCCAGGACCTTGCTCCCACATTTCACATAGATGCTGAGAGACTTCCCTCAGGTGCTGAGCTGAGCTTATCCTTGTGATGGTTTCCAAAGCTTATATGTAGATACTCTGCATATCTTTAAAGTCTGATATTTCTAAACTGATCTAGATTTCACTGAGACTCTAGTATTAGATCAGTATAATTTAACATGATTGAAAGTGTCAGGCTCAGGTATGAATACAGTCTTGTAGTTTTTAAACCTCTTTTAAAAATACTCTTCTCAGTCTGTATAAAAGAATAAATAATGCCTAAGATGAAAGAGGTATCTAAAAAAAAAAAGTAAAGTACAATGTACAGAGCAGTGCTATGGTTGTTGTTCTATACTCACACACAAGAGAATGTTGTGACTTGCTTTAATAATGTCACAAGCTTTGTAAACCTATAAAATAGAGATAAATTGAAGAAAAAATAACTCCAGGTTTAACATTCTGAAAAACACTAATCTTTTTTTATAGACAGAATCAGTGTTTGTGGTGAAATCTATAAAATGTTGAAGACACTGGGTCAGGTGGTCTTAACTGCATCCTCAATGGTTTTTATGTTCTGTTGACATTCTTCAAATGAGGTTGGTAGTTGACTCTCTTATTCCGTTCAACTCCAAGTAATTTCAGGAAGTTGTTATGCATTTACTTTGCTATTTTATTAATATTATACTCCTCCTCCCCTGTTTCTTCTCAGCTGAACTTAAACAGATGCTATAGCTGTGCAAGTGTCTGATTTCAGGCTCTAGGGCCAGCAGTAGGTCCTTAAAATTCTGAAATTGGCTCTAGAAATAGCCTTTAAAATGTTTACAAGAGTAACCATCTTATTTTGTAGTACAAGCCATAACTGGAAATGTGATTTCTTCTGCTTTAAGATAAATTTGCAGTCACACAAACTGTAGTAACAGTGATTTATCACAGCTGTAAAAGGTTGGTGCAAGCTCAAAAACTTATCCAACAGTGAATGTTTTCATGAGACTTATTGCCAAGGCAGGTATAGGGGAGGTTTTGTTTTTAATATCTCAGATGATTTAGTTGATCAGAGTGAGAGCAGAGTGGCAATTTATAATTGACAGACTGAGTTAAATCTTTCTGTCAGGCAGCATTAGGTGTGGAGGAAAGGTCAGTGAATGCCACCACAGTTTTCCATTGCCCTTGGTAGCCAAGTATCTACATGAAAGTCAATGTCAGAATTTCACCAAGTGACAACTGATTTAACCCTTCCTTCCCCAGTTTTGAATGCAGCTCTGTCACTGCCGTGAGCTGTGACACTTGTTAAATGGAATGGCTGGGTTCAGATGCCATCTTAATCTACAGGAATGGCTGTAAATTTTCAAAACTTCTGCCCTTCAAATATGTATGGAGATTATACGTAAAGAAATTTTGACAGTCAAAATCTTTCTTTCAAACCCAGGTACTTTGAGCACTCTGTAAAGGTGCCAAGGAGTCCAGCAATCTTTTTGATTTATTCTCTACACTGTAGAGGGAGCTGAGAGTACAGCAGACATCTCACATCTTGATGGAGTTCTGGAGATGTGTTCTGAGGCAGGAGTTGTTTGCTGATGCCTTTAAGTTTATGGTGAGCTCTGTGGATCTGTAGCCAGACTTTCTCGTAATGGATTTTAAGTCTTGGTACACTGCATCTACTAAGTGGAAGTGATTTCAGGCTTTACAGCTTGACTTTGCAAAGTCAATACCCTGTGTGCCATATTCTCATTTTTTTAATCTCATGTGATCAAATCATGCCATTTTGTCCCTGAATTTCTATCGAATCACACTGGTTACAGCTAGGAATGCCCCTTAAAGGCTTAATGTGATATTCCTTAGGATTTGGCAACGTAAAGAAGCTACTGGTTTTCCAAAGAGACCTGCAAAACCCTTGTTCTCTGGCACTGACAGTGTTATTCTCTGAGATGTATCCTCTGAGAAAATTCCTAAGTATATCTCTCACAAAGATGAGTGGTTATTTCTCACATTCAGTCGTGGGATGCAGTGAACTCAGACTTTGCTTGGAGGTTTTCTGTCTCTTCTCAGAAGATCCCCTTCTTGTCCATTCCTTGGGCACTGGTTATCCCTGGGAGGAACAACTGCTTGCACTGTCCTTCTGCTCAGATGGGTTTCATAGCAGAACTTAATGTTTTACCTGTTTCACATGAACAGGAAAAGCACCAAGAGAGCTATCCCAGAGAGATGAGGTAGTTGTGCTTTGCTGAAACCCAGCTGATTTAATGGAATCTGTAAAATGAATATATGTTTGTATGTTGGTTTTCATACTCAGTGATTTAATAAGAAGCTCAGTCTTAGGGGTGAAATTAGCTTTGCCTAAACAATGCAGCTGGAGTTTTCTTAAGCTGTCTGAAGTTGACTCACGTATCTCAGCTAATTCTTGCTCACGGTTTTTGTTCTCCTGGTAATTCTCAGCAATGCAGTTCTTATTCATCCCAATGCTCAGGTTGAAATCAGTGAAGTGGGAGGGAGAGTTGCTTGCTCAGAGTGCAGCCTGAAATGCCGGAAATTTGATTTTGTTGCCAACTCACCCAGAAGTCCAAAGCCACATGAATAATTCTCTTTTTTGGTACTTCAATTCACTTTCTGTGGAATAATAATACTTAGAGAAATGGGTGTAATTTTAAGGGTAGAGAATACTCAGATGTGCTTTATAAAACAAAGAACATTAGAGCTTTCAGTGGTAGGGACCTAATGAAGTCCAGCTCATTTTTGCTTCTACTAGATCACTCTGGATTTTGTCTTTGATCATAAAGCCTGTGTGAAAGTTTAATTTATTTTTCCTATTATTTCTTTGCTCCTGATCTAACTGTTCTCAATACCAATTTTATTTTACACTGGAAGCAAAGGGAGCTTGAAGTTCTGTGTTTATTCATGTCCTGTGCTATTATCACAGAAGATTATTGCAAAACAAATACAGTCTTAGTTCCGTTCTGCTACAACCAGTGAGAGAAGGCTTTGCAATGAAAAATAACCTTTGAAACTTAGCATAATTCATATAACAGTCTGCCATTTCAAATATATGAAAATCTGTTCCCTTTTGTTTCCCTTTAAAAAAGGTTAAGAAAATTCTGTTAGCCAAGGAAAATACCTTTCAGAGTAAGAAACAATATATTTATATATCCTCTAGTATGTGTGTTGTAGTAATAAAAAAGGACACAGAAGATACTGCCTTTTGCTTTTCTGCAGTTCCCTTTTGGTCTTGGCTATATGAAACTGGTTTATGTAGTGGTTTAACATTTAATTTTTTTTTCAGTACATACAGCATGATAATGATCTTCAGATGCACACGTATCACAAAAGATAGCTGTTGTGTCATTCAGTACTGCAGACCTAAGAAATATCAAAGGCAATTTAAAATTCCACTTATCTTGGCTCTGATGAATCCTGAAATAATGTCTGAGTGTCTGCAGAGCAGTGTCTGAAAGGTAACACATCCCCTCTCTAGGATTGGTGAGTCTGATGAAGGAAACATGTCTCAGTGGTATATCTCCAGCATCTATAACTCTGGAATGAAGTAAATTTATGGATAGAGTCTTTTTAGATAGAAATGTGAAAATAACATCTAGAAAATGGACTTTCCTCTTTATTTAGTATAGGATTCTAAAGGCATCCTTGAGTTGAGTATCAGATTATTCAGCAGCAGCTGTATAGCTTTTAGTTAAGAAATGCTTCAGGGTTGACAGTCTGAATATTTTGCTGTGAAAAGAGCCCTCAGGGAGCCATGGATGCTCAAAATGAAGCTGCTTGGTGAGATTCCCAAATTCTTACTCTCCTTCTGATTTAGTGGTACCTGGAAGGAGCTCTGGGTGGGCTCAGTGCCCTGTGCATGTGGGCTCAGCCAGCAGCAGCTTTTCCCAGCCCTGTGTGCCCAGGGGCTGTGCCGAGTCCTGCTGTGCCGCCTGCGGAGCCCTGACCTCTTCCCCTGCTCAAAACAGATGGCAATCCCAAAGTTTCCCGTGGGCTCCAGAGGGGGAAAATGGAATGTCCTGCAGGGGAGTGTGAGGCTCCCTGCTCTGCCAGGCAAATCACAGTGTTTTGGGACTCCAGGGTCTGCTACAGCAGAGGATGGGGAGTGTCAGACCTGGAAGGGTGGGAAGGAAGCATTGCAGAACTCGTGACTCAGGGCTGGGGTTTTTTGGGGGAAAAAAGGCCTGATTTTTAAAGGGTTCCTCTAGTGTGTCCAGATGGTACCCTTGGGTCAGGTTTTTTTCTTTATTTGTTGTTGTTGGTTTTGTGTCTAAAGTATCTAGAAACTTCTCAGAGATGGAGACTTCAAAAAGTGCCAAATCCCTCAAAAACTAATTCCAGAGTTGTCATCTTGTAATAAGATGCATTTTATAGGTATAGAAGCATTTTTGAAATGAAAGAAAAAGCAAATCAGAGCATGACACCTTAAATAATATTGCTGTAGGTAGACAACTGATGTGGATGTGTTAAGCTTCACTTCAGGTATATTGTTCTTATTGGAGTGTGTGCTTATCTTGCCATGAAATGCTTTAAAATAATCTGTTGTTCTACATAAATATTCAAATTGGTTAGACCAGAATCATACATAATTAAGACATTGACCCATTCTTATTAATATTTTCCCTAGTCTATGCTGAATATAATTGATTTTGCACTGGAGCAATCAGGTCAGATTACTTGGCTTTTGTGAAGGACTTGGAATGAAACTTTCTCTGTTTAGCCTAAAAGTGCCTAATACAAAGATTAAAATGAATAGATAGATTTAAAGTATGTATTGGGGTTTGTGAATCTTGAAATAGTTTATTTTGGAAATAAAATTCCTGCTTTTATCTAATCTTTAATACACAAAGCTTTCAGAAAACTTGGTAAAGAAGGACTTCTGATACCTTCTAAATATCCTGTGGCATTTACTGGGGCTAATTTGTGGCACAGTTCCTATATTTCTGCGAGTGCCTTGCTGATATTCTACAAGAACTTGGAGTCTGGTGGAGGGTTAATAGACATTAACAATCTCCTATGTCAACTCAGTGAGCACAGAGTAATAAGTGTATGAGCAGCAAAGAAATAACAACTGTGTGTGTTGCATGCAGTGCAGTTATAAATGAGAAAATGGCATTTCAATGGAAAAGAGATGGATGGGTGCCCATGCTGATTTTGGCTGTTACAAGAATCGTCTGTTGTGCCCTCTACTTCCTTGTGCTTTCTTGTCTTTGATGGATGATGGATCTTCCACATTGGTACACCCAACTGCCCATTACTCTGACAGGGGCTTGCCCAAAGAATGAATGTCTAAGGTATTTATTTTAGGAATTATTTAAGGACAGAATAGTTTTTTGTCATTCTTCTTCAAGCAGGTTGTGTTGATTTCCTGAAGAACAAAAATTGTGTATCACTTGTAAACCAGTTTAGTAAATAGCTTGTTAATTATATGTGCACCAGAAAAGACAATCTTTATCTTACTTTGCTTGTTTTTCTTCATTACTATTCATAGCTATACTCTCTTCCCTAACCCTGCCTTTATTTCTTTTGTGCCTTTTATTTCTTCAATTCTTTCTGAAGACAGTCTCTGTTTTTAAAAAATAAATAAGTGTGACTGGTCTTACTTATCCTTTCATGTCATTTCAGGCATCCCAGAAAGGTGCTATCACTCTCATTATTTATTCTAGGATCTGAAGACACTTCTGAAAAAAGGAATAAATTATTCTGTCATCATTAGTTTAGGAAAACTTGTAAAATCTCTGAAAGAACTGAATTGGGAAACCATCATGAATAACCGAGATTCATTTAACATAGCTGTGATCATTTCAGGACGTGATTCCCCGCAAAGGCTTTGGAATTCCTTGTGGATATTGCTGCCAGAGTTTATTATTTTGAAAGCAATGCATTCAGCCACAGTTATTGTATAACTAAATGTTTTAGGAGCCATTTGGCAGAAATGCACACTGTGATGTAAAGCTGAATATTTGCAATTGAATATCAAACAAAAGGTGGTTGAGTGAGCTGAACATTGACTAATGTGAAAGAAACATACAAAGCAAGGTAGGAAGAAGTTAGTTGTGTAATGGAAGTTGAAACAAATGATAGGTGTCTTTTTATTATTTATACCAATGTTTTGAAACAGTTGTGCTGAAAGCTTTATTTCAGAGATTGCAGCTATAGTTAAAATGGAAAGAACATCAAATATTGAACAACACAGCCTTAGGAAGAATAATTTTAAGTACCTGAGCTGATAGATGTAGCATTTGAGACTGAGATTAAAAAAAGACAAATCACAACTGAGACAGTCATTGACCACTTTAGCTTGGAAGCTGGGAAGTAGATGGACTTGGAGATGATTGCTGTGTTGCGTTCATCACATGGGGTGAAAACTGCCTTCTTAAATGTCCTAGGAGAATTCTCTTAAAGCCCATTTTCGTGAGGTAACCACATTTCCTTTCACCAGTGCAAAATCTCTGAGTGATAAGACACAAGGATATTGCTTAGGCTTAAAATTAGTACTTTTAACTGAGTAAGTGGAGGCTTCTGCTTACAGTAATTAATTATTAATTGTCTAGTTAGGGACCCATGTTGGGTAAAGCAGAAGGAGATTCTGGAAAAGCTCAAAGTCTGAATCCTCGTGTTTGGAGTTTCTCAATCTGACACTTACTGTGACAATTCTCTTGCATAAATGTGTGGTCTGTGCAGTAAGTTTAGAGCAGATGATCTCTGTGCTGTCTAAGTTTCAAATTTTTAGGGATGGTTCAGTCTGTTGTAGTCCACTTTATAAGTAGTGCTCAAGGCCAAAATAATCCACAACAGCTATAGTGGATTACACAATACATGAAATTGTATTGTGGATTACACAGTTACACAGAAGTGTCCCTATTTTACCACTCTGAGCAGTGCTCTGATCTACCTGGGTCTGCTCCAGGCAGGAGATGGGCCTGGATGACCTCAGGAGGTCCCTTCCAATCCACATGATTGGGAGAATCAAATTATCTGTCATCCTGCATTTTTTCCCTCAAATGGATACTAACCCAAATCTGTTTTTTAAACCATTTTGCAAACTTGAAGAACCTCCAAAAAGAGCTATAATGATGGACTGTATGCACTGTGTTAGGTTCCCTTGCCCTCTGAATTAAATAAGAATGATCACTAACTGTTTAAAACTTTGGGCTGTCACTCTGCTAGAGTGTGTATCAGTAGCTGTCTGAAGTGCCTTAGCAAACCTTCTTTGTCACTCCTTATTAGCAGCTAAAACTCTGCTCCTCTCAGTCTTTGACACCAAGTGGAAGGCTGAGGAGCATTCTGACATTCAGTCTTACTGGTTGAGGCAAAATAGAAAAAACAATTTAGGTTTCCTAACCTAGCTCTTTAAATATATCCTTATAAGAAGAGATTTTCTTTTCCAATTCAGCTAGGAATTATTTAATGATGCCAGATCATGTGTTTTTTTTAGGCTTTCAGTTTTCATATATATATCCCAAAGGATGCAAAATGAGTTCTGTATTTCATTGAATTACCAGAAGGTGTACATTGTCATTAAAAAAAATACTGCTGCAGATAGCTCTTTCACAGTATCCAATTACAGTCACAGCAGAACTTGTAAATCAAGCTATAAACATGATAAAAACAACAAACCAATTTGTGAGAAAATCAAAATAAATTACTACAATGGAAACTTTTCAGGATTTTTCTGGATTTATAGTGAGCAATTTTTACTGCTGAACTGTTTTAGTAACTGAGGGACATGAGCATTTTGAAGACAATTCTGAGCATGGTTTTCAGATATAATATGGAAACTTTATAATTCTCTTTTAGAAATACATAAAAGATTAGCAAAACTAGGGAAAGCTAAATTAGTGTTTCAGGGTTTAAAATAAGAGCAGTGAGCTGAATAAGAGAAGTGCTGAAAAGATCTTACAAAGGAAACAAAAGGTAATACAAGAAGTATTATAAAAAAGGAATGGTGACTCAGGAAATTTTACTCTTTTTACAAAGTGACTTAGAAGTAAGTTATAGTAAAATCTGAATGAGGAAAGGTGAATTCTTTCTTATAAAATTTTTAATTCAATGTTAATCTTTTATTTGTTGGTCTTGTTAAAGTCCTTGAACTTAAAAATTCAAAATTTATTTGTAGAACAAAACCTCCTAACTATATTGTATGTAGGGTAAAAACCAGGTTTGGCTCATCTGTGGCTCATCCTTTTCATTGTAGAGAGAGCTTTGAACAATTCCTCTCTTTCTCCAAAGAAAATGTTGACAATAGGATCTTTGATCTTCAAAAAACTAATGCACATGACAAATTCAATTCATGTAAATAATTCTGCTAGACTCAGTAAGACGCATCACAGGAAGTTAAACTCACATAACTATCTCTCAAGTAGACCATGTACATGGTAGGTACAGTGATATAGTCCAAAAGTTCACTTATATAAAGTTCTCTCTTCAAAAGATGTAATGAAAATGCTGTCTTATCAAAAGATCACGTGGGCTTTAACTAACATTTGAAAAAAATGACACGCACTCAAGTTCAAATCTTGTAAAAGCAAGATTTATCTAGACAGCTGAATGGTGTTATACATGTCCATGTTGTAGTAAAATAGTAATGATTTATCACATTTTTTTTATATCCTCATATTTTATGTTCAGTTCAATGTTATGTGATTTTAGGAAATATCACTGCATAATTCCAGTTTACTATTCCAGTGCTATATTGCTATTGTCAAACCTTTTTCTACAATCATCCACTCATGATGTAAATTTTCCAGGTGCTGACTTTCTTGAATACAATTGATTAAACTTTGAGCACAGAATCCTGTGGGACACTTCGGGTGTTCAGTGATCTTTAGAAATAACCTTTAGACCTCAAGTTCTTGTGGGAAAAAAGGGTTTTACTTAATAGGATCATCTAGTTCAGAAATCCTCTAGTGCTTGATAAAAGTCATAAAATAGACAACTACATTTCTTTTCAGAAGTACTTGCAGTCCTATTAGTAATGCTTTGATTCCTACTGCTACTTGTCCTCTTCAGTTAATTAATATCATTCTGTAGTGGAGTGGGCTTGTTCAAAAGCTGAAAACTCTTTTAACTCCCCCACTGTTAGAAAATCATATTAAAATTTCTGTTTCAGAGTGACCTTGCTGCTTCCTTTTGTTGATACATTAATACCACTAAACCAGTATTGGGGAGAGAGTTGTGTGTCCTGCTAGTGATGATAATATTTTGTTTTATTGTTTGAATTGTGATGTTGCTTACAAAAAAAGGCTTTTGAATATGATTTTACCAAATTAAATCAGGTGATGTGGTAATTAATATGAGAACTCTCTGGGTTTGGTATTTCAAATGTGACCTAGCAGTCCCTTATATCATCCAAGAGGACTCTTCATGAAAACCCACCAGTATGAACACCAGAGACAAAAAAATAAGGCTTTTCCCTTATACTTTAAATTACTGAAAGTGGGGCTATTGAACAGGGGTTTTCCACAGAAGCAATGTTCTGTTTCCATACTACCATTTCTCCCACATTCTGTTTAATTTATGACAGACTATTGGCATTAATTTGCACTTTTGGAAGGACTTCCATTTAAATAACTAATTACCTAACAGGAAATTTCTTGACACTTAGGCTTTCTTTTGCTATCATCAAATAGTGTCAAGATCTGGAAGCTGCTGTTCTGCTGTTACTGTGCAAATTAGAATGATAATTAGCACTCTGTTGCTGCCTCTTTGGCTATTGCTGTTTGGGGATTGTCTCTGCCATATGAACATGCTCTGTACAATAGAAGGCAATTTTTGAGTATTTTTCTGTTTTCACTAATGCTTGGTATTGCTGCAGGTGAATGGGTTTAACAAAAGCTGGTGTACATAGAAGATAATGATAAAACCAGCTGGAATTGGAGGTGCTGAGAGACTTTGAGGTTTTATTGCTTTCTACAGGATTTTTGTATGATCCTTTTTAAGAATGCTGACCACAAGCTTGGTTTAGTTTGAAAAGACAGTACAATGGGCCACAATCCCCTTCAGGAAGAGGTGTCACTTTAGGCCATTATATTAATCTTTACTCTTCTGATAGTTTAGCTTTGTGCTCTTTTAAGTTTTGATGTTCACAAAGTCAGAAAGAGAGGCAGACACTAGGAATTACTGTACACAGATACTGATATGTAATAAATTAATAATACTCCCCATATCTTTACAACTTTTTCTTCCTTGTGTTTGGGTATCAGACTATGTAGATGTCCACCACACCCCATTCATCTTGTGAGCTGTCAGTAGTGTTTTCAGTCCTTTTTCTCTTTTCACTTGTTCAATCAGTTTTGTTATTGTTCTGTGACTTCCCTCTCAGGCTGTCTGTATAGTTCTAATATTGTCTGTTGAAGTCCTAGGTAGTAGCTCAGCTGTGGTTTTCAGTTAGGAGAGGGGAGGAAAAAAGTGCAGTAAGTACCTGTATTTTATGACAGCTCCATGTATCACTCCACAAAAGTGATGCCACAAAAAGCAGGTATCCTTTTATAAATTTATTTTTCTATTTCTGCCATGTTTGTGGGCAAACTCCATAATTTATTTCTGTGGTGCAGCTCTCAATGAATTATGTTGTGGGGAATAAACAATCATCTGGTTTACGAAGAAGAATTTTAAAACGTTAAAAAAAATTAGAAAAACTTAGTTTTTCATTTTACACTGTAGGATTTCAATACAAATAATTCCAGTCTTATTCTGATACCATAAAGAAATCAAATTCATTTTTCCCTGCCAGTGTTTCAGGGAATTTCACAGGATGTCTGTTCACACTGCCTTTGTATCTAACCACATACCACATGTAAAGAGAGCAAACATCTTAAACTTCAATATGTCAGCTGCTATCAGGCTTCCATGAAAAATGGTTAACTACTATTTGTACTTAATTGTTATTTTGAAATAAAAGATACTTCAAATTGCTTGATGTCAAGTTAGTATGTAAGAGAAACTGCAGAACTCAAAACACAATTTCTGAACAGAACCCCAACACAGTCATTCCAGATGTACAATCTTAGTGGATCAGGTTTTCTGTCTTTTTTCAAATTCTCATGGGTATCTGCCTAGCACACCTTTCTACTTGAGAAGTGGAAAACTGAATAGGGATGAAGAGGAAGTGCACAGCAGGGGCAGGTGTGGCTGGGGGTCTGGGGTGTGTTTCCTGTAGCTCTTGAGTGTCCCTTCAGCTGTGCTCAGTGAGTGGAGGTTACAGGAAGGATTCTGGAGATTTCAGTTTTCTAAACCTGGTCTATCAGCCTAGACATAGGTTTGAGTCAAGTTTGATCTCAACCAGCTCTTGGGCTGCTCAGAAGAAAATCCGGTGAAAGTTGACATTTTACTGATTTTTCATGAAGTTTGGGTGGGAGTTTTTCTTGTGGTTTCTGTGTATTTTCCCCTGTGAGTATTATCAGAGGAAATACATATTTTCATTAATGGGTCATGCTTCCTTCTGTGTTCACTGTGCATTTGGGAATATTTGTCTTCATCTGAGTGCCTTGTCCTCCATGGGTTTTGTTATCTGAGTTGTGCTTTCTCTGTGGATGCACTGCTGTGTGAGCTCACAGGCTTTAGGCTTTACTGGGTGAGATACAGCACCGTCCCACTGAAGAAGCCTCAGCTGTGGAATTTGTTTACTCTGTAATGTCATTGAATTTGGAGGCTTACTAAAAAGATTCCTTTTCTCTGAGAGGTTATAGGAAGTTGAAGTTTGTTTGCATTGTGATTGAGAGCTCTTTACTTGATACTTTTTAAGTACTGTAGTAAGTTCTCTTAGCCTGGGCATGTTTTATACTTGAATGAGACTTTGTTGCACATTGTCGCATCATCCTGTACTTTCAATGGTTTCACAAAACCAAAAATCACAGCGTCGTTTTAAGCAAACTGTGATTTGTGGCTTGTTTAATTCAAATGGAGGAATTGGAAAGAAAATCTGAGGAATTACTTTTATCCATTAGAACAATTTATTATTTTAGCCAGTTCTGTGCTGTAAAGGGAGGGTGTCCAGGAGGGTGGAAGCAATGGCTCACTGGCTGTCCCTGCTTCTCCGCTGTTACCATCTCCTTGGCATGATTTTGGTCCTGGTGTATAAGTGAGGTTGCTTGGTTGGTTTGTTTCCAGTGCAGGGTGAATGAAACTGTGTTCAGCCTGTGCTGCAGCCCACCAGGGAAGTTCATTTGTGCTGTGAAACTGGTGCATGGGTTAAATGCTTTAGGATGTCAGTGCAAGTCAAGAGAGGGTGTTTGAGTGATATCCCTTCAGGAGAGGAACGGTGCTGGAGGGCTCCCCAGGGCCAGGGAAGGACAGACCTGGTGTTGAGTTAATGCCTTCTGAACAGCCTCCTTGGGGTAAACTGTCCCCCAGAGTGTCCTGGGAGAAGGAGCAGTGTTATCTTATGATAACATAAGATTTCAGGGGGTCAACTGCAGTAACCAAATGGTTCATAACATGTCTGATCAGCAGAGTGGTACTGACAAGTAAATTGCTCCCCAGCACTGTTTTAGTTGTATCCTGTCAGAGCTGGGACTGAAAGTACCTTGATTTGGATTTTCAGTGACTTGGGCTTGAATCATTAATATATTGTGCAAAGACAGTTTGCAAACTGCTTTAAAGTAAATGGTTATTAGAAGGCTTCTCTGGGAAACTTCTCCCTTAACAAAACAAAAAAACTAAAAAAACCCACTGCTCCCACCAAAAAAACCAACCCCCAAACCAACCAATCAACCAACCCAAAAAACCATCAAGACCCAATCCTAAACAAAAAAACTACTTTAAGTGGATTTTAGTTTTGGAAAATACGATCATTGAAATAAAGTGTACTTATTTTCATAGTGTTTCTTCTGCTGGAATAAAATATTTAAAATGTGAGATTCTTAGCACATGGCTAGAAACTGATAATTATTTAAACCAGCTGCCTAGTTGCAGTGTACAGTGTGATTCATCACTGTGATTCACTAACACATCAGAAAAAAAATCCCATAAAGCAACCAAGTGAAAATGCTATGATAGATTAAAATGTGAGAAGTGCTTATTCACAGTGGGTAAATGGTGCTGGTTTATTTTTAAAAAATGCAACCTCAATTTGAAGTTTGATTAGAATGAGTCAGTTTCTGTTAGATCTGACAGTTATAAATTTGTTATTAGCTTTCCAAAATAAAATACATGAATAATACTTTTCTTTTCATGTACTTATTCACCAAAACATGGCATCTGTAAGTACAAGAAAAGGATGCTTATCAATGCAAAATTTCTGCAGGTCTTTAATTAGAAGCATTTCCCTGTAAGCAGATGACTGTATTCAAGGGAGAAGAGGAACTTACCTATTTTGACCATACTTGACACCTTTCATGTCCCTTCTGTTACTTGTCTAAAGAAATAATGAACAAAAATTATTCAGTGTAATTTCAGCATCAAGAGTAAGAGACACAAATTTTCCTGGCATTAATTATTTTAAAAGATTTTTCATTGTCTGTAGTTAAACCTCATTTCTCTGTTAGGATTTTGAACATTCTAACCAAAACTTTCCTCCCTTCCATCCTCATCCACAGCAAATATTCTCAGAAGGGAAGGATGTTATGAGTTGCATAATAACTTTAGTTAGTGATTTATTACTGTATGAAAAATAATTTGATTTATGTTTGCCAGTGAAGTTGTTCATTTTATTCACAGAATTGATCTTCAGTGCAAACCAAATCCTTCTTGATAACAGCCTGTTGCAAGTTCTTGTACATCACTAAAACTAATTAAAAACAGGTGGATTCTTCCCATGTAGCAGTACCACCCAGCTGAATGAAACGTAGATAACTTGTATGAATTGTTAGAGAGGATGTTGTTTTCTTTAGGGACCATACTGGAATGTTAGGATTCTCTCAAGCTGCATTTCTGAACAGAAGAAGAATCATTTTTTTAACTATGAGACCCATATTACTTTGTTTATAAAACTTGAATTTAAGTTGGTGCTGTAGAGAAGAGGAAACCCTGAAGGAAACCTAATTTTTGAAACCTGATCTCTGTGTGAAAGTCTCTGTGCAGCTCTGGTATAAAGATATGAAGGGTTTCATTTAGAAACTCAAATCTACATTGCTAAGTTTTGTTGGTTGTGTTTTTTTTTTTTTTAATTTTTTGGTGACACATTTTTCAAGACTCAGTTTATCTTTCACAAAAATGAATGAGATAGCAGTATTGAAGAATCATGAGCTGTGTTTACTGAGTATTCAATTTATGAACTAAATGATCTGCTTAATGTTGTGATTTATTACTAGCTTGATAGTTCTCTTTAATTAATGGGAGTTCATTTTATGTGGGTTAATGATGCTGTAGGGCTGTACAGAATGGGACATGGAGGGTAGAGTAGGATACACCTGACTTGTGCTGCATTTTCATGGAGTGCCAGGAAAGTTCAGACTGCCCTCTTCTTCTGGGCAGGATGAATAGAAGGCTGGAAAAACAATTGGCACAATGAAAATTTTTTAAAGACAGAAGTACTTGTATCTAAGTCAGCTGTGAGTTTTGAAGTGCAGTATCTTTGCAAATCAGACTGTGCTATCAGAGTGGTCCAAATATAATATTTGTATCTAATGTAATTGTAACAGACCTCAAAGACTGTCTCTCTATGTTACAAAGCATACTAAAAAAATGGCCCAATATGAAGTGGAATTTGTTAGTCTTTCCAAGCCTAGCCAATTTTGATTTTGGGTCTTCATATTTTCTTGACTGACTCCAGTTCTGTACAGCCTCAGATGACAAGTTGAATAAAAGAATAAAGTAACAGAACACTGAAACATTTAATATATTTACATTTTATAGTTTAGATATTTTGAATTTTAAACAAGTCTTTCATCATGTCACTGCTGAAGTGTATTCCTAAATTGGTAAAGAAGAGTTTGTAAATTACATAAATATTTATTGTCATACATACGATTTTTAATCTGAGGAGGAGGAACTTGTGAGATGTAGAGTTTCTTAACTGATGGAAATAAACTGCGTGTGTATTGGAGCATATTTAATTTTTGTTGCAAACCTAGGGTCCTGTGTGTTTTCGGATGCATGGGTGTGTGGATCATGATGGATGCCAAATTCCCACTTGTGGGTGATGCTGTCTGGTTCTGGGTGAGAAGGCTGCTGCACACAGGTATTGGCAAGCAGCATAGGGTAGGATAGGTCAGGTATGAGCACCTCTCTTCTCCACATAGATGGCCCTCAGTGGGCCATCAACTTACATAAAAATATGCATTTATTTACGAATTTTAGATCTGCAGAAATCTCCAGATCTTACCAACACTGCAGTATTTTAACTTTGCTGCATTAATTTTTTTTTTCCTGTGGGTCAGTGTTGTTACATTTGCACCTGGACTTGAGATTTTATGTGGTAGGGTACTTGACTTGAGATTTTTTGTGTTGGGATAAAGAACCTACTATTCATACACAATGGCATATGCTAAGAGCAGGACTATCTTGTCTCATGTAACAGATTGTTTAAAAACTTTACAAAAATAAAAAATTGATCAAAAAATCTCAAGTTTGCTAGTTAAAAGTATAAAATTTCTTTTAAATTCTTTTTTGGTCTACTTTCTATCGTACTGTAAGCTGCTTGTCTTATTTTGATGTTGTGCACTAGAGAAGTATCATTTATTGTACATGTTACATTAAAAGACTCATTTCTCAGGCAGTTGGAATTAGGTTTTTTCAGAGATAAATGTTTCTTATGCACATTGCATAATCATTAGATTAAAAACCTAATTTCTCCAGCTTCTAAAACAAACCATTTCTTTTGCATATTGAAAAGTTCTTAAGGGTTAACGTCTTCAGAACAAGTGCATGTTCATATTGCATTGCTTCTGAAATAGCTGGGAACATAAAATGATGGAAAATCACTGAACTAGAAAGGATCACTTGTGAAATGCACAGCACCTTAACATAAAGGGGAAGAAACAACTTTTTCAATGGCCTGCATGCAGGGCCAGTTTGCAGATGTGTGACAGTGGTGGTGCTTGATGGGTCAGGTGTAGCTTAATTACTGAATTTCTACTATGCAGAGGTTGCAACAGGAAAACATTTTTGGACTTGTCTGCTTTTGTTTGTCTCTCTTATAGAAAATGAAATACTTTGTCTGTATATGTGAGCTATCCATGGTATGATGGCTTGTACCCCCCCTGCTACAGCAGCCACTGCAAAGTGATTTTATTGTCCTCCAATCTACTGGGACAGTTTTTAATATGTCTTTTGCTTTACCATCCTTTCTGCAGAATGGGAAACCCAACAATTACCTTATTGGTAATTTAGAATCTATTAGTAAAGTGTGGGCATTTAGCAGAGTTAGAATTTTTGAGCTGGAGTCAAAATTCATTTGTTGACATATTTATTGACTGTGCTTTTATTTAATAAAGAAGAAACTATTCACTTTGGGAAATGGTAATCTTTATTTACAGCTATGTTGGGAAAATGCAAATGAAGTGGTGAATTCAGTGATTAGTATTTTACAGAGCAGTCACTTACTATAATTATATGTTTTAGATCAGTGGAATTATCATGTTCTATTAACCAGAATATTTCCTGACTTCTTCTAGGATTCTGAGTAACAACAAGATCTTGTGGCTGAAGAATGGCTCTTTCTTCGGGCTGAGATCCCTGGAGAGACTGTGAGTAACTCATCAGCCTTGCTCCACCTTCAGTTAGAAGTCTTTGTACTTTAAATATAGAAACAAACGTCAGATAATGAAGTTGAGATGTTCTGAACTGCATTGCACAGTGGAGTTTCTAGGCAGTCATCAGGTTAAGAAACAGCACAAAAATGAGTGCATGGGGATGGACGTGGAACATACAGGAAAGTGCTGCCATCAATCTGGAACTAAAATAAACACCCAGTCAAAGCCTTGTACCACACCATGTACACTATCACAGCAAAGACTGCCATATGTAATGGTAACACTAATATACCTGACATTTAGTTTGGGTTATTTAACTCACTGGTCTCCAATACTTCTATTTTAGGTCTAGACTAATTTTAATTATTTTCTATATTTTAATTATAATATCAACGAATTGGACAGCATTTATCACAGGAGCAAACAATGACTTTGATAAAGCTCCATGGCCATGTATTTCTAGCCAATATTTGAAGAGGGGAAGAGGAGCTCAGCAGCAGCTAATGAGTTAGGAAGAAAATATTTGGAAACTTCAATGGAAATAAATAAGCAGTAACAGCTATACTATAATAACACTACTTTCTGTATATATAGGTGAGTAATTTGAGAATAATTGTGCACAAGCCTAAAAGGCTATTTTTTTATATCTACAGGCAACTTATGGTACCAGTACATCTAAAATGAGTAATTATGTCATGCCTATCTTACAATATCTCCTGCAGCTTAAGCTAAATTACTTTTATACTGCTTTGTAAGAGTAGCTTTATTATGTTGAACTGTTGATGTAAAATTGTTGGTACATTCATGAATGCATGAATGTATTCTGTGTAGTGTGAATATTTCCACATGCAAAAAAATTATGTATTAAAATCAACCTTAGCTAATATTTTTACTATAGATGTGTGTGATATGCATGCTGTTTATGGTTGTGCAGTCAAGTGGGTAAGTATACCATACTGAGATATTTGAGTATCCTAAATGTGGTTTAAAAATAACTTATTTCAAGATCTAAAGCAATCCCTTAAGCACCTTGAAGGGTTTGGGTAAAGTGACTATCAGAACATTTATGCTAAGTAACATCAGATTTTCTCTGCTATAGTTATAGTTGTATCAAATACTTTATTTAATGTTAAATATTATTGTATTAAATGATATGGAATATTAAGTAGTATGGAATAGAGAGTGATATATTATTTACTGACTGGTTTAATATTAGGATTAACAGTGATGTGAGGTTTCTAAAGAAGCCTACAAATATTTTAGATGAAGCAATTTAGAACACAGAACAGAATTATAAATTTATTGCAAGAAGGGAAATCATTAAATTAAATTCTCATGTAATGTAAGTAAATGTAAGTAATGTAGTGTTTAGAACTAAAGGAAAACATTTCCTCTGAGGGTTTTTTTAAGGTTTAATTTACATTGGGGAATTATACTGCGCATGTAGTTTTAAGAATTTTGTTAGTTAACTAGTGAGAGAAATACTTCAACCTGAAACGACATTACAAAAAAACCCCTAAGAACAGTGAGAAAACAGAAAAACTGCCTTAGGTGTGTAGCCACAAGTACCATCACAATCTAAACAATTTCATTTTCCTGTACTAATTTTTCACAACAGTACAGATAAAGTGAGTATCATCTCCTCTGTTTCTAATTCCACTTGGCCATGGTGTTAATACAAATCCATGAGTGGTCCATGAATTGAAGGCTGGAATTGAAGTGATGACACAGTCATGATTCAGCCACTCTGTTTCTGTTGCATTTGGGGCCACTCTGGCCCCACGTGCTTCTTATCAATATCTGTGAAATCCCAGTTTCAGCTGTAGGGGTGACAACAGCTGGAACGGTCTATGAGGAGGTGAGTGTGAATGAATTTCAGCTGGATGGGTGCTCCTAGCTCTTGGACCAGGCTTTTCCCAGCTTTGCCTTTTCAACAGAGCCTAACTCAGAGCAGTGCTTCAGGTATTCAAAGTGGAGAACTACGGCAGCAACTGCTGCTGATATTTGTGACTTATCAAAATGGACCAAGAACTTTCATTCCTTGCCTGAAAGGAAGTTCTGTAGCAGGAAAATCCAGCTTCCTTTAAAATAATGTTAAGTTTACAAGATCAGGTACTTAGGAACAGGGGTGTGCTGGAGTTAAGAACTACTCACTTAATTTGATTTTGCACTCCTTGTGGTCCTGTTCAGAAGGAAAAGTAATGTGAATGCCATAGAGGAAATAATCATGTAAGTCAGTAATTTTTTTTTTTACGGTTACCACAAGATCATGAGCTAGAAGAGTCTAAGCTTCCATGGAAAATGAAATCATTCAATATCAAACTGGAAAAAAAGTAGAGAAGTAAAATTTCAGGTCGAATTGAATGACTTGTATATTCTGGCTCTTCCCTATTCTGGAGTGCTTAAACCTTTTTTTGGGTAAAGAATTTTTTGAAGCCCTACTTCAATAAGTAAGTGACAACTTTCCCCCTATTATTTTGTTTTTCTATGCATGTCACAACAGGAATTGGATTACAGAAGTGTCAGTCTTCTCAGGTTCTGGTGATTTCTCAAGAACATGTTACACAAGTGAGGTCCCTCACTGAGCAGTTGTCTCAAAGAAGGACTCTCATTCTATCAAGCAAATCAAGAAAAGTTATTTACCCCTTAACTGTCCATTCTAAGAATAAAACAAAATTAATTTATCCAAATCTAAGGCTATTGTAGAATTCCAATATTATATGTGGAATATTTTTTTTCAAAATACTTGTCAGAAAATTGCAAATTTTTTCAACCATAACATAAGAATAACAATGTTACAATTTCCAATTTTCTCAAACTGTGTTGTTGCTATAGGAAACCTGATACTAGGTTTTCAGGGGATAGAACCAACAAACCAGGGAAAAACATGTTTGGGGATACAATTACTTCCTGTTTAATAATTTAAAGATAGTGCTATATTTAATAATAATAATTCATTTATATTAAAAAATGAAATCTAATAATGTCCAGTAAAAATAGTGATCAAGAGACATGTATGAAATACTAATATTTTTACTGGGCATTTTGTAAAAATGCTTTGGAAAACACTGCCTCACAAAGGTGCACTTTCGGTTTTATGTGTGTGTATGAACAGTAACTCATGAGTGATCTGTAGAGGTGGCAATCCCTCTCCACAGTTACAGTCTTCTGAAATTAAGAAATTGGCATGTGCTGGTTTGGAAAGATTGGCTCACAAATGTGACATGGCATCTGGATCATGATGTGTCTCTGTGACACTGAGCTTAGGCTGTAGTACCAACAAGAGGCACTTAGAAGTGAAGATCATGACTTAAATACTGTGAGAGAATTAAAGTTTTCTGAAAACTTAGATATTACATACTGTCCAGTTATCTGGTCCTTGAGTTGTAATAAAATCAGAAGTGTAGATAAGAATATAAATAAGCTTTTTTTGAAGCAAGCATAATAAAGGAACTGTTTGTTAAAATATGAAGAGCTGTGTGGAATTTAACCAGAAGAGATCTACAGGCCATAAATTCTTCAAATGAGAATGCACACCTTGAACCCATTTCTGTGATACACCCTGTGGAGATGGCTGGCTTCACATTCACGAGGCTGAGAATTCAGTTTGGATCTGAAGCTCAGGGCAGAGACTTGACAGCTTGTAATGATTTCAGTTTCAGTGCCTTCCCTGCCTGCAGTCAGTGTTCTGCCTTCCCAGAACAGCAGGAGTTATAACAGAGATTTAAATAAGTTTTTCCTGTGCTCTGGGTACCATAAAAGAAAGGAGAATTGGGCTTTCCAAGCCATGAAAGAGTGAGGTAGCCCTTTCAAGTAAGTCTCAGAAATCTGAAAACTCTCGTTTAGTGAAATATTTGGAGGGATCTGAACAACTGAATTGTCTGTGTAATTTGGTGGTGTAATTATTGCATAAATCGTAACAGTGTATTACATGGGAAAATCTGTGACAGTTTCCTTTTTTAAGAACTTTTTTTTTTTACTTATTTTTATTTTCTGGGCATAGGGTTAAGCATGCTATTACCCAAAGGATCACAGGCTAGTGCAGGTTATCAGGTTAGTGCAGATGCCTTGCCATGGCAGTATGTGGCGTGGATGCTGCTGGGAAGCATTGCCATCCCCCTCAGTGTGCAGCAAAGTGATAGTGTCACTGCCAGCTGCAGCAAGGCTTTTTATGCCTGAGGAGATTTGGCCAGCCATGGTCCATGGGATGCTTCTGGGGACAAGGACCGAGGTGACTGGGCCAGGTGCTCCAGCTGTGCTGGACCTAAAGCCAAGATCCAGACTAGGAAAATAAATCTTTTGCCCTCCTCCTGGTGCCAGCTGGCACAAAACAATGTCCTTCAGCTATTATCCACACTGCTAATTTTCTTACTTTGCACAGCAGCCACAGCACCACAATTGCCTGGAGAGCCCCTGCCCTGAGCTGTCTCCCCATGTTACCCCTCTCTGGGGCAGCCTGTCGTGGCTTCCCTGCTGTGGGGTTGATTGTGTGCTTGGGATTTTCAGAAGTGGGTGTATGAAGTTGCTCTCTCTCTCTTTCATAACCAAATGTACTTTTTCACTGGGTTTGTAGGAGCATTATACCTCTGAGACTGTTGCTCCTTTGTCCCAGTGACTGAACCTCTTACGGGTTCAGAAGCTGTTGGGAGGGAACCAGCAAATAAAAATAAAGAAACATACACAAACAGACCATGGTTGCATAAGCAGTTTCCTTGGGAAATCAGGATGAAAGATCACTAGGCAAGATTACACATATTTTTCTCAGTTGAGCCAGAAGAAAAGCATGCCAGGCACTAATAAGCAGCAGTGACCGTTGTACAGAAACTTGCTTTGTAACTTTTTCTAGAGAAAGAAAAATAGTACTGAAGTATCTCTAAGAATTTAGCATTGAGTTGTAATTTTTTTTTAACACTGTAGATGAGTCTTCCTCTACCAGGCCTCACTTAGATTGTATGTAGTTTTATTAAGTGCTGCTGTACAATCAAGTTCCAATCACATGTCAGTGCTGCACAGCCACATGTAGTCCTCAGCTATTATCAGACAAGGTTGCCTGAAAGCTACTTCCAGTAAATTTCACTGGGGCATTCTGCACCTATATGTTGTGGTGTGCAATAGAAGTAATAACATGCTAAGCTGAGAGATGAAAAGGGCTAGAAAGACAAGCATAAAAAATTAGACCATAGAAAAAACATGCTGTTATGCAGTTGTTACAAAAATATGATATTTAGTACTTCTTTAGCAAAATTCAAGTGATGGAAGTGTAAAATATAAAGGTTTGAAATTTTTTAACATGCAATTTAAGTTTTCTAAATTACTGTCCTCTTCACTTTTTCCCTGCTCATACATTTGAAATGTGCATGTGCACACACACACACACACAAACAAACATGTTTTTTCTAGGTACTGTGAAGAATTGGAAATATGCTCAAAGAAACTGTTAACAGTTTTACTTTCAACACATTGCATAGGACATCTTTAAAGTTAGAAACTTCATGGATTAAATTTAGAATATGTGTTCTTTTTTAGGTTGTTGTAAAAATAGAAAAATACTGGTTATTATGAACTCATGATATTCCAGATTGACAGCCAGGATCCAGCTGTGCAACGTTTTTGTTTTTTTTTTTTCCCCTTGAAGATCTTGCAGCTGAGGAGTGTGCCCCTAACTTTGTGCAAGCACTTTTAACAGAAAATAAATGGATAAACTTGGAGAACTCAAATGCCACTGTGTGTTTAGAGAAATGCTGTGATGGTACTCAAGGAAAGGGCAATCTAAAAATCTGTTTCTTAGGGCTGTTTGTTGTGTAAATACTCATAGTATAAATAAAATTATTCCATTTTATCTAGTTTTTGTATTTGGAGAAAAATGGAGAAAGAAAACTCTCAGCATCTGAAGTTTTCTTTCAACTTTTTCTTGCATTTGAAATCCTGCATGGATTTAGTAAATTCTTTAGGTTCACTTGCTAACGATAGCAAACAAGTTATTTCTTTACTCTAAAAGGACAAAAGTACAGGTACTGCAGCCATTATTTTTTCTTGTTTAGTAATATGTTTAGGACACCTGAGGAAATCTAAGCAGTTTTCCATGTAATAATTTTACTGTGTTGGCTTGTAATGGTTTACAAAAGCTCCTTTTGCTGCATTACTGCTTGAAGTGATCAATCATATTCTGGTAGATGCAGGAGGATGGGAATAGTCATGGGGAAGGATTTTTCCCCAGGAGCAAGACTGTGCCTTGTGCCTGTACTCTAAAATAGACTGAAGACAATTCATGTTCCTCTTGGTAGTCATTGAACTTTGAGTTACCCTTTTGGTTTCAGTGTCAGATGAAGAGTTTATCTTTTTAATTATGATCATGCCAATGTTTGCATGAGGCAGGAGAGTTCCCTCCTGCCATTTTTGTCATAGACACCAGTGTTTCATTTAAACTGCTTTGTAGTCACAAAATATAGAATCTTTTTTGATTGACAAAGCTGAACTATACCACTTAGGACTGATGCAAGCTGTGTTTCTATAAAGAAATGCAGACTGGTTGAAACAGTAGGAAAAACAGAAGTGTGGTTTTAGGGCAGTTTGTATGAAGTCAGAGAGAAGCATTCTGGGAAGCCAAGCTGCTAAAAATTAATGTTAGTTCATCAGCAACTGAGCTAATCTTGTGAAGGGAACTTTGAGGTGAATTGGTAGCTGAACCCTTTTATTCAGTGTGTGGTTTTGATTCCTCAGCTTTAGGCTATTGGTGGAATAACCCCCTCAAACTCCAGAAAATACTATATATTGCTTGTATTCAGATGCAATGTGATCTTTAACATGCTCACTGTCAAGAAGACCAAAACGTTCTCTTGCCTGGTAATATTCATACATAAAATGTGAGAGACCTCAAGTTCTGACTAGGGACATCTCAACCCCATGGTGGTGTTGGGTAAAAGTGAGTATGCAAAGAGAAGCTCCTTCCCTCCCTCCCACAGAGTTTTCTGGGCCCTACTGATAACTTTTCCTTTTGTGTCTCCACCTCTGCCTGGATATCCATTGACAGACATTTCTCAGTTGCTGACCTATGAGGACAAAACCCCCTGTGTATATAAGTTATTGTCTGCCAAAAGTGCATGTCTGTAGACTAGGCTGGGAGATCTCAGATGAAAACATGCTATTACTCATTCATATCATGCTAGTCTGTAAATGCTCCATGGGTACCAATGACCCTGGGAGCTTGCTGCCCTCAAAACTCAAAACTTCTGGGGATGCAGAAAGCACGGCTTGTTCTCTCGACGCTTGTGCTTGGCCAATAATCTCTGAGAAGGCAGAAAAAAAAGAGTAGAATTGAAAAGGAATGGAAAGAAGGGCTATGGTTTATGCCAGTTTAGTTTAAAGAAAAAAAAAAATCCCTGAAATGGGTTGTCTGAAGTAGTTAGTAAAGCTGATGTAATATAACAGCTGTGGGCAGTTTTTCTCCCCACTTGTTAATATAGACAGAATTGATTAGTTGGGTGTAGTGTAGTGCTGCGTGTGTCAAGTAGGTACAAAATGGTTGTTCTCACGAGAAAATTGCATGCAGACTTAGCACATGATAAGCTGTCTTGTGTTAACACAAATTGCCTCCTTCTTGAAATGGAAAGTGACTGGGAGAGCTATAGAGGATGTTTGTATAGTCTGAGCTATGCACATATTCTGTGAAAAAAAAAAAAAAATTACAAAATTCCACTATGTGCTGCTTTGGGAAGTGTTTTGCTGAGGAGAATACAGAGAGAAACATTGTGCTGAAACAAAATGCATATTTTTATTTGCTTGTTAGCTTGAAAAACTGAAATAAAATTGCTATATGCAATGATAGTGAGATTTTAATCTGATAAAAATAATCAGTTTAAGTTAAAAATAAGCCACTTGAGTTAGCATAATGCAAGAAACTTGTTGAAGCATAAGTAAAATGTTTTTATCATGCCTTTACAACCCAGGAAACTGCCAAAGGGGCAACTTGAATCTCTTAAAGTCAATTAATCTCCCGTCTATGAAAAAATATGAAAGATGCTAAATCAGGAAAAATGTTAGCTGTAGGTGCCTGTAAAAGCCAAATTTATTAAAAAGCATACCCTCAGCCATAACTGTAACTCTTCTGCCATGATGCTATAATTAATTGCCAATGAAAGGAAGTTTTACAACTAATGTATGTACTCAGACTTATAGTACATTTATTACTTTCACCAAGTGTGTTTTACCTTTTTTTTGCATTCAGCATTCCCATTTGTTTGTTCATGCAAAGTAAGTTAATACTTTTTTAAGGACCTTAAAGACATGCTTTTCAGCTGAAAGGGCAGTTTAAAGTACATTGTGTTCAGAACAAAACAGTGTTTTATGTACTATGTCAGCAGCTAAATTGAGAATTTGATGCTTTTTTCCCCTTTGCTTAATTAATTGCTTTTAGGTATTTCTGAGAAGTGCAAGTGCCTCCCTGGGGACAATTCTCCTGTTTGAGTGAAGTTTAAATACTGTGTTAAGCTTTCCTACTGTACAGAATTATGTGAACTTAGAAAAATATTTAGGAATGTAAGACCAGAATAGGTTACAGCCAGCCTGAACTTCTAGGGATAAAAAGAAAATTTATTCAGCTTTCCCTCTCATCATATACACCATAAACAAGTCCATTAACAGCTCTCCAGCTCTCCATTAAGAACTCTGGAACTTCAGTTCAACATAATGGCTCTAAAACTTATAATGTGTCACAAAGGAAGAAATTGTAATGTGCCACAGGTTGGGTTTTTAAATTTTTCTTTTCATGTCTTTGCCACTGTAACCAATAAATCCTTATCAGCCATTCTGACAGGTTCTTTAGCCATGGCTGGGTCAGCAAGATACCCCAGCACAGGCACTGATTTCAGTACTGGACTAGAGCAGGTTACCATTGTAAGCTATTCAATACACCCTCTTTTAGCCTTTTTTAGCAAAACAGGAGGACCAGGGGAAACTCCTGAAACCTTGTTCTGCATCAAACAAGAAATAAATAAAAAAATGTTGCTGGGGAGGATTGAAGATGCCTGGGGAGGATTCAGCTCTGGATATGCAAAAATTCATGTCACAAGCTGCAATTTCTAACTCTAGTAAGCCGTATTCATGCAAAAACATTATCAAACTGAACAAATTTTTTAAGGCTGCTCCAAATATTTGTTTCTACTTTCTCTTATCTATGATCTAAATGTATTCATAGCCTATTTTTATCCATATGATTTTATAGTACTATTATTGTTTACCTTATACTAATTCTTTTATCTTTGTAGGGCTCACCATTTATAATCAGTGAGGTAATACTCACTTCCCTCATCTAAGCAAGCCAAAAATATGATAATCTCTTAGTGACATCATGAAAATAACCATGAATTGTACATATCCTTAAAAAAAATTATGGGTACAATGCCTGGAGTGTATCTAAAAGTAAGATTATTATCTGCAAAGATTTATTTTATACATAATGGCAATGTACTCTCTTTATAGTCTAAAAAATTGATTTTAATCCTGTTAATTTACTAGTCAGATATGTACAATTTCAGCTTAGTTTAATATTCAGAAGTGATGTTCATGTTGTACAACTGATACAGTTGAATATAGAAAGGACTCCTCTGGACCCTCTACATGCAGTAAATAAATATCCTTGGGAAATTCACTGTGACTTTAGGGCTTAGGAGGTCTGTACAAAGCTGCTTTCTCTGGTCTTGTGTAACAAGCCAGTGCTGACCAAATGGTAACTTAAAGCCCAGTGAAAATTTAAAGCTGCCTGCTGAGTACATTGAATCGATTCCTACTTTCCATCCTATTTTTGTTTTTGTTGTCCCTATTTTCAAGTTGAGTGCTGGATGGGTGGGGGTATTCCTTTTTTTTTTACCCTCTTGAGAACTGAGAATTCAGTAAATTGAACTTTTTTTTTCCTTTTTTCTAAGCTCAGTCATCTGCACAGAGGTTAAAATATAGACCTTTTGTTACAGGTCTTCTCTCCTGATTTCCTTGCATTCAGGTGTTTGAGAAGTAGTCTGTGATGATTACTTTGTAGTTTATTTGTATAAGTCAAATTAAATATCTTTCACTCAGAACAGAAATGAGACATTTCACTCCTTTTTCCCTATTGACCATGTTAGTGCACAACAGCTGTTCCCTGATTTCATAGAGCTATCTACTCATGTATTCAGACTCTGGATTGCTGTAAGATGAGAAAATTCATCTTAGCTAATAACTCTGACATAACTTCTCCATTCATTAGTTTGCTACCTTTCTACTTGCCTTGCTCAAATCTATGAAAAGCAGTGACAATGAAAGCAAAAGCACAGAACAAAAGTAGAAAAATGGTATTATAAAATAGTAAGTATTAGCACAGAGGTGGAGGGTCAGGTACTTGTAAGGGGTCACCATTGGATGGAAATGGTCTTCATGCAGAACTTCTGTTGTTCATCCTTACATAAAGGAATGTCTGATCTTCCCACCTCTGTGTTGAGTTGCTGTGCTAATGGGTACATGTCCTAAAGTCTTGTTTTTTCATTTTAGGTCTCTTCCCTTTGAAAAGTCCCAAAAGTTCACTCTTTTCACGTGAATTGCATCATAAGAATATATATTTCTGTCTTTTGTTGTATATGTGTTTTTTCACCATTCTGTCCGCTTATGGTGTTGAAATACCATACCACAACACAGGCACTTTTTTATGTCTAGCATTCTATACCTGAATAATTATTTAGACAGCTCCATAAGTGTGCATTAAGTCCTGTGTTCTTACTTACTTTTGTCTCATTTACACCACAAATCTGTAAAAGCTTTTTCATATGATAATTCCTTAATAAAAGAACCGGGGTTTAATGCTCACAAAGGTGAGCTAAGCCAAGTTTCATTTCTTCAGCCCACCAATGTCTCTCAGTAGCACTGGTGGCTCTCCTGTGTCTCCATGTGGTTACAGAGGTGCTGTTCCCCAGTGCTGAACTCTTTTCCACAGGGGCAGCCAATGTTTCTTGAGGAAATAGAGCATGCCAATGTTTCTTGAGCAGCTATTTCATTAGCAGGCATTTCAGGCAAAAAGGAGGTGCAGGCTGGGAAGTGAAACTCTGCCTGATACCTACAAAGAATGTAGAGCCATAAATTATGAAGGCTGTGTGCTGGACACGTGGAGCTGAGCGTACCCAGCCAGGAGCGTGAACTCTTCGGGGCTCTGGGTTCCTGCCAACTCACACAAAAGCTGGTACAGGTATGTCATTGTTGCTGCTGTTGCTACAGCTCATGTAACTCGGGGTGTGCCAGCCTTTCTTTTGCTAAATGAACCTGGGGAATTAATTTCCTTAAATACTTGATGTGTCATAGGTTGAGGTTCAGTTGGCTAAAACTCTAGCATTTTTAATGAACTGTAGAGCATTAGCTGTGTGATTTCTATTTTATTTATTAAACGCTTGCATGTTTCAGAGTCTTTGCATATGTTGCTGTAGTGTGATATTTAAGCCACTGGTGGTACACTATGAAGTCCCATTGATTGTCCCATTTCCTTGGTGTGTTAGTTGTATCTAAAAGCAGATGTGGATACTGTTTTTCATTAACTGGGTTTAAGGAAGACTTACTATTTACAAAGTTGCTGGGAAGGGTAAACAACATTTACACTATTTGGTGATCCTCAGTCAGATTTCCATGAAATGCACATTTTCTGAAACCAAAGCTTTTCTAATAACCTATTACATAATTGTGTAGTTCAACATTTAAAAGATGATATATGAAAAACAAACCCTAATGAAGAGTGGTGAGCCAGCAAAAAGCAGACGGGATCATGCACAGTGTTACCAGTCCTGCAGAATGACTGAATGAACTTTTTATACTGGCTACAGATTTTACTGTCGAGCTTTAGTAATAGGCTAATGTTACAAAAGTAAACTGTGAGAGCAGCTGCTGCTCACTTTCCTACTTCAATCAGGCTGAAAGGAAACTAGAAGTGGTATTTCTCTTGTTTCAATATTGGGATGGTAGTTGATTTCTAACTTAGAGCTACACGAGTGCACTGCTTATATCAACTGCAAGTATAAACACACAGAAGTTGATTATGAACTGATAGATCAGAAAAATACTGGCAGTTTGGCAGTGTTGGTTCTTTGTGCAATTACCTTTCATTGTCTATTGAATTTTGAAGCTCCTGTGTGAGACAGAGTATGTGTTCAAAGAAATTTAAAAAGAGAGCGCATGTGCAAGAATGTATAATACCAGTGCCAATATGCCAGCAGTGAGCCTGAAGGAAGGCAGCCTCTCTGCTCCACCACTCACCCAGAAAGTTAGCAGAACAGTCAATCAGCCAATTACCCAGCAAGCTATCTACATCCTCCAGTGCTAAAAGGCAAAGCAATTTGGTTTTGTTCTTTACTGACCTTTCTCTTTTGCATGTCAGCTGTTTTGTGCATTTTTGTATGTTAAATTTGAGATTGCATAAGCTTTATTTTCTGGCTTATTTGCTTGTATCTTCCTAATCATATATTTATTTCATTTTATTCTATTGCTGAAAACAAAGAATTTCTAGGTGTTAGTACTGCTATACTTAAGTGTACCCATTTAGTTTTATCCTACCTAACTTTAATGAAGACTTTATGCAATTAAATTGAATGTGACTGAGTTGCTTCTTACTTTTTTGCCCTAACCACATCACAGAAAGGACTTCAGGGAACACTGTAAGAAAGGACTGATAGAAACAGAATATGAGGCACTGCTGCAGCTCTTTATCCTCTGTCTCCTCTTTGCTCTCTTCTCTACTCTCAGAAATGGAGGCAATGGAAGTGATTTGAGCTTTCCATGCCTTGCACAGGAAGGTTACAGTTCCATTAAGGGAAATATCCCTATACATACACACATCACCCCCTGATGATTTGAGCTGCCTGTTTCCAGGTTATTTGCAGGTAACCTTTAATTAGCGATTGTCACCATGAAATTGATTAACTATTACCAGACACAAAGAATTATCTTTTTTTTTCATCCTAAACAGAGTTCTCTGGAGTCCAGTCTATTCTTGATATTACACGATTTTCATCAGCAACAAGTACATCAGGAATCATTTTATCTGCATGATTTTTGCTTGGAATAATGCTCAGCAGTTCACTTTCTACACATCTCCCATACTTTTGGATTACTTTTCATTTTTTTTAGATAATTTGAACCATTATAAATCTGAGTACCCATTCTTGGTTTTCTTGGTTGAAAGATGAGTACAGGTTGTAAATTTTCTTTTGAGAAAAAGAGGTCTAGTTTACAGCACCACAGAACTCTTTCTGAATATGTTTTATGCTCTATTTTTATGGCTGTTTGATAGAATTGTATATTGTATTTTCCTAGAATGGAATAGATATTGTCTTTAAAATAGTGTTGCCACTTCAGGCAATTGTAGCATTATAAAGATTATTTGTACAAAATTTTTCCTTAAAATCTTCTAAAATGTAGGCTTATTTCTCTAATGAAACACTTAAAAGGTCGAAAGTTTAATTTTGAGATTTTTTTTCTCTTGCAATAAGCAGAAGTCTCTTCTTAGAGCTTAGTACAGATTTGTTCTAATTCTGTGTTTTTAATCTGTGGTGTGAATAGTTTCATCAGATCTTTTGGTTATTGCATGGTTCATTTTAGGTTAAGCCAGGGGTTAACTTCTTACAGAGGTTCGTTAAAAAGCAGATGGGTTCTTTCTGAGGACAAATGTGCTTTGGCCAAGATTTAAAGAAATCATGCAAAATTGGGATTTGTCTTCATTCCTCTCTCCTCTCTGAACACTTATGTTAAAATTTGAAATATTCAGGCTGAAATCTGGCAGAAATTTGTCCCTGTGTTTCAGGTGGGGCACGGTTCAGTAATTTGTTTCCATTTGGCTGAGATGTAAGTTTTTAAACAATATACATCACATTTGTGCAAAGGTTGTATTAAACAGTGCCATCAGTGATTTAACAAAGTGCACTTAGTACATTATTTGGGTGTGTATCATATATAAACTGTGAAAGTTTCCAGTAAAAGTCTTTATCACAGTATCTTGCTGGATTCATGTGGATAAAGTGAGAGAAAGGAGTTCAGAGATATTTACAGGGGTTAGGACCATAATTAACATAGTCCAAGTGAATGAAATCATAGATGGAAGAATTTTAGCTGCATTCATTGGGGACTGAGTATGAGAATTCTGATTACCAGATCTGTGTTCATGATGATGGAGGTACAATATCAGTGGCTTAGTATGCCTAAAAGTGAGTATCTAAAAGCTGTACAGTGAACTAAATATAAAACAATAAAAAAAGTTTCACCTGAAATGCTAATATCTCAGTGTCACTTAAAAAAAGGGTAATTTTGTAAAAGAAATAAACTTTGAATCTAGCCAATCAGGCCAAAAATAATTATTCTTAAAATTTATAAAAATAAGGACAAAAAGGTAAAAACCAAAAAAATAAAATCATATTGTATGTCAGATTTTAGTCTTGTGGAATGACAAAAGTTTCTGTTTCATTCCTGAATAACCTATTAGAGCTTAGCAATACAAGCAATAATTGCTAAAATAATTATTTTACTACAAGCAAATCAGATGAGATGATCTTAGCAGAATTAATTGAAAAATACTATGCATTATCTGAGAGTAAAATAATTTATAATTGGACTATAGAAATATCTGCCTTTTCAGATTGATTTGACTTGTTAAAAGACTGTTAAGAAATAATGTTTTAAGGGTTACCGTGGCTGTAGGCTATAAAATGCCAGCATTAGGAATCCAGACATTTTCCTTATGGTGATATATCAAATACCTGATACTGAGAAATATCAAATATCCTCCCTTCTTTTTCTCAGAAACCCACAGGTCATAATGGGCATTGCTCTTAGTGTTTCCAGAATGCCTCAGTACAGTTTTCAACTTAATGGTCTTTGCTCATGTTAGATGTGGGCATGAGCATGTCAATAAATTTTGTATAATCCTGTGGAATACTTAATAATAGAAGAGAATATGAAGCAAAGTAAGCTTATACTGAGTCAGAGTTTGAGGTGTGTTATTGAACATACTTAAATTGGTCCAATTTGTATTTTGCCTGTCTTCCCTGCTGCAGCTAAGTTGCATGCTTTTGAGACTGATATTTACTGTGTATGGTCAATCTCAATGTAGCTGTAAGATACTGTGAGCGTGAAAATTTGTAGGCAGATTCATTTCTGTGATTATTAATCTCTGACTATGCCTGACACAGATGTAGTCATTTGCTAAAAAAAAATATTCTATCTTCCTGAGGCCAATAGTGAGATAATTATCTAGGGATATAGAGAACTTTCTTGACAAACAGTTCTGAGGAATGAAAGTCAAACAGAGAACACTAAATATTTTACTGATAAAGGGCCACTAGCTTTGGATTTTTTATAATAAGCTTGACAGAGTTAGAAATGTATGTATAGAGAGACTGCCTGTTTTACCAGGGTTTGCAGAATAATACCTTTTGAGCTTCTCAGCTGCACTGAAGTGTCTCACTCTGAGCCAAGCAGCACATTGACCAACGTGAGGGAGCCGTGCGTGCTCGGCCAGACTGGAGATGGAGGTGATCTTTGTGGATGGTAATATTAACACAGCTCTCTGGCTAAGGTCCCTGCTTCTAAAAAAGATTATTGGAAATGGTAAAAGAGAATATAAATATAGGAGAAGGAAAAATGGAGTATGAAATTAAATAAAAATCCAGGTGGAGAAAGCAGGGCTGGAAAATTTCTGTTGATACTGTGGTGGACATGAGTTGGGAAGATGCAAATACAGGATACCTGTGACCAAGGGATGGTGATGCTTGCACAGGGAGGGTGGAGAGTTCCAGAGACGTGCTGAAAAAGGAGGAAAATTCATTGTCTGACCAGCTCAAACCATCAGGCACGTGGCGTTACTTGAGCAGGGATGGCTGGGCCTGGCCGAGGACAGTGATGGACACCTGTGTTTAGGTGTATGTTTTGTGTTCCTTATCCCTGAAATGGCTGGTGGATGCTGCAGGGGGAGTCACGTGCTCCTCACAGTGAGGAGGAAGCAGGAATAATTCACATGGCTTAAAAATAACATGCTTTGGATACACATTGCAGGGCACTGTAGGGGGAAACTGGCAATGGGTGAATGGTCTGCGTTGTATTGGAAAAAATAATTTAGAAGTGTCCTGGGGGCAAAAAACTGTAATTCCTCTGCAGGACAATGCTTACACAATCAGTTGCTTCATTCCAAAACAATTCTTCTGCACAGCTATGCCAGAGGTATGTATTACATACTAATACATGTAACTCAGTCCTCCCTCAGTCTGATACCAGCTTGGGTGGTTTGCTGATGGCTGCCTGTCTTCTGTATGAAATCTGTGATTTTTGCCAAGCAAAGGGAGAAATACAGGAACCCCTGGAAAGTCAAATGTGTCTTTCTGACCACAGAAGAAAATGAAAAGGAAAAGAGCAGCAAAAAGCCCTTCACCTTTCCAGTCAAAATGAAGTAATAGAGTGGGAGATGCCAACATCACCCAGTTTCTGAGACATCTCCATTATGCCTGCTCTTAAAGAGATGTCTCCACCTTTGAGATACAACAATCTCTAGCAGATCTGGAGTAAAACCTGCACCAGATCATAAGGGAAAAAACCAATTAATTCTTAAACAGTGAGTAGATCCTGCTGAAGTTGTGAGTTCCCGGGCTGAACCTAGGGAAGTCCAAAGCTGAGTCTTCCATGTTCAAGTCTCCAACTTAATACAGAGAGAGCTCTTCTTTCCCTTCCCTAATCCTTTTCTCAGTTTTTTTCCTTATTATCCTTTGCAGCTAAGGAGCCATTCATGGTGCTCCTCATCGATATCTTGCTGATTGTTAAAAGGGGACATGATTTAATCACTTTTTGGGGCAAGAAAATGCAGAAATTCAGAAGTAGGAAAAGGGCAGTGGTTGTGAATATGAATTAAAACAGAAATATTGATTTGGTTTTCATTTGTTCAGACCTTTCTTAAATGACAGGCTTTTGCAGCAACTGTGCTTTGGTGTTTAAAAAGGAGATTTCCTTCTCCCTTGAAAAGAAAGTCAGTTAAAAAAAAATAAAGTATCTTCTTTCTTTTCTTTTGTTTTGTTTTTTTGCCTTTTTTTGTTTCCTTTTTAAAAGTTCTGGCTATTGAACTGTAACACCAGCCACATGTGCATTAGAACTATAAAGTTCTTATGAATCTTTAATGAGGAAATGTTCATGTGCGTACAAAGTAGATGGTTTTAACAGAGGCACCTCAGTCACTTTTAATTTTGTTCCTTCACCATCCCCCAAATACCTCAAGGGCTCCGTTCTGCATTCCTTACACATTTTGCTTGCTCCAGAAAGACTCACACTCACATTAATTGAGCGACCATCGCCCCCTTCCTCCCCCCAAAACCCACATAACAAAACCAAAACTCCATTGCAAAATCATTTTGATCTCAGAAAAGAGGACGATTTTTTTTTTTCCTTGATTATTTTCAGAAGTTTTCAGTATGGGCTGGGGAACAGAACTATTATAAGTTGAAAGAGGGAAACCTTCTGGACGTGCCCATGTGCTGTGTTCTGGGGGATCTGGGCAGTGATGTTGTGATGTTCCAGTAGAGCTGCTGCTGAAATCGGGGCAGGGGGACTTGGGGCCACTCTCAGAGCAGGCAGGAGGAGCTGGCTGGGTCTCAGGCTTGGAACTCAGTGGCAAGGATCTGTTGACTCCATGTGACACCCCCCGTAGCAGCCACCTAGTTTTGATGCACTGTTGGAAATAATAAAGGTCAACGCCATTAAATGTGGTGTATGAGTAAAATGCTCATCTTGCAGGAGAATCTCAAAACCTACTAAACATGGCTTAGTTGTGAGTTCAGTAAAATATTGCTGAAGGGTTTATCCTTGCTTTCAGAAGTATGGGGTGATGTCAGTTAACAACCACAGGACTGTATAAAGTCCCATCCTTTCTATTAATTTGCTTTCTCAGAAAGGTTGTCCTTGCTTCCTTGTCTACATTTTGAGAACTTATTCACCTTAAGTTATGTTTCTGCTTTTAAGAAAAGAAACTGAATTGAAGAATTAATGTTTTGAAATGGAACAAGAAACATGTTTTAGTTTGCAGGGTTTTTTTGTCCTAAGTAAGGCTTCACAGCAATAAACTTAGTAACATTTGTGGAGATGGAGATATAATACAGTGGAATGTAAGAAAAAAAAAACCACTTAAGCTTTCTTTTAACACCAGAGAGGACAAGAAATGATTGTTTCAAATAAGTTGTTTGTCAAAGCACCACTGTGAATTATTCCCAGTGTCTCAAAATGAGCCTTGAGAATGGAATTGCTCCTCTATCACTGCTTTTAAAATCAGATTCAGAAATTTGAGGCCAGCTGTATACAGTTTCAAACTTAAGTGTTTTAGGAGGAAATACAATACTAGGAGCAATACAGCTTATGAACACACTGGATTTACAGGTCTTCCATTATTTCTGGTGCAGCAGATATCTATTGAATGATAATGGGGGGAAGCAGGCCAGTTTTGTTCTTGTGACAGTGGGATGAGGAGATCTGCAGCCTGGCCCTGCCTGCAGGGACCCACCTCAGCAGTCAGGACACCAGGGGTGGGCTCCTTGTGCCTGTGGGAGGTAAACTGGGCACCTTGGCTTTAAAAGGGTGGGCATGGCCAAAGTAATCTTATGTTCTCTTTGGTATCCTGCAAATGCATCACTGAGCATCATTTAGAATCCAGGACACATGGAGGCTGGATGTGGGACAGGATTGTATGTCTTGGTGGAATTATGATGAGGTGGCATCCAAAAAATGCTCTCAGTAGGCTACCCTGAGTTTCTACTGATCTTCCAGGGGTTATTTCAGTTCTTGCTGCAGTCTGAAAGCCAGGAAACATAAAGACATGAAACTTCTTTTGCCCCCAAGGTGCCATTTAGCTGCATCTTTGGACCATCTTTTCCCCAAGTCTTGTAATGTACAGTACCACAGTGTGGAGGGATGAGAGAATTTAATTTGCTTATAATTTTATTTAGATGAAATTGATATAAAACTAGAATTGCTAAGGCCTAGGTTGACTATGACTTAAAGAAATCAGTACTTTGCATGAAGTTCCAGGATTTAAAAGAGGATAAACATGAAGCTCAGCATATCACAACACTGGCCATGGACAAACAGCGTGACACCACAGTGATGTGTCCTGCCAGCTGGAAGTGCTGGCAGATAACTTAATTCAGTCATCAAATTGTAACTGAGGCTAATCGTGGAAAAACCACCAGGCCATGCAGCTGCTGCTGTCTGTGGAAATTTGTCATATGTCAGTAGGTTGCCTTTTAACTATTTTGAAATGCCAGAGTTTGGCATGTCACAAACTCTCTCAACTGTGTGTTGTGCCAGTTTGTATGCAGTGTTTTACAATCTGTTGAAATATAACTCAGAATTCAGGAAAGACTTAATATTCCACATAGTCCTCCACAAGGGTCTGAGAAAGTTTCTTTTTTTAACAAAACTTCTTCATTTTCTTTTGCTAGTGTGTACTTGGCCACCCAGAAGATAAAGTGCATCCTGTATAAGTAATAGAAGTAGCTTCACTTACAGTTTTAAGGGTTTTTGAGGGAAATATTTATTTTTGTTGCTATGGTAGACAGAAGGTTTTTGTTCAGAGAGTGTCCTGTTTTACTCACATCACAAATGTTTAATGTACAGAGCTGTTTGCAATAGGAATAGAAAGCTTGTGAAATCCTTCATTATAGCACGCTAAGGTGGTAATTCTAAATATTTTCAGCTTAGTGGGTGGCTTTATATCCAGTTTGGGTTTTTTGTTACTGATGAGCCACATAGCTATGCTGGTATTAACTGGCATGATGTTGAACACTTTTGCATTGCCTTGGCAAAAAGGCATTTGAACAGTCAACTGATCAAGATAGTTTCTCATTTCTATATATGCTTTGTTACAGTGCATTTTTATAAGGTGAAAATTTTTAAAAAGACCCTGTCTTAAGAACTAATTAGCTTTGGATTTTTTTTTCTTTTAAAATGTCGTGGTGGTGCTCTGAATTCAAGGCAACAAAATCAGGAATTTGTGAACCATGGTAACAGGAAGTTACATGTTTTCCCATTCAGGCAGCTGTTTAACTGTTCAAAACATTGCAATCAAACACGTCTTTAAAAGTTAATTGTATAAGTTTTGATTATATGCACACTAAAACTGCCTGGCTACAGCTTTCAGGTGCACATCTAGTAAAGTAATACAAAATTATTAATAGTATGCCTTATATAAATGATAGAGAATGTAATATATAAAATGCAATATGTTAATATTGCCTAACAATGTCTGTAAATACCTATGAGGCTATGGTTTTATAGAAAAAATACACCATTTCCCTTTTGCCTACCATTTCCCTTTCCCTGGTTTCCTGACAGGAGCAAGATTTCCATTGACAAAGACTGCTGCTCGTTATTAAACTTGCAAATACAATTCCCAGAAATACATATGCTTAAAATATTATCATTGGGACAATTTTTTTTTTTTCTGTTTAGGATTTTCTCACAAGGAAATTCACCAATCATAATGCAATGAAAATCCCTTTATTTGCACTCATGGGTTAATTTATAGCAGACCTTAGGATAGATGTTCACTTACAAGCAAAACCAACCTCCTGCAAAATATTCTGAATGATGGAAGCAGCTGTGCACCACTCAGGCAGGAATGCATTGTTCAAGTGAGGAATTTTAAATTAGTCCTAGCCAGCTATATGTACAGACCCAGAAAAGAATGTAATTGGAGAAGCACATGGGAAGAGAGGGTGTGGCAAAGTGTGTACCACCTTTGTGCTCCCAGCACCCTCTTTTATCCCTCACCGCGTGCACCTTCTAATTGAAGTCCCCCAAAAAAGTCAAAGGTTTTGCAACTTGAAAACGAGGAAAATCTGCTGGTATTACTTTACATAATAATGAAGTTACCACTTTGATTAGATTTTGTACTGCACAATGTTATGTTGTTTTACTGGTCAAATTTAATTTGAAAGTAATGGAAAAGATTCTGCCCTAAATTAGGAGAGGGAAAGAAGGGAAAGTCTCTTCACAGAACCTCAAACCTGAACAAGTGTGTCCCTGTTTGCCTGTAGTTGTCAATGGGGTGATGAATGTATTGGAGATTCAGTTTTAGTTAAAGTTGCTGAAAGATTCTTCTACTGCACCCATACTCAAACCACAGGAAAGCATTATTTACTGAAGCAATGTATATCATCTGTTCCTTTGCTGAATCTGTTTTGTTGCAGCCAGCTCTCCTAGCATCATGCGTTCCAAATCAGATGTATAGTTGCCATGTTAACAATTTAAAAGTTTGTCCTTTACTTTTCTTCTTTCTTCTTCTTCTGCTCAATCTTTAAAGAAAACTAAACTTCTGGCATTAATAAGGGCTGCTGTAATGCCAGCTTTATTATAATTATTTTATTTTGCATTGCTGCTAATTATAGGTATTGCTTATTAATTCCCTTGGGGAATGTTCCTCTGTTGATGCACTGAAGAACATTGTGGTATTCACGTTAATTTTCATTGGTATTAATGATGTCAATCTCAAAGAATACTTCCCACGTATAATTGGAAAGTTTATTGAGACAGTCTTGTTTATGTAAGTCAATATATCATTAATAGTATTTTATATGGGAAAACAGATTGAATTTTATGCTCATTTCCTCAATTTATGAAATCTGTCATGTTACCTTGCAACTGGAGGGGGAACCTCCCACCTCCTAATCCTTAAGGAAATAACTCTTCTGTGTCAGTGTACTTCCATCCGTTGAGAAAGTTGTATCTTAAAAAAACAAAGTAATTTTAGGGAAAAGGACTTATGATTTTGAAAAGCCTGCACGGAAAAAAAAAGACACCAAGCATTGCTTTAAGGTAGGTTCCCCAGTTCTGTAAGGAAACAGTGTAACAATCACCCTGTTCACTGGGCTGGTGTCTTATCTGTAATGGAAATTCCTACCTTTAACTTAAAAGATATATTCTGCTTCCTGGATTTCCAGAAAACACTGCTTCAAATGCATGCTATGAATGTTTAAGTAAATGAGAAAATAGTTGTTCCTGTCTTTCAGCCTTTTCTGTTTTAAATATTTTCATGAGACTTTTGTCAATTGAACTCGTTTTTCCTTCTTTGGGACTCCTGTAGAATTTGTTGATCCCTGAAAATGCTCCTCCCTTTAAATGTGGACAACTTTTGTTAATCTGTGAATAGATAATCTGAGTTGCAGACTCTTTCTGCAATACTCAGTAGTTTGATCAGAGCAGTGTACCTATGTATGGCTTTGACAGCTGTGAATTCAGAAGCAGCATCAGTTTTGTGTGGCTGGAGCTTAAAATGTCTGCTGGACCTGTGCTTGATCTGGGAGCACTCAGAAATGTGAGAGGATAAAATTTTAGGTGAGTGACAACAAAGTAAATGCACACAGGGATGAGTACAATACTGCACATAGGCTCCTCTGAAAACCCATCCTGGGAAGGATGTTACAAGGACAGTCCAATCCAACTTGATGGAGTTGGATTTCTTTGTATGAATATGCATTATTTCACTTATTAACCAAAATTTCCTATCACGTAGGCTCTGCTGTCCCCTTTGCCCTGGATTAGAGACTGCACTGGATTTGATGAGCCATGAAGGTCAGGTGGATATTTACAGGAGAGGGGATGGGATGTGGCAGCCTATTCAAACTCATCCTTTCTTAGAGAGGATTTTGCTTGATAGCAAATCTTTCCATTCTAGTGAATGTTTGCCCAGGTAATCTTCCTGTGAGACCAAGCTGCAGTTTACTTTTGAAATATTTCACATATTCTGTTTTTCATATGGAAAGGAATACCTGGTGTTTTCCAAAACCATATGTAAACTTTTGCATATTTTACAGCCCATGAGCTGATACACAGTTTAGGATTGTAAATACAAAAAAATACAGGATTCTCCTGTATTTATGGAAGTGTTTCAGCTGATGAAGGTGACATCATAGTCTTGAATACTCATTATGGTTTCAATATATTTTTTTTCTCAGTTGACCCAAATGGAAGAAAAGCAAGTAGGTTACTAGCTAAGGTACAGGGTTGTTTTCTCTGTGGTGTGCATGCACGGTAGTAAAGCAGTGGAGATGCATATTTAAGTAGTCCCTTAAAAAGCTTGAGTTGAAACATGCTCTTGAGAACAGTTTACAAGATTGCTTTAAAAAAAGTAATTGCATTCATATAAAATTAGTATTTTAAAACTCTGAAAGTAGAGGAAGACAATGCAATGGTCAGATTATATGGTCTGTTTTATGGTCATTATTGCTTTTACGAGTTAAAATAATGTCAACATAAAAAATAAAGATATGATTTGTGGCTTCCCCCCCCCCCGCCCCAGTATGTAAAATTCAGCCAGTATTTTGTTTCATGCAAGTTGGTATATAGTACAGTTGTATTGTGTTTAGTGCAGCTTTGTCCATTTTTATATCAAATACCATTGCCACAGATGCCATAACTGGGGTTGGGCAGCTGTATGGAAAACTTTAGAAGTGACCAAAACCTCGGTGAGCACTTTGGAAAAGATGCACTACTGGGGCGACATTGCATGGCTCTGTAATATTTTTCTGGTAGGGAAAAATATGGATCCATGGACTATATGGGCATGTGCTTTGTTTTTGGTCTGTGTGTGTGCAGCAGATGCAGTGGGCCAGGTTTCTGCAGGCAGCCTGACCTCTGTGCAAGCCAAGCAGGGCAGGGCTCAGCGTGTCCCCACAGGGTCAGACGCACTCGCAGGTGTCGGAACACTCGTGACAAAATAATGTTCTAGACAATGGCATGGGCAGGCTAAAATAATTGATGTGTTTCTTCTCTGCCTTCTGTTTTTCTCTTCTCTCATCTTTATGAAATTTTCAACAAGTATTTAGATTCCCTGATTAGCCATGAAAAAAGTTATAGAAGTAGACCTTAAATACAGTGCTCCATGTTTCAATACACCCCATCCACATGCATTGAGGGCAGCTATCATTGAACCTAAAACAGAACTATAAATTTATTCTGGAGCTAAACTCTAAGAGATTGAAACATTTTATTTTTTTGCCATTCACTAGTTCTAATCTTATTGAGGTGTTGTAGACGCCAGGTTTTCCATTGTTTCAGGAAACTGTGTATACATGGGTTGTTAAAATAAAGAAGAAAAACTGTGTGGGAAATAATTCTTGATAGTATGTAATATGGAAAATATTACAAAAGTGCTATTAGACTGATTTGTGCTTCTTGACCTCTATACAACTTTGTATCCCATTTCCTGGTAGTGACAGATATTAATTTATTATGCTCTATGGTAATATAGAATACTTAAGGCTTTTGAATTTTCATCTTTTGACTGTGGTTCAGACTTCTTGCATCTCACTGATTTAACTCACTTAAGGTTGACAGCCTGATGCTAGCTAGGTAATGCTTATTTACCTTCTCCTCTTAAACCATTTTCTATTTGGAAAACTCTTCCTTCACTTCCAGTCCACTCCTCTCTTGGGAAATTTGGATTCAACTCCTTTCACTTTAGATAATCATTTTATGCCTGCACATTTTCAGACAAACTGAAGGGCAGCTGCTAGTTTCCCTACATGGATGCAGCCTTTCAATTGAGATTGATTTCTGTATTTTGGCTTTAGTAACCTTCATTGGTTTTCAGATTGTATGAGGAGCTACACAGCCCAGTGGTTTATGCAACACACTTTGTGTGTCTTCTTTTTAAAAACTTGACTAAACAGTAGTTTCCTTACCACCATGATTTAAATCTGTACTATCTATTTTAGATTTAAAATTGGCCTTTAGTTTTTCTAAAGTAAAAAAATTAATTTTATTTGAATTCTTTTCCTCCTGTGAATACAGCAGAGATATAAAAGGTCAAGGGCAGTGTTGTTTTTTTGCATTGAATGCTACAGTGGCTGAATGGCTTCTCTAAGTCAAGTTCAGCCACATCTGAATGGGAGTTAATGGAGAAACCTTTACCAGTGTTTTATTTTGATTAATAATAGTTATAATTGTTATAGTACAATCCTGGATGTCTCAAGACTGTGCCTGGTGGCTGTTAAGAATACCAGTGAAATATTAATTTTTTACGATGTAAAATGATAGTTTTCAATGAAGAAATGGCATACAAAAATGATGTAAATGTACACTTATATAGAAAATTCTTAAGTCCACAAACAAGCTGAGAAACACCATGGAGTTAGGAAATAACATTTGTAAATATCTGTGAATAAGGTGATAGATCTGTGTCACAATATCTGTGACAACAGCAGACATTGCATTAGATGTGCCATATGTCCACTTTATTGCCTATTAGGTTTTGCATTTAACTTTGTACTGATTTAAATTTATTTATTAAAATAATTTTGCATAAGTGTTTTATAAATTATTACTTGTTTAATTATTTTATTAATAAACTAATATTTTGATACATGTGATTGGATCATGTTGAGAAAGAAAGAAAGAGAAGCCAAACAAACTGTGTTGCCTGTGACTAAAAGTAATGCCTAAAGGTAGCAATTAATTTGGAACCCAGCTAATGTGATTAAGGCATGAAAATACTTTCAAATTATCTTTTCTGCTAAGTAATAGGCATGGCCTGATTAAATAAAAAGAAGTGAGAACATCTGTAAAAATTTTAGAGGTCTTCAGGGTGTAACCCTCTCTATTATGTGAGCCTACAAAAATGCCTGGAACCACAATACTTTGAATGCTTTAGGTACTTTTTAGTAGTGTTACTGTGAAAACACCCACTACCTAGTCAATAGATATATGTCAAGCTTGCTATGTAAATTTTCAGTTTTCCATTGTAGAATAGCCTGGTTGGCTCTTTCAAATTAAGTAAAATTGAGAAGATGTGCATAATGCGCCATTCTATTTGATAGTTTAGACTTTTGGTTCAAATGGTTGGTTCTTGAAAATTATGTGCAGCACTTAGATGTACTGCACTATTGTGCATCATTCTAGAAAAGAGATCCAAGCCTTAAATTGTGCCTCCCCAGGCAGAGCCACTGCAGGGACCAGCTGTGTAAATCACTTTCTGGTCCTGATATGGTTCCAATCTGCAGCTTGCCAAGATTTTGAACACAGCAGAATTACTGTTTATAGGTGCATGACTTCAGATTGCTCAGCTCACAGAGATGAGATGTTGTCAATGAAAACATTTCAATTTAATGGCTTCTTGTCAATCAGTATTTAACCTTTAGTCTCTCCTAACTAGCCTAAATTCTGAATCTGTTTTGGTGTTACTGGTATGTTTGAGCAGAGCAGTTCTACCACTTTCCCTATTTACACAAAACTGAGAGGTGTGTAAGTGTATATCTGGTTTGTGCTCATGGTGGTGAGGTCTGAGTGGAAGGGGCACAGAAAAGGCAATCACCCAGCTCTGTGCTAAAACAAAAAGTGCTGGCTTTCTTTTTGTCTCTGGCTGAGTAAAAGTGTAGAAGGCTCTTCAGAGGGCAGTGTCAGTGAGGAGCACAGAGGATGCCATCTAAAGAGATTATTCTTTAAAGAAGAAATAGGTTGAGCCCCCTTTCCCTTTCTCTCATGGCTGGCCAGAAAGAAACAATGAATGTTGCCTTTTGTGCCAGTAGGTTTATTTTAATAAGATCAATTTTATCAATGTGAAATTGAATTTAGTTGATGATGACAGTCTTTTACTCTCAGCTGAAAGCCCATAAATGGCTATCAAAGACAGCAATATAAAATTTAGATAATTTCTTCTGCTCTTCTATTATGATGAAGTGTTTATAATTGATCATATTTTCTATATATCTGTATATAAATATATTATTGTTCAGTCTTTTAAAAAATAATTATTAATACTTGGAAAATAAAAGGTCATGTTGTCCCTTCATAGCTGTTTAATTAATTAGCCTCTAGCAGTTTGTTCCCTAGACACTGCTGCTGCATGACTGAGGCACTGAAGCCTACTCCTTCCAATAAAACATTTGAATTAAACAAAGCTCATTTGCTGCCCTTCAATTACTGTGATGAACCTATTTGGTTCTTTTTCTGTGTCACAGTGATAATTGTTACAGCCTGTTCTATAAATACTTCATATTACATATTTTTAAAATAGAATAACAAGTCTCTGTATAAAAATAATGGACAGTGGTTTTAGGAACCACTGGACTATAGGAAAAGTACAGTTCAAGGGAAATCACGAAGGCAGAGTTGCTGTGCTGGGGTCTCTGGTTGCTTTTGTTTCCTCTTCATTGTTGTATTAGGTAAGGGTTATGTTTTCCCAAGCCGTGTACGAGTTTGATATGTACAAGCATCAGCACAGAGATGTTAATTCAAAGAATTTCCTATCCTAGCAATGTGTCTGTCTGTTACAAGTTCTTTGAACAGATGAATTTAAAGAGGTTCTTGGAGAAGGAAGGAAAAAAAGAGAAATTTAAACCCTTGTTATACATTATGTGTTTATTGTTCCTGTGCCTATGTGCCTAAAATCTTGTAATTTTGACAGTATTTTATATTGCATAAATATGCAACTTAGTTCAGAGTACCCATTAAATGTTTGCAATAGTGTCTTAACTGATGGGGAAACACAAGTTGCCTCCTTGCTGAGTTAGGGTAGTTAACTGTTTCTCATCTTGAGAAAGTATCCATTTTTATAGTTACATTTAAATTTATATACTTTAGATTTAATTTTTAATGTACACACACATATATATATATATACATTGATGCATATCTGGCAATTTTTTGCTTATACTTTGAATTTTGTATTAACCAGCAAAGTAGAGCTGGTTTTGATGCTAGTTTCAGCTTTCTGCAATGAAATCTTTTCAGCTTACAAAAAAAATCCCAAAAATAAAACAAAAAATTCTAATAACTTCCTTTATAGACTTAAAATGAAAGCCTGGAAAAGTGAAGGCTCTGAAGAGTTCTTAGAGGACCTTCCAGTACCTAAAGGTACATGCAAGAAATCTGGAGAGAGAATTCTTACAAGGGCATGTAGTGATAGAACATCGGAAAATAGCTTTAAACTTAAAGAGGTTAAGTTATATAAAAGGAGGAAAATCTTCATTATGTGGCTGGTGAGGCACTGGTGCAGGTTGCCCAGAGAAGTTGTGGATGCCCCATCCCTGAAAGCATTCAAGGCCAGGTTGGATGGGGCTTTGAGCAACCTGGTCTAGTGATGGATGTCCCTGCTCATGGCAGGGTGGTTGGAATGAGATAATCTGTAGTGTCCCTTCCAACTCAAACCATTCCTTGAAATATAGATTTATATTCATGAAATACAAAGCTGTTGAGCCAGTTGATAGAGAATCTGCTATAAGATAAATGTGCTTGTCACGTACTTTGCAATATAAAAAGGCAGTTAAATATTAACAATTATTTCTGAGCTTTTTTCCTGGTTTTAGAGATACTGTCTTGCAAAATAGAGGCAATTTATAACCTTAAGGCTTCGGTTTGTGCAAGTTAGGGAATGCTGTTGAATACACCACAAATATAGGTGTGACATTTATTTTTAATTTGATGAAGAGTCACTTAATTTTGGAGTGAATAACTTCAGTGTCAGGGATTTAGGAATTCAGTGAGGAGGATAACAAATGCCTGGCTCAGGAGGATATTTGGAAGGTTGGTGACAATTGAGATCTTACATGTCGGAAATAGGTGTCAGTTTCCTAAATGAGAGTGCATCACTGTCTCCATCTTTCCTTTGGAAAAAGCTGTGCATTAAAGGCCACAAGTGGAGGAAGTATCTTTCCTGTATGAAGGAAGATTGTCATAATAGTAAATGGCATTATTTTTAAATAATCAAAGTATTTGTACTCTGTACAAGCAGGGTTTTGAGGAATCTTGTGCAGATTGTGGGTACCAACCCACTCGAATATTTCCTCACTTTTCACTATGATTGAAATCCAGAAGCAATTGTCACCCAAATATGTCAACATCTGGTGTCTGATTTGCTACTGTCAAACTACTGGGTAAAATTTAGGTCACTGTTTTTGGTAGCCCTTGCCAGTAGGTTGTAAAAAATGCCTTCAAAGGACTGATACAGCCTCTCTTATCTGTGAACCTGGTACCTGAGAGCTGGAGAAGCTCCTTTTGCAGCTTCATGTTTATGGGAGGTCTGAAATGCTGATGACCATTTTGGTGGGGCAACGTAGCTCCTACCTACCGTGGCTGCTGGCACACTTCTGACCTCCCAGGACGCCTGACAAGAGTCAAAGCAGCCCCACACTGCATCAGCCTGCTCTGTTCCACTGTGTCAGCGTTCTGCCTGTGTGATGCCCATGTCAGGCCCGCCGCTGTCTCCTCCCAGGGATTACGTGATGATGAAATGCCCGTGGTGTGTCCAACTCGTGGGAGAGAGCAGGAGGGAGGTGTCACACTGCTCCTCGTAAGCATTTATGGTGAGTTCCCACCGCTGGCCACAGCTGGCTGCAGGACTCTTGGCTGGATGGACTTTGAGTCTGGTCTGGTCGTTCTTGTGCTTCTAAGGAAGCCAAAGAGCTCACTGGAGACTCTGGCTGCAGCCAGGCTTTTAAAGCTTCAGCATTTGCCTTCGTAGATCAAACCCACAAGGTCCTGAAAAAGCAGCGGGACGCTTGCTGGCAAATCTAATAATATCTTTCAGAAAACTGTGTCCAGCATGCCAAATGCTATAAATATGCTGTAAATACGAGGTTCCAACTCCTCCGTCCTTTTCTTTTGGTTTTTCAAATGTCACTGTTGCTCATGAAGAGGGTGAAAATGAATGAGAACACAATGAAACAAATTGCAGTTCTAGAGGAACACACTCATCTGGGACCAGGAGGCAGAATTGTCAAAATAGAAATACGGACAAATGATCTCTAATGAAAAAATTACGTAAAAATAATACTGGCACATCAGAATTTTCTGTTTTCGTGAGGGGTTGGATTTTGTTTTTTTTTTTTTTCTTTTTTTTTTTTTTTTTTTTTTAATGGGGAAATGTCCAATTCTCATTGGACATTTTATTCAGTGTTTAAAGTGCAGTTGAAAGTTTATGCTTGGCCCAGTTCATAGAAAACTCATGCATCAATAATGTGGGATTTTCATGCACTTGGAAGAATGCATTCTATGCGCTTCCAACAGAAAGCAGCCTCTTTAGTATGTACAATATGTTCATTAAATACCTTTCCCTGTTTATACAAGTGCTCATGTCTCCATTATTCATTCAAGCAGAAACTAATACAAAATGTGGCACATCTGCTGTAGCACGTAAAAGTAACTATAGAAAAGAAAAGGATTTTTTCTTAGGAGGAGGTAATTTTGCTCACTTAAGAGGAATTCTGCTGCATGTTTTTTTCCATAGCTGGAATGTCATCTAATTTCTGATGGATATCAGGTGACATTAGAGTCCTACATTTGTTTTAAAAACAGGGGGAGGGGTATTTTCTCTAATTCAAAGCTGAAAATTTTTGTGTTAATGCATTGGTGATGCCTTCAGTGGGAGCAGAGGCTGGAACTCAGGGGCTTTCTGGGGCTCAGTGCTGTACCCTTACTACGGCACTTGGCAGTGTTTTCTGTTGAACCAGGTAGTGTTTATTTTATCTTGCAAAAAAGAGCAGCTTTGAGAATTAAAACTGACCAAGGCATTTGCCGGGATTCAAATGTTTGCTCCATATTGTGCAACGATGGCCCTTCCCTGTCACAAGACTTCTGCTTGCTGGGCCCTCAGCTGCTCTCCATCTCTCCTATTTCCTTCAAAACCACTAAGAAACTGATTTCTTTTATTAGTGTTGAATGAGAAAATAACACCAAGCCTCCGGTTTTCATGAAAGTGAAATGTTTTCTGGCCCTTCCTGTTATTACAATATTGGTTATCACTACTGAGAAGAGTTTCTCTAATATGGTGTCCACCCAGATATGCTTTTTATTAAAGTAGTGACATCTGGTTTCCTACTCACAGACACAGTGGCGTATAATTTTGCAGATACTCTTTTAAGGTTTGAGAATGAGGACTTGATCTTTCTGCATACTTAGAGAGCTGGCTGCATTTTAGAGGAATACTTCTCCATCCTGATTTTACGAGGTATGCTGGAGAGATCTGAAAAGATCTGGGTGATTTGGAAATGGACGCTGGCTCCTTGATACTGGGGAAAGTGTTGTAATTCCCAGGGAGTTCAGTTGGGAGGGCACTGGATACCAAAGGATGCAGGGATCGTGTACAAGTAAGTGTGTGTCCAGTCTCTCACCAAAAGGCTCCTGTGCTTGTTAAAGATTTTTTGCTGCAGGTTCAGGGCAGTGTAAGAGCCTTCTTGCTGGGGTAGACAGTTCTTTGCATTAACATGCTGCAGCAATTGCTATAGGCATTTAGATGAACCAGTAAAGTCTTGCAGTATCTTTGAGCAATTCTTTTCTTTTTGGGGGATATAATTAGGTAAATTGAGAAACTCATTGTATAAATGCAGCTTTAAAATAACACTCTGCTTTGCCATTCCATTATGTATATCTGCTGTCAACAGTTTATTTTTTTTAATGGGAGTTTCTGAAAAGTTTGGAAGTTTTCTAAATCCTGATACTTTAATGGAGACTGTAGATGAAATATAATCCTCATCTATTCATAACCAGTCAAAAATAAACAATTTTTTCAAGCCATTAGAACATTCAGAGGAAAAGTTCATGAACCAATCATTCAGGGCTTTTGGCAGACCATACGGAACTTTTCTAACAGCTATTTATAAGGTCCTAATGTGTTTATTTTCACAATAAATCTGACTTATTTCTGAATGTGTTGGTTTCATAGTAAAATAAACACTGAAGATTACAAACACATCCTTTTGTGAAGTTTTCTGAAAGTCCAAGGCTTAATTTAATAAATGTGATATTCTCTATATTGGTTGGGAAATGAGTGCGACTGACTCTGAGGAAAAAAAAAAGGAAGGAAAAAAAGAACAGCCCAAGCCCTTGCTTTAAATCACAAAATCAATTGTCATCAAGTTTACATTATAGCTGAGCCATTTGACATGTAAAAAGTATTAATAATTGATAGGTTGATAGACATAAGAACTAAGAACAAGCAAAAGAGGGAACAGTTGTGCTTTAGTGCTGTTGTTGAAGGGCTGAGTGGAAAAAAAACTGTCTATTTCTAAATACACAAATTTAATTTGCAGATTGTTTAAATTTACTTAGCTTAATTCTCTAAATTAGTAACAGAGTTACATCTAGTTAGTCTGCTTTAAAGTGCTCTGAAACTATTTGCATTGTGGCTTTTACTGGTTTAATTAGAAGAATTTATGTCATCGTGCTGTAAATCAAAATATTTGTGCAATTTCTCCGATATTTTGCCCCTTGCCAGTACCTGAGGTGAGCATCCTATTCTACTAAAGTTAGTGGCTCTGTTACCCATGTTGTTGAGTCATATTTTAGTTCAGATATATAGTAAAATTATCAAATCTTCAGGAAAGAATAATCAGTCATCAAAAACCTTTCTTTTCTTATGTGTCTCCAGAAACCCTGCTGATGTGTATGTAAATGTCCATATAAGACATATAATTCCTAATTCCTTTTAGTGAATCTTACTAAGCTCTTGACCTCAGTGATGCATTTCACTAATGAGACCGTAGGTTAATTGTGTATTGTGTTAGAGGACTTCCTTCTGTCAGCTTTAAATGTGTTTTGTGCTTCATTAGATATTCCCGTGTTCTTGGAAGATGAAAATGAATCACTGCCAAACCATCAAGTAGACTTCTGTGTTAGTTTCATTATTTGTTTGTCGCTAAATGAACTTTATCTTTTCTTCGTGGTAAACTCCCTTCAGACTTCAACCAAATGCTTTAGGTTCCACATAAAGCCAAGCTGCTTTGTGTAAGTTTTATTGTGCTTCGTGTATGTCCAGTTGTGAGGGTGGGAATTGAACTTGGCTGTGATTTGGTGTAATGCTGAGCATCCAGTGTCAGAGCGCTTTATGTAACATAGCATTGTTTCAATATATCATTTATTTTCAAAAGAACTTGAATCATGGCCATAGAATGTGCTTTATGTGCATGCTTTGTTCTCAGATTGAAGCCTGCAGGATCTCAAACAATTAAAAAGAAGTTGTCATTCCAGTTGCTGAAATGCTAGTGCTTTGGGGATAGTTTGGGAACAGCTCCAAGGGACATGCCTGGGAGGGTGGACCTGGATAGCAGATTGTTTTTAAGAAAACATCCTTCTTCTGAGTGATTTTATGTAAAAGAAGAAAGAGACCATTGAAATCCATTAAAAATACCCTGTATTTTTTGAAATGGTCTTTAAAGCATAGAAAAAAATGGACCAGCTGGACTAGGATTTTAATACACTGCACAGTAGTTATTTGTTTTCTGGGTGACACAGCAGGCATTTATAAATACCAGAAATGTTGGCCTCTGCCAGGTTTGGGTTGTTGAGTTTTTGTTTTGGTGAGGTTTTTTCAGCAATGGGACAGCCTTCTTCTACTACTCAGAAAGCTGCAGATTTCTGATATTTCCATCAGGAATTACTGTCCTGTAGAGCTTTCATGAATATTTTGTCTTCCCAGTGAATTACTTAAGCTGTGTTTGATTAGTTCAAAAGAAAAAAAAGGTTATAACAATAAACAAGGTCATCACATTCCCCATTTTTCTGAAACTAATTAAGACTCTACTGGCATGAGTTCATACTGTGGTAGCCTATAAATCTTGTGCAGATCCTTAACACTGGTGTCATATGTACATTAGTTAAGTCAGAATGAACAGATTACTTGGGAAGGAGGTTTTTGGTGTAATCAGTATCATGAAAAGACTGTGCCTGGAGAAGTGCTCACAATGCTTTAAAGTTTATGGAACTCCAACATCAGAGCAATTGGGACACTTTCATTTATGTAAATCATGTTTAATTTAAGTTTTGTTTCAGCTTCTACTTTGTATTTCTGTTGTGTTTGAAATAGTTGTAAGACTATTCTTTGACTTCATTCTGGTCTCTCAGAGGTCAGTGACAAAACTTGGATGAATTTTACTCTGAACTTTATTCTTTAGGGCAGGGAACATAACATCTGTGGCTGATCCTGCAAATGATTGTATATGGGTGAGTTTATGACCTGTCATTCTATATATATCCAGAATAGGAAAAAATGTGTTTGCATAGCATAAAAGAGCTCCAGCCTTGACTGGGGCCTTCTGGAGTTCTCTGTGTTTTCTTTTGTTGTTGTTGTCACTGGAAACGAGACATTCAGTCAAAAATATACAAAAGTACAAGAATACTTTTAGTTCTGGTTGATGCAACCCTGGATATCAGCTTCTGTATTTTATTTAACATGTAAATGGCCAGATTTCTCAGTTGAGTGGAATGTAGCAGGACTTGGTCATAGCTAGTAGTTCTACAACCCTGTGGTTCTAGACAGTTGACATGTACTGTACTACCCCAGCCTGTTTGTGAATCAAGAGTAACAACTTACTCTAAATGTCGGCCAAATTTCTAGATGAATTGCAGTACTATAACTTCTGACAAACTCCAACACAATCAAATTACAAAAGTGGCAAATTAATGACCCATACAAATGTTTAAATACTAGTATCTTGAAACGAAACAGCTCAAATCCCCTTCTGAAATGGGTGCACAGTTCAGTACATAACTCTCAGAATCTACTGGTATATGAAAATTGCTTCTTTGAATTACCTAATTCTCTTTTGTTCTCTGCACTTGTAGATACTGTGTAGAATTTTAATTTATGCCACGTATATAATGTGGCTTTGGATCAGCCACCCAAACACTGCATAGAGTCAGAGTGACTATATTTAACTCAACTCTACACAAGAAGAGCCTTCATTCAAAACAAAGCCAAAAACCCCTACCTGTCAACTGTCAACATTTCCAACACTCATATTTTTAATAGCAGCATTCACCAAGCCAACACTTAAAAGCAATAAAATGAATAGTTAAATACACAATACATTTTCTATTTCATAAAAAACAAGTGTGTTGTCATCATCAATTATGGAGAAATACATACATGATTGCAACTAAAATGGCTGAATTTGTCTAATGATGATGGATTTTGCTGGCTTTTTACCTTGTAGATTTTGACTTCATGTGCATTTTTGAAGCCTGCATAAAAATTCCATTATCACTTTCATTGTTGACTATTCATGTTTTGATAAATAATTTACATTTAAATTTCTTGAAAACCATATAGTATATTGTAAGTTATCAGGAGAGGGTCTATATAATGTTAAAATAATATTGAGCTTGTATTTGAGGCTATTTTTATTAACACATGTTTATAAATCTACTTTTTTTTTTTTAATTTTCAGGATATGTGGGAATGGTTTTTTGAGGCTTGCAGTTAGAGAGGGAGATAAGCTTCTCATTTTTTGGTCCTCTGTGCAAAAGATGTCTGCATATGCTTTTTTTTAGTATGCTGACAATTTCAAAATCAAGATATTTTTAATATACTTTTCTTGAGCTGAAAAATTTATTTTCAAAGTGAAAGAATCTTAGCTGCTCTCTACTCTTTTCATTATTGTGTGAGTTCTATTTTTCTTGAGTTTAGGAAGATTGAAATACTGTGTAATGCTTATCTTATTTGGCAGGAATGTGTTGGTGTAGTTACTTTCACAAAACCAAAATCAGCCTCTTGCTCTCTCTCCCTCATGCGTGAATGTGCTCAAAACAAAGACAAGTGAGTGATGAAATTTGGGTCTATGTGCCTTAATATACATCTTTTCAAATCAAAAGGCTGCTGAAAAAAATTCACAGCAAGTCTGTTCTCCTTTTAGGACAGTCCTCTTGTTAATGAGTCTGTGTCCAAACAATGGCAACATTTCTTTTTCTTTTTAATTACATTGCTTAGGTAAGAGCATAATTACTTCAGCATTGTATTTGATTTTCACACAATTTTTTGTAATTGACATTTCAAAAACAAATTATCTTTAGTTCCTTGATGTGAAAAATACTATATATTGATGGATGAGCATGTAATCTGTGCGAAAAATGTTTTGTTAAATCATTAACACTAGGTTGTTTGTCTGTTGAATCAACAACCTTTTGATGGCTACAGAGATTTCACTGTAATAGTTTTTAATATTCTTCTTTTCCCATTAGGGCAAGGAGCACCAGTTCTAAAGCAGCCTCTCTTTCACTTTGATATGAATAGATAAATTGTCAAAGCTGCCAACAAGAATTATTCCTAACTATGGGGCACGTTGTAAGCAACACTGCATACAGTGTTCTTGCTGGTAAACACAAACTGTGCACAGTCACTGGTGCAGCTTCCTTCTCATCCTTCAGTTGAATTTAATGAGCTGAACACTGATGAGACTTTTGAGAATTGGGTTAGTGTGTGCTGAGTGGGAGACAGATACGGGATGACATTTTTTCTGAGTTGCCCTTTCCCACCACTTATCAGCAGAGGGGAAGGGATAAGGGTGGAATATGAGCATAGTGTATATTGTTCCAGAGGAAAATGCTGTTCTTCAGAATTAACCCTTTTAAAAATGCTCTATATGGAAAAAGAAATGCAAAATCATATTTAGCCATGTCTTTCCATGTCTATATGAAATTATAAAATGGTTTGTATTGTACTGCCTGCAGTGTTTCTTATGGGTATTGCACTGTGCCATTACTTAGAAATTGGAGTTGCAACCCCAAGCATGTACCTTAGCTCTCTGTTGGAAGGGAGGAAGTGTCACATTAATTATGCTCTCTGCTCTGCTTTCCTCTCCTGTCTTGCTTGGGTTTTTTTGCTGGATTGAAGAGGAGGTTGATTCTTGTCTTGGCCTATTTCAAAGCCATCTGAAAACAGCTAAAAACAAACTAAACCCCAGCCAAATGGGTAGTAAATAATACATACAGCCTTTAAACAGAAAATTTAGCAGCTTTCTAGCTGAGGAAGTTGCTTTCTAGCTATGGAAGTTGCTCCCATCAGTAACCAGATAGAGTAGCCTTAGTGCTTCTCAGCGCTGTCATTTGTAGAACAGATACTTGGCTTTCAAAATGTAGTTCTCAACTATTCTTTGGAGGCCTAAGCTCTTTATACAGTGAACAGGAAGAATTAGGTCTGTAAGAAGAGAATCCAAACCAGCCATCATGGCTGAGGGACTGAACAGGCACTGAGCCTTTCAGAAGTGCTGAAGCCTGACTATTTTTTTTTCTGGGACTCGGATTTGCAATTTAATACTTCTACTGAAACTATTCCTCTTTATAACTCAATCCATATTTTATTTGAAATGTGGTCATAAAAGAAGGTAACTGTGCATTCTGTACTGGCCTGCTAGCTGGAGCATCTGCTTTGGAAGAGAAGGACTCAAGTTCAGCCTCTTCAGCCTGAGCACATCACACACTCACTTGCCTCTGTGGGCAAGGCCTTAACCAGGATGGAGATCTTGTTGAAGTGGAGCTGTGCCAATATGTATTCAAGTGTTCAAGATTTATGGGGCCAGAAAGAAAAGAACAGAAGCAGACAAGTGCCAAGGGTATTTCTTCAACAAGGAGATAATGGGTTTTGCTGTAAACAATTTTTCGATAAAATATAAAAATACTGTTCTAGGGAACAGAGACCCCAGCCAGTTTCTTTAGCTCCTGTGTATTTTAAATGTAGTTATCCATCCCTTCTGGGCAAGGATGGTACCAAAACAGTGTCTTCCATTTCTCCAGCTGTAATTGGTTCTTGTAGGAGTGATGGATGGCAATATTTCACTGTTCCTTGGATGCTGGGCTGTGCTTTGCTTTCGTGGCTTTGCTGATGGCATCCTCTTAGCCTGCATGGCCCTGCACGGAGCCACGGTGTCTGCAGGGCTTGCCTGTGAATCCCAAAAGGGCTTTTGTGTGTCACCAGGCTCTGAGGTGTTGGGCATGCCCATCACCCTTTCAGTAATGTGGGGAGTTGAAAGTGGAGGCTGAAGTGGCTGCAGCCATTCGGACATGCAGGAGGCTCAGTGGGGGCTGTGAGCTGCCCTCTGGGATGCTGTACCAATGCTCCACTCAGGTTTTACTTGGGTTGGTCTAAGTGCTTTTTTGGAGCCAGGCCAACACTTTCCCTGCCGTGCTCCGGGTGACCGGTGTAAATTGTCATGGCCCTGCCAGGCATTAAGTAGTTTCTGAGTTTGATATGCTTTGAGTACTTGAAAGTGTTGAAAATGATTTCTGCCATTCAGGGCAATTGATTTGAAGAAGAGATTATCCAGTCCTGCTTTTTGTTTCAGAAATGTTTGTGTGCCAGTTTGTGAATGCTTTACATGACTTGACTGGCTGTGCCTCAGTGTTCTTTACTGACACTGCTTGTATAAATATAACAAGTATTTTATGCCTCAATATTGACTAAATGAAAATAACCTAGAAAAGGGAGAATCTCTAAATAACGTGTGCAGTATTTATGGAGCTCTGTGCTAACTGTTGCTAATGTGTTGAGCTGAGTTATAGTAACAGTTCTCAGGAAGAGGATGAATTCAAAATTTCAAAATAGAAATTAAATTCAAAATAGAAAAATTTGAGCGGCCTGGTCCCCAGCAAGCTGGTTTTGCATCAGGCCATCTCTTAGGGAGATATGCAGTCATCTTTTAATAAAAGGGTTGGATTCTGCTAGTGAAGAAATAGTTATAGAGAACTGCAATTCACAATTACCTAGGATTGAAATCAGCATCACAGAGCTAGTGTTCAGCTGAAAAGGTTTGAGATCACTTGAGAGAAATGACAACTTAGAAAGGAAATGTCACTTTGAAACAGCATTGTTTCCCCATTAATAAATGTCACCTAAAGGAAGCAACAGAAATACGAAGGACACATGGCAGGGTCCAGGGTCAAGTTTCATTTTCTTGAAGTAAAATAGCCATGAGGAGAGGTGCTTTTGTAGAAGATCAGTTGAAAGGCTTACACAAACTGCATACTGAGCAGTTAATATAGTTTCAAATAAAAGAACATAGTTTTGTTATTAAAACAATAGAGAGTAATAAAAGCTACAGTGATTTGTAACTTTTCCATTGATGGATGTTGTTCTGTTGGCCATCCTATTGGAGACTTTGGAAGAATAAGAGAAGCGTAGCCCTACAGATGTTCAGTAATATAAAACTCAGTTTATGAAGGACTGGTGAGGCCTCATCTGTGCAACTTTCCTTCATGAAGAGATGCAGGAGATACCTGAAATACAAAATCAAATTTAACTTGATCATTAATTATTATTTACATATTTACTACTACTACTGTTGTTATTGTATAAAATTATTTAAATTGTGTGTATTATGTAATTTATATACTGTGAAGAGCTCTCTATGCTATTGTATTCTGCTGGTACAATGGTCATTATCTTTGTGCTCCATATGTCTCATATAATCAAGATATTTTTGCCTTTATATACATGATTTAATATATTAAGACTTTGATAATAATATATATCTTTATATAGCACTAATAATCCTAGTATCCAAAAGTTTCATAAGAAGACTTCAGAAGAATTAAAATAATTATGTTTTTTAGTAACAATGAAGTTTGCAAGTGATGATCATAAATCATAATTCAATAATTCATTTTACTGGACAAAAGTGTTAAGAAGGTGTTTTTATTGTTGTCTAAAAACATTTAGATCCATTTAGTCTAGTGATGTGAAGTGCCATATAAGCAGGTACTGGATCCATCACCTTTTAAAAGGGCAAAATATTGTGTGTTTCTTTTCAAGTGTAAAAGAATAAAATCTTTCAAAATGGGGGGGGACAAATATAAAACACGTATTTTTGTTAAATATAATCCCAGGGAAATTGTTTAGTGGAAATATATCTTCAAAATTATTACAGTTGTTGCATGAACAGAAAACAGTCAGAACATGACAAGAGCCAGGAATGTCTTCTTGAAATTGAGAGGATAGGAATGTAAGCAAAGGGAATGAAGTACAGGGAAAATTACTAGTGGTTAAAAGTGAGAGAATTGATTAGAAACAGAATGAAAGAAAGTTGTGTTAGACAACTGCAGGCTGGAGTGAAAGGTTATAATTTGCAGATCACTTTTGCTGTCAATGTAGAATTAAAAGCATCTTTCCTGTTGTTAGTGCAAAGCACTTGTACAATTAAATAAAATGCCAGTTCCTCAGGGTCAACTGTAGCTGCATTCCTGACCCAGAGAAGTCTAATGGTCTACTGGGCTAGATACATTTATTTAATGTAAGAGTTGTTATTCCAAGGAATTATTTTTATATACCTCTTAAAATGCAGGTATATAGGACTACTTGGAAGTGCTTCTTAGGAGTTTTGCTTGAACTCTTGTTGTTGAGTCATAATTTCCTTGCAGTATAAATTTTTACTTTACAAACCAGTTGTTTAGGCACCAAAATTGTTCTTGACTTAGCCCAAACATTAAGAGTTTTATCAAGGCATTGTATATTAGAAAAAAATGTAAAAGCTGTTCTATGTAAAAATTAAATATTGTGAAAAATGACAGGAATATAAAATAAACACACTTATAAAGTTAGTTTATAGAGCTGTCTAAATAATGAATAATTTCTTTTTTTTTTTTATTTACGTAATATAGTTTAACTATATTTCAGCACATCACTTAATTGAATTTATGAATATCTAGTCTTCTGTTTCCTGTTAGGACCACAAATAGTTCTCTTAGTCTGATGTGCAGTCAGCCAAGGTCAGCCCACCATGATGATTTATTCGTCTGAAATTTTATATGGTGATGTCATTAAGATAACACATGATTTGTGTCAGATGCTGTCATCCTTTGAGAAGATGTAGCAAGGGCAGATTTACAAATACACGTGTTAAAGTAGCCACCACCAAGTAAGTCCCTTTTCTTCCACCAGATTGTTGCTCAATAATGCTCAATAAAAGCTCTCCCGGAGCTCCGGCAGCACTGGGAGGTGTTTGCAGGGCTGTTCATTCCTAACCAGCAGCTTTTGTGTGCCCCTCATGCCTGAAGCAGGGTTTGATGAGTAAACTGAGTTATTTGTAGGAGAGAATAGCTGGATCCCAGGCCTGACCTAGGAAAACTGTGGAAATAAAGCACAATTTCTGAGGGCCTGAGGGAGAGGCAATGTGATGAAAGTAGAAGAGATGCCATGAAATAAGGTATCAGTAAATAAGGGAGAAGAAGTTGTTACTTTGTGTGGTGAGAAGGATTGATAAGGAAGGGATGCCTAAGTGAACAAAACATGCCAACAGCTCTCAGCAGTAATGATCTCCAACAATAACATACTCCTTCTTTCCCTGCATCCTTTTTTTGTGTTTTCTTTCCTGCTTCCTCCATTATTTTGGTAATCTTTCAGGCTGTGAAGTCCTCTGTGTGTTCCTGTGGCCTCAGCCACACACTATTGTGTGTTATTATGTCTGTGTTGATTTTTGCTAAGGTTTTCAGTAACCTTTGCATATCCTAAGGCTGAATAACTGAAACTTTTATATAAGCAAAAGAAAATTTATTTTAAAACCCTATAACTTTGCCTGAAATAATAATGATGAAACAAGGCATGAAAATCATTGAAAAAGAACATTTCAAGTGAGACCAACAGAGACAGGTTGTTAAGTATGTGCCAACTTATGATTATTTATAATAGAATGTATTTTGGCTTGAAATTAATATTGGCAGTTCTGAGATAGAAGAAATGAGATTTCTTAGTTTCTTTAAAATAATTTTTACTTGAAAATCTCAGCGTACACATTTGTATAAAATATGAAGTATATGGCAACGAGTTTAAAGAATGGGTAGAAATTATACATTCACATAGAACCTCTGCTCTTATTTTTCATCCTTTTAGTTTGCTTATCTATGGGGGACATGAAATCTTAGCTAAAAGTATTTTAAAATTTCTGACATTTACCTGCAGGAAAGTGCAAATTTATAAACTGTGCAACTGAAAATACACAAGGAGGTTCTGCAGAGGTGCTGCAGAGGGCTCACATTAACCCTCATTTCTGCAGATGACAATTCTGCATGCCTTAGCACATGTGGTTGGTTTTTGAAAAACTAAGATTTTTCTGTTATTACCAAAGACCCAGTTTGTATCAAACAGGGCCTTCTGGGGAAGGATTCTCAGACCGGTCTTCCAGCAAGATTTAATTCCTGGGAGTTAAACTGCTTCTAGGCAATTCTTCCCCATTATCCTTAAACTTCTTACTGGCAGTTTAAATTGACAGGATTTCTGTGCAATTAATGTTGCCTCTAAGACTGGCTGAATTAAGTGTTCAAAAGGTCTCTATATTTGTTTCCCCCCTCCTTTTCTGGAAATCTCTACACGATGCTGGAATGTGTCTGGGCATTGCCATATTCCCAGGTAAGCAGGAAGAGCAGCTTTGAGGATGGTGGTTCCTGGAGATGGGTGGAGGTTACTGCAGTGCTGCCTTGTCCATCTCCCATCATGAGCTGGATAATTACTGCAGGTCCCTGGGCTCAGTACCTATGTCAGTGTCCATGTTCTTTGTGGCATTGTTAATTAAGATTCTTACTCTTTTAATGAAACTCTTTGGCAATAGTAAGCAGGAAGAAAGATGGAGTTGCTCCTTGACATCTTTTAATTGATTCATCTTGGGTTTAGAAGTGTTCTACGTCTCTATTATGAAAACAGTACAATGAAATAAATGTTGTAGGAAATATGATTCCTATTTTCTTGATCTGCACTGAGTAATAAACTATCTTAGTTTTGGCTCAAAAGTACTCCCAGATTAATCTGTGTGCCATCTGCAGGTACTTACTTTTCCTTTATACCTCAGGCTAAAATCCATTCCTCTTTTCTTTAGATGTTTTAAGTCATGAAAGCTCAAATTGAAATTCAGTAACGAATCACTTGTGGTTTTCCAACTCAATCTTGATACAGTAAGAGAAAAAGAATCAAATACTTCCTTAAAAAAAGCCCCACCCAAAACTCCATAATAGGATGGATGTATATTTTAAGGTTCTCATATCTAACAAAACACATTTTCATTACACTGATACCTCTGATAATTTGATATAAAAATGAAAATTACCATATTTTAATGACATATTAATTCAGATGCACTTTTGAAAATTCTGGATAAATTTCCAGTATTTCATGTTATTTTTGTACTATGATTCTAGAGTTTGAAATTTGACTTAGGAATGTTCAATACACATTGCTGGAAATCTGTAACGGGCAAAGCAATGCAGTCTTAGAATGTGGAATAACAACTCCTACAACTGGAGCTGAAACCATTCTCAGAAGAAAGCATGTTCTACCCACTTTCTAGGTGTCTGTTTTTTACATTTTATTTGGTCTGTGTGTTTCGTTTAAAAATTACAAAAAAAAAAAAGGATACTTTCCCCCTGACTTCTTCATTTTCTTTACAGTTTTCTCACAGGCTGGAATTAATCTCTGAACTAATTAATTTTCCTTTTTTTTTCTTTCTTCCCCCAACGATTAGCCTTTTTCAAGAGGCATGGGGCACATGTCAAGAAACGTAACCCATGCTGAGCTGCCTTCTGGGCATGAGTGCAGAGAGAAGTCCCAGCAGGTGCAGAGTTTGAGGAAGCCTCTGGCTCTGTGCAGCTGCCAAAGGTTTCTGTGTCCATAGCTATGGACAGACACAGCTCTGCCACTGTAATCAGCATAATGCCAGATCTGTCTCTGGCACCAAGGCCTTGTTGCCGGCAGGGAGGCATTTTCTGCTGGCACTGCAGAGCTGTGGACCCTGAAACCCACTTTATCTGCTCTCAGCATTTATTTCTCCTGACCTTTCAGTCTTGTTTTAGCCCCATGCAACTGATCCAAGGGACCCCTCCTTGGGGGCTGGGTGGCACAGCCACTTCAGTCCCCAGGTTACAAGTGCCAAGCATCTGCTTCTGTGCCTAATGTGATCTCACCACATGTGTCTGGGTTCCTGGCATAAAAAAGAAAACACAGAAAACAGTTGCATGTGTTTGGAAAGCTGAATTTTTATTTCTTAAAAACACGCCAAAGCAGAAGAATCTGGAAAGCATAGGTGAATTTTCTTTATTGGAAAATGCATTTAATTTTGAGCTATCAATAACAAAATGCTGAAAGTAGAGGCAGGTACCAACATCTTTGCACCTATATTCTGGTTGGTCAATGCTCTATTTAGAAGGAAACTGCATTAATTAATCTTTCAAAATGTTATTTTATATTATACACATTTATAAAAATGTATAACAAATTTGTACTCCAAGTTTGTCTTGTTTTACCAAGTTTTTTAGTCATTTTTTCTTACTTGACATGCTGCTCCTTCAGTTCAGATACCCTGAGTCTTACATTCTTGCTCTATGACTATTACTGTGAAAATGAAATAACTTATAACATTCTATGGGATTCTTTCAGCAAGCCAACTACCATAAAGCCTCTCTCTGTTTTGTTTCAGCTGCCATTATTAATACTTTGTTTTACGCTTTTAGGCATGTTCCTAAATAATGAATAACTGCCAATGTGCCACAGCACATTTGATGTGAATGAGTCATCAGCCTTAAATTAAAAACCGAAGTGTGATGACCTTTCTGTTGCTCTGCATGTCATAATTGCCATCAAGTGATGGGTCTGAAACCTCTGATCATTCATTAGCACCTTGAGCAGACAGCAGTCAGATTTTTGTCTGGTCCTTATGGTCTACTGTTTTAGGGAATCCAACCAGTAATGGCTTGGATTTAAAAGGGGAAATTCAACGAAAATGCATCATCAGCCTGCTAAGCAAACAAAAGACCTGTAGCCTCTGGGTCTGGAATGGCAGACCATTATTGGACAATTATTGTCCATATTTGTGTGCATGTTTATGTTTATTGTCTGATGTTTCTAACTGAAAAGAGTTTTGTCTTTATCTCTTGGAACTTAACTGAGATGTAACCATAACTGTTCTGATGCTGGAAAGTAGGTTAAATATCTGCTCTCATCATTAAGAAAAAAAAAAAAAAAAGACAACAAATGAGCTCTGGAGTTCCATGGGAGCATGGGAGTTAACTAATTAACTTAGTTAATTTAGTTACTGGTTATGGCAGCAGGTAACTGATATTACTTAACCTGCCTGTTTAATGAGATATATTTGTTCAACAATGCATTTACCAACAATGGAGATGAAAATACATTTTGATTATATCTGTGCCACCAAAGTACAGCAAGTTACTGGCTCCTGTACAGATGGGTACCTTTGAAATGTCTTCAAAACACATTTTGCCAATATCAACTTAATTCTTTTTTCTTGTATTCAGGAGTGCCAGCCCTGACTGTTGCTGTCATGATGGCAGAATAGCTGCTAACTCTTGTCTTTCATCACTGGCTATGCCTCTTTCCTACTGCAGTGATCTTTTCTTCAAAGATCTTGAGTCTGCATGCATGTCTTGGGCAAAGGTGATGTTTAGTTTACCTGTAATATTTTACATGAGAAAGAAGTGGAAGATGTGACACTTTTTTTTTTTTGGGGGGCTGTTGTTGTTGTTTCATAGTAGTATGCAAAATGGGGAAAGTCAGTCATATTTCACTGGTATTTGGCATCTGCTCAACAACTGATTGCTCTTCTCAGAGCTTTTTTGGAAAGTTTGCAGCACCATAATGACAGCTTTCTAAACACAGATGTCCTCTTCGTACAACCTATAATTTTTTATGAAAGATGTATCAATGTCAGGAATTTGAACAAAGTACTGGAATTAGTTGAATATTCTTGTTATGAATATGTATTCAAAATATCTACAGTACTTATATTGTAAGTTGGAGGAAGAATATGCAGTATCTGAAGGCAAAGATGTTGGTACAAAACATCAGAATGTAGTTTAAGATAAATTGATTCCTTTGTCTATACTTTAGTGAACTTTTCCCCACTATGTTCTATACTGTGTAAGTACATACAGTGACCTTGAAGCATCAAGAATCTCGGGAATACATTTAGATAATCGGGGATTTGGCCATGGAAGATATCCAGAAGCTGAGAGGCCTGGAGTAGTTATTAAATGTTCTTGTGAAGTCCCATTAGTAGCCTGTTCCTCTTGTTTCATTTACCTCTCAGCTAAGCCATCAGGAAGTGAATACTTCAAACACAAATTCCCCCTCCTCAGGTCAGCTATTTTTCTTAAGGTTTCTCTCAAGAAAGTAGAAGTCAGTTGAAAGCTTAATGTGTAAGATGATAAACTTCCAGCAGCTTGTGGTTCTTAATAAAGGAATCCTTGATTGTATTTACCTGTGGGCCTATCATTTGCAAATACCTACAAATAAGAAGATGGTGCTTAATGGTTGTTGTATGTAATTTATGTAAGTTCAGACTTGCAGGTGAAGAGGAAAATTTCCTCTGTAACTGTTTGAGATTGTTTGTTTTTTAAAGTAACAGAGTCCATTCTATATTGTTCTTCTACCTATTTAGGTCCAGTTAAGAGGAGAGTACCATGCAGGAATTTTATCTAGCAACTTTAATGATATTAGGGGAAATATAGCTCAATAAATATTGTCCCATTTTGGTTTTGTGCAGCTCTGCAGCCTGGATGTAAGTGCTGCAGTTTTTATGACTATAGCTAACTTCATGTAGCTTCCCTCTATCTGTACTTGCACATGGCACTTGGTTTTGATTTATTTTCAGGTCTATACTCCCTACCACTAATGACACATCTTTCAGATTCAGAATAGATACTTTAAAGCTAGAATGCAGCATCAGAAATGATGGAAAATCATAACTGTTAGTTAAAAAATGCTTTCTTTTTGGACTTCAACTGGGTCACGCTGTGGTCATTCAATATTGTGATACTGGGGTTCTTTCCCTTCTCTCTTGCTTTTGGTTGATGATAAAATCACTTGTCTGGTATATGTGAATGTGTGTGGTCCAGCCTGGGCTGCTGTTTGGCTTGTCTTGGATCATGACCTTTTGCCAAACCTCAGCAGTAGCTCTTGGGGAAAAAATGTAAACATACAACCAAATTTACTCTGCTTTCTTTATTTAGCTCAGTGCAAGTTAATTCTAATTGCTGTAAGGCTTCAATATGACAAACTTTTTCCTAAATCAGAAAGTGGGAGAAGCTAATTCAATATTTTAGTTATAGTAATTTAGTAAAAATACAAGTGGATGGGAAGCAAATGGGATGTCCTAATGCAGAAGTATGAATTTTAAGTGTTTAACAGTTGTGATAATTTTATTTATTAATTTTAATCACATTAAAAAATGTGTTCAGGGATCACAAGGGAAAACAACACCTATTTTGTTAGGCCAGAATTATATGGAAACATTATGCAATAATACTAATTACTAAGAAAGTGCCAGAATTGTGGGCAGTGTAATCGTCTACAATTTTCTGAGAACATCCTTACAAAAATGACCTACCTAATTTAAGTGTAATTTCCAAAATAAGGAGACCAGATGTCTTGTTTGTGACAGTGTAAGTGATGGACACTTTTCCATGTAATGGTCTACCTTCTACTAACATTAAATGACCTTTTTTCTTCCTGTAGGTGATAGTTGAGGATTATGCTGGTTTTTCCTATGTGGTTACAAGTTATGGGGAAACAGGGCAGAGTTTCCATAAACTAGGACATAGAACATTTCAGTAAATGGAAGGCCTTTTGTCTACTAGGTTATTTTGACTGTCATTAAAACTCACCTGTCAACAGTTTGCCACTTACCCTGACTATTTTATATTTGTTCTGAGCTGTTACCACTGTTGGCTACAAGAGCTGATCACTCTGCCTGATTGCAACTAGCAGAACATTTAGATGAGTTGTCAGTTAACACAGAATATATGTAATTGATAAAAAGATTAATTATTAAAACTGGCAGTTTCTCCTGCCTCAGATGCACATATTTGCATATGTATTATGCCTCTTGAGTTGTTTTCAAATGTACCCCAGTGTAAAGCTTGAGTTAGGTTTTTGCTTTGTCTTATGAGTTATAAGAATACAGCTGTTCCATGATGAAAACAGTATTCTTCCAGTCTTTTTTATATGGATTGACTTCTGCAAGTTAAATAACTTCTTTAAGCTGAGTAGTTACATATTTAACATACTATACAAGCAGAAGGAGTAGACACAAATGTTTAGTACTGAAAATTTGAACGGTAAAAAAATGAGGCTTTGACTCACCCACAGAGCAAAAACCCTAAACCATCAAAGGAATAAACACTCATGCAGATTATTTTTTTCCAAACAAAAGACTTGTGCTTGCAAGTTGACCCTGGAGAAGAAGGTGCAGAACTTTTGTTTAAACAGTTTTATTTATGATAAGGTGTGGAAAACTCACAGTTAAAGAACTGGTCAGAACTTCTTAAGCAAATAAAGACAAAGAAAGATAAATCTAGTAGCTGCTGCTGATACCAGAGAGCTAAGAGGAAAATGTTTGACCATAAAACATTAAAAAAAACCCCTAAAGCTTCTTCCAGTTCTTACAGACTTCTTAAAGACTGTTAGTGTTGCAGGCTGAAAGCTGAACTTGACTCTTAAAGAGTTCAGCTCAGATCTTAGGGACAAATCACTCATCGACATCATTGCTATAATGAAATGGGTGTGAGGCACAAGTTTTTGGAACTGTATTCAAGAGATGTGCAAAAATGACTAGGAAAGTGCAGAAATACTTATTTATGATTTTGACTTTGAAAATAAAATATAACCTTCTGTAAAATAAGCATTTGGGATGAAATCTTGCCATATTCAGGCCACTCACAGGTAGTGGACTCAAGCTTTCAGCTAGTGTGCATTTTATCTGCAGTAAAATAAAAAGTCATAAATAAGATTATTCCTGTGGCTGTTGATCCATCCATGCTTTGGCAGAGTCAGGCAGTGTATGTGCTGTAATTTCTGAAAGTGGCCAGCCTGAGGAACAACACTGAAATTAGTGAGCACCAGTTGCTCCCTATGAATTGCAAATTGTCAGAAGAAGAGCACTGCCTACAAGAATTTACAGCATTTGTCTCCTAGGCCTGCTTATCTAGTTGCACTGAAGGCACTTCCTCAGGGTTCACATCACAGAAGTCTTTGAGACAGTTCAGCAGTAAATCTCTGTGGGGACTGAGCTGAGAGCAGTGTCATGGCCCCAGGTTCTGTGTCAAGAGCAGACAAGATTACTAATGCCAGTGAAATATTCTTTATCTGTAAAACAGCCAATCCTCAGGATTGTCAGCAAGTGCAGAATGAAGCACCAAACTGCCAAATAAGAGAAACTGCCTGGATTTCAGAACAGAAGCCTGACCTGTCCGTTTGTCTCACATGCCAACTGCTTTGCCTGCCTTAGGTGGAAATGAGAAATTTATTAAGTGTAAAGTGCACAGCACAATGAATAAGCAAGCTAAAAGGCTCTTGCTTTTCTGACTAATTATTTAGTTCATTGATTAAAACATTTTTTCCTGGGGTGAGAATGGCTGGTAAGCTTGTTTTGAAAAGTATAAATAGGAAAAGAAGAATTAAAACAAACAGATTTTTTTTAAACATCTAATCTTAACTATATTACTTCGAAAAATATGTTTTTGTAAACTATGGATGATGTATTGGTTTTGATGCTGCTAGTTAATTTCTTAGTTTTAGCTAAGACAGATTAAGGTTAGAATTGCATTGCATTTTACACTCCACATGTATAACAGTGGTAAAGTAGGTAAAATGATAATTAACTGCTCCTCCTGTTATGTCTCTCTAGAGATCTGAAGAATAATTTGATCAGCACAATTGAGCCAGGGGCCTTCTATGGGCTTTCAGAACTGAAACGCCTGTAAGTATTAATTCCATTTGAATTATTCTGAAAATTGTGTTTGTATCGACATTTCTATCCTTGGGCAACTCAAATATGCCACCAAGCAATAATCAAATAAGGGCACTGGCTGTAAAATAGAAAATCACACACTCTACTGTTTACATTTACCATGCCTTTTTCTTCTTTGTCTTCTTTCTTCCATTTCCTTTTCCTTTTTACCTTTTCCCATTTAAAATCATCAGTTTACTCTCCAGTAAATGTCCTAACAAACACACCTACGAAGGTGAAAGAAAGCCTAATTAATGATTAAGCAGATGATATATCACTATAGACATTAATCAGAAGTAATACTAAACAGTTCAGGTGTGTGTGAACAATGGTTTGTGCTATGCTATTTTTTTTTTAATCTTTTATCATAAATCAGCCCTATCAAATACGTTATTAGAAAGGAAACTTTGTCACGCTGCAGAATTTGTCTACCATTTTCCCTACCATCAACCTTGACTTTGCTTGATATTTTTTATTTTCATCATGGTTTTCTAAGGAAACAAGATCTTACACAGTATATTCCCTGTCCACCATTCTTGCAATTCTGTCTTGGAAAAGGTTCTCATTGTACTTTTGGGAGCACTGGCTGATTTTTAAACTACATTTTAGAGGGTAAAAAATATCAAAGTTAGTCGGATTCTGCAGCTGGGCATTTTTCTTTTGATTAACAAGGACTACAGACCCTCCTTAGTTGCACTCAGCCTAAGGAAAAGGGAAATGAACCCTTTTTTAATTACAATTTTCCATGTGACAGCTTCCAAATGTCCATGCACTGGGCTAACTAGGCCATCAGCACACGCCAGGCATTTTCCTAGCCATCATGTATGCTGTCTTCTGAGAAAGCCTATGAGAAAACAGGGATTATTTTATTGGGATGGGAAGATTTGAAGGAGAAGGAGTGCAAATCCACAGAAAAACAGCTTTACAAATCCTCTGCTTTTCTGCTGTGTGGTAGCCTCAAACCTCTGTGTGCTGGGAGCGCTGCACAAGGTTTCTCTCTCTCTCTCTTTCTCATTCTGTGGCTGTGATTTCTAACACCAGCCTCTCAGTTTTGCTGTGTTTGGGTAGAGAGCCAGGTGCCTAATTATGATGAAGGCAGAGTAGCATAGACATTTTTATCACAAATAAGGGCATTAGGTTTGAAGCTTCCTTGCTGGCTCTGTGTAAGGGGTCACAGTGGAACATAACAGTGACAATGAGCGCTAATTGTGGCTTTGGCCGCGCGCTCCAATAACACAACCCTGACCTCTTGTGGGAAAACCAGGAAACCTGTGCACGTCCTGCCCTGCACATCCACAGACTGCACATCCACAGACTGCACAGGTGGAGCCTTGGGGTCAGCCAGGAGAAAGGAATCAACGTGGGGAGCTCATCAGGCATTGGGCAAGAGAGCAGAAAAGGCTCTTCAGCACAGTAGATTTGGCAACGTTGTGTTTTGTCATGCCAAATCTCAAAAAACCCCATTGCTGATATGAACAAGTAACACTTGGAGCAATCTAGAGACAGAGAATTGTTTAGTTGCTGGACTACCACATTTGATACAAATCTGTGTAGTTCTATGGTAAACAAGAAAATATCTTCCCTCATTCAATGTGCAACTGTTGGGAAGAAGACAGTAGAGCAAAAGGGAAAAATAGTGTAAACTGTTGAATACTGAATACAGTAATTACTTTAAGACTATACATTCACATCTTTTTTTTTTCCTGTGTAAAATATTAATAATACCGAGAAAAGCAGAAGCTGATGTAATGTGGGCAACTGCAAGAGAAATTGCTATGGCAAGTCAGACAGACAAGCCACAGGCTGTCAGAATGTTTCCTGTGAATGATTTGGAGAACTGTTATATTTTGTATTTGAATGACAAACTGTATTATTTCCAGGGTTTCCTCAAAAAGGTACACACAAAATTAATGGAAGTTGAACATTTATGAATCACTAAAATTATGGCATTTGGTTATTCAACACAGAAGGTTTCTTTTCTCTAACATCAACTTTGTAAGTCAGCATTAGTGAGTGAAACGTTTAACTCCTGAAAAGGAGCACCAGCTTCATACATTATGAATTGAATTGTGTTTAATGTAACAGATATTAGTCTGGTGGAAAGTGTAGCAAGTTGCCTTTTCTTTTTGCTAATTTTTTTTTATGTATTTCTCTTAAACTTGCATTTTTACATTTCCTATGTAGCTTTTATTAGAACGTAAAGAATAATGAACATGAAATTAATGCACTATATTGTATCCTCAGTATTCTCTCAGCTGTTCCCTCCTTAATATCCTTGACAAGCGTTTAAGAAATATTTTCATTCTAATGTGAATTTTCACCATATACTTGCACAACAATAAATTCTTTGCCTGGCAGAAGACGACTTTGTAGTGAACTCTAAAGATATTGCCTTCATTTTCCAGCTAATTGAATGTGTTCCCATGAAAGCAGTAACTGGATTTGTCAAACTGCAACATTTAGTTTTCCATTTGATTACTTTAGTGTTCTCATGTATCAGTAGAAAAATATGGAGTCTGCACAATGTAGTAAAGGAATCCAAAAACTACCTCTAATTCTAAAACAAAAAATACATTCAGATCTATTTTAACATTTTTCTTGGCTGCATGATCATTTAAAATGCTTGTGTACTTGCAATTATTTTTTTGTAAATGTGCTTGGTGAGAAGGAAGATTTGGGTCAAGGTTGAAAGCCAAATACATAAAAATCAAAATCTAATTCAGAATCTACTAAGGGGCGTTATTCATGTTTTTACCACAATATGGTTGCTTTAAACTGCCTTCATCTCCTTCCTGTAAGCATCCTGTACTTTATGTTGCATGTATGGCTTATACAGAAAATATTTCTTCCCTTTCTGCAGGCAAAAGTTATGGAATGTAATGCCTTTTACTGTTTGTGCTCTCAAAAAGCCACAGTATTGCTCTTAAAAGAGCTTGCCAAGTGCTTATCAAAACTGACCTCACTAGCTCAAAAATTAATTGCCTTCTGGTTTCTGTGATTTCAGCAAGAAGGGCTGCTGTTAATTAGATGAAACATGAGTAAACAGTAAAAAAAAAGTCAGTTTTGGCTAAATATTGCACAGTATTGCATAGTATTCTTCCTACGTTAAAAACTGCAGGTGCTAATAACTCAGATCAAGAAAATTCTATATATTTGTAATATTATTTTGCTTTTATTTGCTACATATATATAAAATCCCATTTTAATGCAATTAGAAATCACAGTATGATTTGTGGAATATTGCTCAATAATGTTAATACAAAAGTTATTTTATCTATTTAATTCAGTTATGTTACACTATGGGAAAAGGTTTTATTTCTCATTTGTCTCTAACTCCTTAAGCATTAAAAATATAGGAGCTTTGTATGATTACATAGGTGTGTATATATAAATGAGACTTACTCAATGTTTCATGGGATTTTTGTTTGTTTCAGGGATCTTTCAAATAACAGAATTGGTTGCCTAACACCAGAAATGTTTGTTGGACTTAACAATCTTCACAAACTGTGAGTATAATACCAGTTTTTTTTAAACAGCAGAAATTTCAACCGTCACATGACTGACCTGACTATAGTTGGCAAGAAAATTACATTATAAGAAAGTTGTAGGTTTTGTACTAAAAGGCCCCTCTCCTGAGCCTTTGATTGTGATGACTTGATATTTTAAATATATTTTCACTATTTCAATTGTAAAATCTATCAGAAATGTAAAGAATTAAAGTTAATTTCCATATTAAAAAGAGGCTAAACATGAAATTTCTCTTTGCATGTCTAAGAAATAATTGAAGTAAGTTGCCTGTAAATTTCCTGGCTGAGAAAGAGACAATTCATAGGAAGAATCCTGGTTTAAATGGACATTTGGCTGGGCCCAGGAGGGTCCTGTATCTTCATTCAGAGCTGTCTTCATTCCTGAAATAAATTAATATACTGCATCGTAGTATGTGGCAAATCTCATACTTTATTTTCATCCTCTCCAGCCAGTTATGGTATTTCCTTGGACAAACAGGGAAATCTTTCTAGAAAGATATGCCATGAGGTCAAGATACCACTGGGTAAAAGCTGGAGTCTGGCACACTTACAGATCCCATTAATGAGAGTAACTGTGCCAGGTCTTCCCTGATGACAACAAACGAGAAGAGATGATGGGAAGAGCCTTGATAGCATGTAGGGAACAGGTGCAGCCTGCCCCTCTTTTAACTCATCTCAGATATGTGCCAGATTAGGCAAGCCCAACTCGCCCATTGAGGGTTCCTATGTCTGCTTTTGTTGTGCACAGTGAACATGAGTGTGACTATAAAGCCAGATTACCTTGGAAGGTAAGTTTAATTCAAAAAGGTGAGGTCACGTTATTAAATGGAATGGTTGCTGGTTTCTGGTTGCTAGGAGCAGACTCAATAGAAACAGTTCAAATCCATGCTCTCTCAGAAAGATCTGAAATTTCCATTCACAAATCTGTGAGAGCCCCATCTTAAAAGTGAATTAGAAGTTCAGTACAGAACATCAGTCTCTTGGTGCCAAAGAACAGAAATTCGTTTCCAGAGAGTGCACAGCAGTAGGTCTGTGACAGTGCTTGGCTGTACTATCCCTTTTCTCTGAAGCCCAGGGAAGAATGTGGCAGTGTTTCTCCACACTCTTCACCGATGCCAGAGAGGCTGGGAAAAGGCACAATGTGCAGGCTGACTGCCTGTGGCTCATCAAACCACACCATTATGGTTTCTTTCTGTACAGATTTGCTATATACCTACTATTTCTGGTAGCCTGGGTATCTGTCCCAGCACTGGCAAGTTGTTTCTGAGCTATAAGGACCAGAGAAAGACTCACCAGTTCCCTCTACACAGTCATTAACATTGTATTTTCTTGCATCCAGTCTTTTTGTGGGTCTAGGACTACAGACCCTCTGGCTGTATATCCAGAGCTTGCTGTATCATTTCCCTTCTGAGGCCCTAGTTTATAGCAGAAATTTGAATAAGGCATTTCTTAAGTGTAGCTCCCACGTAACAGTCTACTAACACTTTTTGCTTTGAATAATGTTATTTAATGAATTACAAGTCCTTTCATCTTTAAGAAGTTTCATCTCTTCTTGTTCTCTGAATGTTGACCAGACTTTGGTTTTGTTATTGCCAGATTTCATGTTCACATTCTCTTAATGCTGTGAGGCAGAGTCATTGTTGAAAGCTCTTAATGCAACCACTCAGAAGACCATTTCTGCAGAGCATCAGTAATGCCTTACTCCACTCCCTTCCATCTTGTCCATTATCTACCCTGTTTTACAGTAAATGCACTTAACACCAGGTCCTTCACGCTTTTGTGGATATGATGTCCATGCATCAGGGAAAAAATTATGATTCTGGTAACTGGAGACCTCTTAGTCTGGCCTCTTTGTGTTTTATAGTGAACTTTGAAAGAAAGAAAAATGGAAAAAAAATGTTGGCAAATCAGAAATTGGTAAAAAATCAATATGTGGCTATAGATGGTATATCATGTAATCATATGAAGAGATCTTTAATCTTAAAAATCATAGTAAAGTGATAGATTTAGGCTGTATATAATACCTACTCTTAGTTATAATAAAGTAGTATTGTTGAAGTATCTTTTGCACTATATCTTAGCATACTTTCCAAATTCTAAATTAAATTCTTCCTGTCACTTTGCTAAGCTTTTCCTGTTATCTTCTCTCTAGTTCTTTGATCTTTTAAAAATCTGAGGTTTTTTTTCAAGATTTAAGATTTGGTTGTTAATCCATTTAGTCTATCTTCTATTTTTTTATTTGGGTTTTAAATTGCATTTCTACCACTGACTTAATAAATGGGTCCATCCTGCATTGTAGTCTGTGTGGCTTAGTGCTTTTTAAATTACTTTATTTGTTTTATTAGTAGTAGTATTTCAAGAGTCTGTCCTTTGGAAATCAGAGGCTTAGTAATAGTTTAGTCTACCTTATCCTTTCATCTGAAGTGAATCATTTCACTATTACTATGACAAAAGCTACAGCTGCCTTGCAGGGATTGTCCTCCTTGGCAAACCAAAGTCAAGAGTGCCACCACTCCTGTTGGGTCACTGATTATTTTGTGAAGAAATACAGCCACAGTCTCAGTCGAGAGGAACTGTCCCCTGCCATTCAGAGTATCACATGTTCCTCGATCTCAGAAATCTCATGTGATGTCCTAATGCTGATAGTAACTGTTTGAACTGAGATCTCAATTTTCCTGTGGTGTAAGAAGTGGTCATTGTTAGTGGACTGCAAGCTGATGCTGCCTGGCACCTTTCTAACACTGTAGCTTTGTTTCCCTTGGAAGTTTATGCAGAACTGTTCTTTTTAAACATGTTTAAAAGACAATAGGTCACCTTTCTGTTGCTAGTGATACCTCTGAATTGTGTTTACTTGCCATTTGAGGGGTGTGAGAAAGCTGTTCTCTGGAAAGGTTATGGAGAAGCATTTTCTCAGTGCAGCATCGGTGTTTGTAACAAGGAAAAGATGACAAGTTCTTAAACATGGAGCGGGTTTCATGGCTGTTAACTGAAGGAGAAATGTAATTATATCCAGAGCTTTGTTGATTTATGTAGTTGTTGATTTGGTAATTAGAGCTCTCCTGTGTTATGTTAGCAGAGATGGAGCACAGAAGAATCTTTGCAGGCTGTTATCAAAACCAGTAGGGAGAGCCGTGAGTCCACTGGAAAAGTAAAGGACATAAATCTTTTCATGTGCCTTCTGTGAAGTACAAATACGGGATTTTCTTGTACTGTTTACAAGCACAAATGCCGGGTGAAACAAAATAACACGGTGTGTTTCACTCAATCTTGTAAATCTAATTCAATTTGAAAAAAAAGATGGAGTTAGAGCTGAAAAATCAGCTCTAGGCCCAAACTAACACAGTGCGGTTTAGCCCAATGATGTGATGCATAAATCTAAACTGAGTACAGTAAAGGTATGTTTAAATACTTCACTAAAAGGATGAGGATTGCCTGGGCTTTCAGGGATAATGCAGACACTCTTCAGTGGGCTTGGTGATTTTGGGCAGTCTAGTTTAGAACAGGGCAACCTGCAGAATTCCTGATCAAAGAAAAAATTAATTAGTATCATCCTGTATTGTTTTTTTAAACATGCAGACACACAGAAACCACAAGAAATGGTCAGCCTCTTGATAATGTAGAGAAGACTTTTACTCCATTGCAGCCAGGACGTGTATGCCAGGGAACAGAAATTGAATTTCAAGTTACTAATGAAACCTTAAATTTCATAGAGGCCCTGAAATTACTGCAGCCAGTGACTTCTGATTATGTTCCTTGAGATCGATCTAATTTTTACACCCTCTTGGGTTTGATGATTTTTACTCTGTAAAATGGTTTCAAGATGCTTTCACATGATAGGACAGATACAGCTGGCAGTGCCAGGATGAGAGTAGATTTATTACATTTCTAAGATACTAGTTTACCTCTCTTGGCTAATATATTACCTTTTGGCTGTATTTATGCTGTGATGAGGTGCATGTATTCTGAATACGAAGAATATGAAAAGTTGAATAGCTGGCTTTCTGCTGATGGCACTGTCAGGAAGTCAATTATTCCAGCACTTGGTAAAAAGGAATTCTATAGGAATTCTATAGGAGTCACGTAATTGAATGTAACAAATCTTCCAAATCTCCTTTGGACCCAGTGCTTTGTTCCAGAATTAAGTATGCAAATATATTTCTGCTAGGTAATGGAGCTGCTATGTACACTAATTCTGTTTGTATTTAATCTAAGTATTAAGAGCTGTGGAATACTGGGATGATGCCACTGTGCTGATATACCAGACTTAATTTATTTAGTCCCTCATAAATTATCTTTTCAGATTTCAAAATGTTGTAGCCTGAAATCTCTTTCAACAAGTAGCTACTGCTGGATCTTCCCTTTGGAGATTCAAACCCAAACTTTATCATTGCTTCCAATTGTTTGATTAAACTATATCTGATTTACTCTTCATCCTGTCTCTGAATCATCATGAGCAGTTAGCTTTGTGATAATATTATATTGCAAATTCTTGTGTGACTTGATGTCATTGAACCAACTAATCACTTTGTATGGTGCCAGAAATTGAATAAAAACCACTAACACAGTTAATCAAACAGACCCCATTTCAGCAACATTCAGCAAATAAGGAAATACACAATGTAACCTGCCCTCTCTGTATTTCTGTTGTCATTTTTTACTTGTCCTGTTCCACTCTTTTTTTTTTTGCACAGATCAGTGTGTTACCATTGCATGCAACTCTTGCTTTTAAATGCTGCTCTTAAGAGGAAGCATTGTTCATATTCATAACTTCTGCTTCTATCTATATATTTTTCCTCAAATGCTTCTTTGACACATGTAACTCTTTTTTACTGTTTTGTGGCATTTGTCACTTATATTCAGACTTTTGGCAAAAGTGCTTTATTAATTTCTCTAAAAGCACAAGTATTGGTATATGAAAAAAGAAGTGTAGGACTTTCTAAATAAGATTGAAATGTTTTACCTCTATAAAACTGAAAGCACATCTTTCTATTAGTGGAATGAGTTAATGGCATAGTAAGTACTATCAGCTTTGGAGTGCATTAATTTGTTATGTTTGAAATATTTGCAAATGAGGTGTTACAGACATTTTAGGATATCTGAAATGGAGGAATTTTACAACACTATACATTTGACAATATTTTAATATATAATGTAAATTATGTGCACTAAAAAACCAGATATTTACAGAGTGCTGCATCAGCTCAGAAATGCATGAGTTATTTGGGTGATTTGAGAAGATTTCTGAAAATTTTGTTAAAGAACAATCTACTTGCACTGGTGGATATCCAAATATCGTCTTTATTACTTTGCTGGTTCCTTAGCTGGTTCAGATCTCTTGCAAGCTCATTGCTCCTGATCTGAATGTCACTCTTCAGTTTAGCTTACATTCTTTACTTTGTTGACAAAAGAGAAGTAAAATCAATAATTATAAGAACATCCTTTTAAAAGAAAAAGTAATAAAGCCATTTTCTTTGCTAGTCTACTTTTTTTTTATCTGCAACATATCTCCAGTGAAGAGCTTTGACATTTTCCTGATAGCTGAATTTTTGTAACCAACCTTGAATTCAAACATGTTATGTTCAGGCACTGGACAGAAAGGAACATATATCAGTGTTTCATAAGTAGGTAATTCATATGCTCTGAAATGTTAATCTTGGATATGCACTAATTTTTAAGTTTATGGGTGTAGAAAAATATATTATTACTTGACTATTAAGCATTTAATTTTAGTACTACTAAGGCACTGGCAGAGCAATACTGTTAATCTATGTAAAAGTGAATTGCCTCTGTTTGCAATTATTCAGCCTGAGCCATTCAGCCATCAAGACAAGAGTAGAGCAGTAATTAAAATGGAAATGTCCTAATTTAAGGAGGGGAAAAATTGGTGTGTTTAAAGTCCTTTGTAATAAAACTATTTGTATAGTCACTTTGAAAACTCATTACTGTTTTAAGGAATTGCTTGAATTCTTTGGAACATTACTAAATTAAGACGCTGGTTTTGTTTCTTTAACTTGAAGTGGCATTCTGTGTATACATTAAAAATACAATATAGGTCTCACTGTGTCACCTACCAAAACCAAAAAGCCATGTACCAAATTTAAATAGGTTTTCACTGTTGTCAAGAATGCAAAACTATTTATTTAGCATTGGGAAAATTATATTCTATAACAATTTTCTTTTCTTCTTGTATTTGTTATAACCAACAGTAAATTGCTTTTTTTTTCCCCTAGGAATTTGTCAGGGAATATTTTTTCAAGTCTCATGAATGGACTTTTTTCTGAGCTGCTAGCTCTGAAAGCCCTGTGAGTATCATTCCTTTTGTTTGTAAATCGAAAATACTTCAGAAAGACATTAGAGTAAACATAGAAGAGTTGAATATGAATTCAAGCAGGATTGTTTCTAGAGATGCATTCTAAAAATAAAACATGCATTATTTTGTTATCCATGTGTGGCTCACTGTTGATAAGCTGCCATCTTTACCTGTTGCAGGGAAATGGATAGCACTGACAATTCAACCCCATTACTGACCAGCCCAGTCTAGTCCTCCTGACTAGGATCCCTTTTTTTTTTCTTTTTACTTTATAATCTTATACTTTCCCATGGCTTCATGCATTATATTGTATTAGGACTCTAATTGCACAAAACCAGTAATGTTAAGTATTTTTTCTGGAATTATACTAACAGTTCCCAGTTATTTATATTAGTTGTACCTGCCTTAGATTTAAAAGTGTGTGCTGAGTGTTTCTACTTCGAGTGGTTTTTAGTAAATGAAAGTATGTTGTAGTATGATTTTCTGCAGTAACACAAACTCAAAATTATTTCAGTAGTCAATGATGCTGTTCTGGAACCAAACCCAGAATTTTTGCATAATATTATAAAAGTAATTACAGTGGGACAACATGTATTGGCTGTGTCAGATTGTCTTTGAACTCATGCATCCATAGTTACATTTATCTAGAATTCTCTTTGGAGTTAGATAATTTGTAATCTAGAAGAAGAAAGTATGTTCATGGAAACTGCAAATTTACCAGTTGTGGTCATTCTTTGCCTTTGCAGACATTTCAACACTGATTCACTGATTTGTGACTGTAACCTAAAATGGGTCTTGCAATGGGCCAGAAACGCTTCGGTCCGAATAGCAGAGGAAACAGTTTGTGCTTACCCCAGTGCTCTACATGGACTGTCACTTTACAACCTGAAGGAAAACCAGCTGATATGTGGTGAGTGGTACTCTCATTTGGCATTACAAATTGAAGTGGAATCCAGAGAAAATATTAAAAAACAGAAATTATGCAAAAAACAAAGTAAAAATTAATAAATCGGACAGGTTTGTGACACGGAAGATACACCGTAGGATGAAAGAGAATAGAAAAAAATAGAAATTTCTTATTTCATATTTTAAGAACACCACTGTTCTGCAATGTATTTAGTAATATGCAATTATGACATAAAAAATTTAACTATGATGCTAGTTCCACATTGTATTCTTCATGACACTGAGGATTCCTACAGGAGTTTATATAATGTTTCTTTCAAGTTATGTATCTAACAGTGTGCTATTATTGTCAAATTTAATTCTTGTATTTTTTATTTTTATCAACCTGTAACTATACACTTTATCACCGCATCCTGGGGTGAGAATAGAATTCTTACTGTGACCTTCAGTTAAGTGAATTCTGTATTTGAGGATCTAGAAGTGAAATGTTTTCTGGATATTTTCCACCATAAACATGATAGATATGGTCTGAGGGAGAAAGCAAAAAAGTATGAATAAGTTAAGAAAACTCATTTCAACTGGGCATTGTCCAGCAACGAGCAGATAAAACCAGAGATTTTTAAAAGTGTCACACTGCAGAGAAAATGTCGCTGCCTGAGATGATGCCGGCAGGTTCCTGAAACAGAAATCTAATTTCACACATAGTTGATAAATTTCAGAATCTTTGAATCTTTGACATGCTTGAATGACAGAGAATTGCTGAGACTGTGGCTTTGTTGATGTCTTTTGCAAAAAAAAAGAGAGTCACATGTTTCTCCTAATAATCACAAAAAGAGTGATGTGTGCTGCTAACAAACACATTCATAGCAGAAGGGAGATCAGAAGTTGACTGGCATGATATATAGAGAATTGGTTTTAACAACAAATACATATGTTTATAAGTTGGAAGAAATGTGAAAGGATGTGAATACTACCTACAGATGGTCCATCAGGTGAATTGTTAAGGAAACACAGGTGTCTGGAGGAAAATATGGAATGGGCTCTTGTGAGCAAAAGGCAGATTTATATCCAGTGGGCTTTGTTTCCAAACATTTGAAATTCTGCAATACTCTTAAAATATCAAGCTCCCATTTTATAGAGAGACAGAATGGGCATCTTCATAGAGATCCCTTTCTCAGCAGGAAAAGTACTTCTTCTAAAAGTGCTGGAATGATCAGAAGAGTGATTAAGGACTGTTAATTGGTATTTCCAGGTAACAAGTGAATATAAATCTCTGAATTCTACAGAGGAAATGAAAGCAATTTCTCAGAATTTCATAATTTAATTCCTAATAGGACTCCCTATCAGAGCTTTGATGCAGAATTTGTAATGCCCACCTAGTTCTCACTCCTATTTACAATCTCTACAGAACACTTAAGGGTTGTAATGACTGCCAGTAGCTTGACATTGCTTCCAATATCTGCAGAGAATTTTACAGTGGTTGTAATTGCTGAGCCTTCCACCAGCTCTGTAATATCTGCCAGGTATTTCATGGTGCTCAGAGTATCTGCTGGGTAGCTCACAGTGCCCAGAACATTTAGCAATTTTCAGTAAGTTAATTTTGATGCTTAGGCATAATAGAAGGCTGTCTGGCACCAAAATAATAATAGCTATTGAGAATGATTTATAAATAATATATGTTGAAATATGCACAGAGCTGATCAAATTAAATGTATCTTAAAGAAAATATTGAATGACTCAAAAATTAAAAACTCCTTCATGTGAACATCATCCATACTGCCAGGTATTTATAGACACTGATCTTCCTTCTACATGCTAAAAGATGTCATAAGATATCACAGTCACAACATGAACAAAAAAAAGAAGAAAGAAAGGGAAAAAAATAAAAATAGGAGAGAAATGGACAAAGAGTTTTGCAGAGGAGTTAGGGAATGAACCAAAAAGTCAAAGTATATGGACTCTGAATAGCTACAGGGAGCAGTTTGCCATCAGCTTTTTAGATTTATTTTATATGTTGAGGTGAGAAAAAATTAATCTTTTGGATTTCTTCCTGGGAAATCTTTCTCATGCATCTACTTACTCATGATAGCCAAAATAGTAAGGTGTCTGTTGGAAACAGTTAAAAACCTGCTTTAGGGCATTTTAGGAGCCAAGTAACTGCATAGTTTCAGAATTCCCAGGGTTCTGCTTGCATATTTCACTAACAGCTTTTAAGAGCTACTTAAATCTTCTTTAACAAAATTCTCCAACTGTCAGAAATGTTTGGTTATAAAAAAGTTCTTCACAATGTTGGAAGTAAGGCTGAAAAGCTAGTTTGATGACAAAGTATGGTTTTGCCCTTGTCTTCTGCCTTAATGATGAGAGACTGTGATAAATTCATAATGGTATGGACAGAGTATCTTCCTGAAAAATGGTTGTGAAATTGTCTTCACACAGTGCCTTGTTACTCTTTCTCCATGACTCCAAATACAAGTTACTCAACTTCCAGGAGGAAAATTACATTCTCCTGAATACAAGTGCTATAAATTCCTAATTTTCCTAAATACAAGTGCTGAGGTCTGATAGGAGTCTGCGATTTTCTCCGGCTCACAACATCAGCAGAGATGGATTCTCTAGGCCAAACTGTTCGGTCAAGAAAGACCAGTATGAGTTTTTGTCTTAAGGGGATTATGAAAGATTGCTCTTAAAGATGGGTTTTGGTTGTTTATACTGATGAATGAGATACTAGAATTTAGTTTCTCAGTCTCGAAACTGTATTGATGTTACTGAAGAGAATGAAGAAGTAAAAGTTCAGTTGTTCTGCAAATTACAATTGACATATAACTGTGGTGGAGTGCTTTTCTGTTAGAAAACATTGATTCATCAAAACAGATGTTTGCAAAAGTGCTGACTTTGTTTTTTCCCCCAATTAGATTTTATTTAAAAGTTAGAAAGTAGTTGACATAATATCAATAATATTTAGATAAATGTTTTGACTAAAATGCTGAAAATATTTACTAAATATTGCCCAAAAAAATATTGCAAAGGTTAAAGTCCAAAAATAATTTGATGGTGCCTTAAGACTGTTATTTATTTATTTATTTATACCACAAACAAAATTATGTAGTTCTCCTGGGATGGAAGGCTGTTCCTCATACAGATCTCCTACAAATTTAAGCCTTAGGTTTTGAATATATATATGCTCTACTGATGTTTATAAATAAGTAATTGAAAACATATTATTCCCTTCTGTTAATTAAAAAAGAAATTGCTTGAAAAGAAAATATAAAAGGATATTGAGAAATCTGGGGTTTTGCCTAGAGTTTATTGCATTAATACATAATAAATTACATTTTTATTCTTTATCATTATGGATTTTTTCATGCAGTTAGTAAATAAGTTTTGTTCTTTTTTTGTGTCAGTAGCTTTTCTGGTTTCTGTAGTCTACTGTTCTAATCTTGGTCATTAAATGGTTGCATGGACCTATAAAGCAGACAGGTTCAAAGAACTGGAGCTAGTATCTTGTCGATGCTCAGGAAATCTAAATGCAGAGAAGAGTCTACATTGTTTTCAAGTGATTCTGCTCTACTCAGCCAGATAGTTTGCTCTGCATATATCATTGCATCACAGGACTTCCAGGCAAGCTTGTTCTGCTGCCTGACACCTTCCCCATAGAAATTCTGAGATACAGCATTATTTATTCACCTATGCCCTGCACATCTCTGAGAAACTCGTGCTGTTGCAATAATTACAACCAGCAAACAGAGACAATCAGCAAAGCCAGTATTAATACATGTTCTCCTTATACCATCCTCAGCAAAGAAACTCCAAAGGTAAAGGAAATACTTATAAGCACAAATGTTAGATACATTCAATGAAGACACAGTCTCAGGGGAAAATATGGTAGAATAGAACTTGGAAAGCACAGACTAATAGCAAATTACAAGTCAGATATCTCAGCTGAGTAATTTTCCTTTCTTGTATTAACATGGGTGAGATAGTATCTGGTTTTAGGTACCATCTCATCTACCATAAATGCTTTCCAAGTCACAGGAGCCTGTTTTTCAGAAGGTGAAGTACCTAGAGCTTCAGTATCAAGAAGTTAAGTTTGAATTCTCTTGTTGCTCTGTGTGCTTCACATTCATGAAAATCAACTATAGGTGTTTCACAGAGGGGCTATTGCAGTAAATTATTTTGAAAGTATGTATTATGCCAGAATGTGTGTTCTGTCCATGGGTGTTGCACTTGTTGGTTATGATCCATAAAACTGTAAGTATTTACATGAAACTTAGAGTGAGAATTTCTTTGTGTTGGTTCGTAATTAACTAAAAGCTTTCATTGTCGATTTGGACTTTCACTGGAGATGGCAAGGAGTGAGCACTCAAAATAGAACTGGAGTTTTGTCTGTGTAGGATCTGTATGGTGAGACTTCTGCCATGCCTTAGGGGGCTGTCTACTGAGAAAAGTGTTAACACTGCAGGAGAATAAAAATCCATCCTACTGAAAATAGAGATGAGAAAAGAAGATAATAGCTACAAGTTGTGAGTGTCCAACAGTGTTTGAATTATTATTCAGTCTCTGAATTCTGTAAACTACCTTAGTTTAAAGTGTTAACTCATGAGTGAAATTAGCAAGTTCTGACTCATAAAATATTATTGAAATGTGGGGTTTGGGGTATGATAGACTCCCTACTTAGGACGGACACTTCAAAGGGAGAGATAAAAATCAAAGAGATAAATCCTTTTCTGACTTCTGTATTCTGCAATAAAATTCTTTAAATGTTTCATAGAAAATGTGAAAAATTTATTGGAAGGGAGGAGATGAAGTTGTTAGGGAATTGTTTGTACTTAACCAGCACCTTGTCTTTTGTAGTTTGCCTCACTTCACTGAGAATCAGAGTATCTGCTCCCCCAAAGGAGTCAGGCTAAAATGTAGGCACTTCTTACTCTGATGCTCCATACCTGTTCATACTGAAACCTTGTGCAAGGCAAAAAAAAAGCAGAAAACAAATTTATAGTCTTCATGTATTCATTCTATTTGTGTTCTTAGAGATTTCTTGTCCATTTTAAGATTCAATTTCTTACAAAGGTAGGAAGTATTTTCATTGTTACCTGTCTACTGTTGCATTTTCTAATCTGCATTTCTCATTCTTAAATATCAGGAAAACATTAAAGTATATTTCTCTCAGGCTACATGTTGTCCCCTAGTCTATTTTTATAAGTAACTTTTTTCTATTTTTGCAATCTTACCGAAAATACAAAAAAAAAAAAAAAAAAAAAAAAAAAAAAAAAAAAAAAAAAAATCAAAGCATTCAACACATTTAAAATCAATTAGAGTAAGAACATTGGGAAAAAAACATTTTATTTTCTATACTTCTCCTATGAAGTACTTTCATTTTTATGAACAGTTTTCTTTTTCCTTCACATGGATTCTTAAATCATAGTGTGGCTTTAAATGCTTTCTCAGCAATGATGGAATAGTGGAATAGTGTTGTTTTAGATGTTGTGTTTGTTGAAATGTCTTTATAATTTTACCTGATGTAATTGCACATTGTTTGCCCATCATTGAAGACACAGTCTCAGGGGAAAATATGGTAGAATAGAACTTGGAAAGCACAGACTAATAGCAAATTACAAGTCAGATATCTCAGCTGAGTAATTTTCCTTTCTTATATTAACATGGAAGAGAGTAAGGTATCCACTGTACAATAGTAAGAACTTTGAAAGAAATACATACTTTAAAAATGCTGAAAAAGGAAAAAATTAGATACTGGGGGATTTTTTCTTTGAAAGAACTTTTCAACATTTAAATTTAAGCTGAAATCAACTGAATGCATTTGTGTCAGTTTTTAAGAAAACTGTCAACTATCTGTTCTTTAAAGTTTCCTTTTCTATGTAAAATATATTGCAAGGAAAAACACTGGTTTAAAATTAACAAGGAGATTTTTTCTTCATTTATTTTTCTCAGAGTACACAAAACATATTTTTGGTCTCATTTGTTACTTACTTAAATTTAGGGACAGGTTTGGGATTATTGTTTCAACTATTTCTTTCTTAATTTACAAGTCATTCTTACTACATTAGAGCAGTGTAAATATTGAACTGTGGGGGGTTTCAGTATGTAGTAACTGACTAAGCTCAAAACCTCTGGATTAATTATCCAGATTTAGATTTCAGTCCTGCAGTTTCTTGGCAGTTCACAGGTAGCTTGCTGCATTCATGTGGAGCATCATTGTCTTCCAGAATATGTAGCATCAGGACTTCAGCTCTAATTCTGCAGGGAGTGCCTAATCACATGAGTAGGTCTAATTATGTTAAAATAGGAATATTCACACTAATAACCCTTCATAGGATTAGGTTTTGCAAGATATGGATAGTGATACTATTAGCAGTATTTAAATCGACTTCCAATTACTTTTGTTTTACAATGTTACCAATTCAGGATTTTCTTTAATAAGAAAATACGCAGAATAACAGAATAGCAGAATAAACAGATATCTTTATATAAACATATATAGATCAGGTAATATAACTGTGTATTTTGGGTCTTTCAAAGATACATGGAGTAAATTCATTTTACGTTGGAGCTAAGTGGCCATTTGTACATCAAAGTTGGTTTCCATACTATCATTTGGTAGTATGAAATGAACAATGCTTTAACCTTTTGTCTCCAAATTCTAGATTTCTCATCTAATATGATCTGTCTCAAAATGGGGGGAAAAGGACTATGTTGCCCTAAATTTAATATTAAACACATTATTATCTCATTTCTTTAGTGGCAGTGTAGAACACAACTGCAAGATTGGGAGCATAAAATTATTAACAGTTAAATCTTTTAAGTGTGAAATAGCAGAAATATTAAAAGGTTCATTTGAGGTTGAAATTTTACTACAACATATTTTCTTGGATCTGTGCTCACACATGAAAATTCAGTTCAACAGAAGTTTTCATCCCTGAAATCTTGCTGATTTAGATGCTGGAAATGTACCCAGCTGTTTGTAATTTTGGTTTTTTTTTTTTCCTAGCTTACTGTTATATACTGCATTGGAGGTTTTTAATGTACACTTGTGTCTTATTTTCTACATTGTCTTTGACTGCAGTTCCAAAGATCATGCAAAACAGCTGAAGGAAAATTTAACCAAGGTGGAGTGAGAATAGCAGTGAAATGAGGCCTTTTTTATCTTCAAACTTCTGCCCTTGAACACTTAGCAGGCCATATTCAAAAGCCAGTTGCTCATGAACAAAAAAATGTTAAAACAAGCAGCTAATCAATGTATTTGATTGTACCTGTTGCACCTGTTGGAGTGGGTCCAGAGGAGAGCCAAAAAGATGACTGGAGACATGGAACATCTTTCCTGTGAGGAAAGGCTGAGGGAGCTGTGGTTGCTCAGCTGCAGAGGTGAAGGCTCCAAGCCCTCAGTGCATCCTTTCAGTACCTAGAGAGGGTTTATAAGAAAAATGGGGACAGACTTTTTAGTAGAGCCTATAGCAATAGAATTAGGAGTAATGGTGTTAAACTAAAAGAGGATCTATTTACATTAAATATAAGGAAGAAGTTTTATGAAATAGGGCTGGTGAGACACTGGCAGTGGGGTACCCAGAGGCGTGGGGGATGCAGCACTCCTGGAAACGTTCAAGGTCAAGTTGGATGGGACTCTGAGCAAACCCCAGGAGCAAACATCCCTGCTCATTCTGGGGGCAACTGAACAAGGTACATTTAAAGATCCATTCCAACCCAAACCATTCTGTGATTTTGTAGAGCTGGGTGCTTTACCTTTCACTGCTCAGCCATTTTTATTAACTGCAAGCTGTAATGAGTATGCAAAGTCATGAGCCAGCCAGTTCACTTGCCATAGGGGTAATTTGAGTAATCAAAATTAGGTTTTTAACAGTGGGTTTCTGACTGGTGCCAGGAAGAAATTTGTGTTGGTGAATCTTCCAGTACCATAGCTGTCAATATGTTATGGTCATCAATTTCAGTGTATGGCAAATAATCAAATGCTCCCCAGCTTCTGAAGTAGAGTTCTGGGACAGTTTAAAAGTAAAAAATTGAAACATTGCAGCAGTTTTATTTGATAGGAAAGAAATCAGTGATGAGAAAACTATTTGCCTATTCTTTTAGATTTCTATGCCAGTGCAAGACAATGCAATTTTTTCATTGTTTAACTGGAACAAAACCTTGAATTTCATATTGTGGAAATCTTTCAAGTAACTGTTAAGATTTTACAAATTAAAACATAGTATTTGACACTTCTATTAAATAAATAAAACCTATTACTAAATAAGTGAAACTGTTACCTCTGTTTTTCACTGCTTCTATTTTCTTATCAAGTAAATCACTGCTATCATCAGTAAATAAGAAAGGGGTTTTTTTGGTGCTCCTTCACAAGACACATCAGTCCCTAGAAATGGTGCAAAAAGAATAATGTAGTTTTACTGGGAATTAGGAATCTGGAGGAAACTCCTGCAGACAAAGATAGGTTAAATAACTTTGTCATGGCTGAAAATGTCATCCATCTGCTGAGTGTTGCATGAAACCTGTATTACTTGGATTTGCCAAAAGTGACTAGAATTGAATTGTACATTCCCCAGCTCAGCCTTTCTTAGTTTCTATCTAGCTGTAAATTACTTTAAGGAAATAAATCAGATTATTTATAAAATCCAAGTGAGTCTTGAAGACTCATCCAAAGCTATGATTGTAGCTCATCTTGGCATATTTGCACTGAATTTTAGCTTCTGATTTGTGTCTGTGGAATACCTCTATGAGGTTTGCAGGTAACTGAAGCACCAGTAGCAATGGATTGTGATGGTCTGGGCTTGCTGTCCTTCTAACTTATGGTAAATCCTGTTTACTACTTCTGCTGATCACCTTTGATGGCTTTACAGAAGTTTGCAGGAGTAAAAATGCAATAAAGAACTTGTAGCTTTAGGTAAAACAGCATGCATGTCAGAAATCTTGCACTTTGGTTAGTGGCTACCATTTCAGTGCAGCACTTAGCATTACAAAAGAAACATAACCCCATAATTTGATTATAAGATGCTGGGAAGGAAAAACAAAACAACAACAACAAACCAGCCAAAGCAAAACCACTGCTTGATATCCTGTTTGAAAAGCATGTATGAGAGTGAAAGGGACTGATGAAATGGTGTGGAATATCTCTTGCCACACCAGCATTATGAAGCTGGTGTGGAAATAAGAAGCTATTACACAAACAAAGGCTCTGCTTTTCCTGCAGTGAGTGGTAAATGAATGTGATACAAAGCTTTCTTGTCCCAAGCCCAAGAGACTTACCTTATTCTGCTGTTTAATACATGTTGGCATCTGTATTTTCTTGATATTATGTTGAAACTGGAGCCAGGCACAGCTTTTATTAAAACTGAAGCTTGGCCTGAGTTCTGTATTCATTCTTGACTTCCTTGGCACGTGGTGCAGTCTGTGACCTTCTACACCAAACATTTTGTTACTGCCAGCAAATTTTGCAACACAGAAACTGGCGTTGGTGTGCTGGCACCTCCCTTTTTGGCAGAGCTGACTGTTGGAGCAGTTTAGATTACACTCTTTCCTCCAGTTCCATTTGGTAAATATCAGATATAATTTGCACTGTCAGCAATTCAGATTTTTAACTAATGTTTTTCAATTTGTTTTTCCTCATTTTCATCCTTTTTCTTGGATTGGTTCCTTTGCTTTGTCCTCACTTCCAGCTTTCCCCCACTGTGCTTTCCATGCACATTTCTTTCCCACTGAGACTGTATACAAATATTAGAGCTCTAGCTCACACTTTTGTCAGCAGGATGTGCCGCACTCTGTAGGCACACTCAGTTCAAATAAAAAGCCCATTAGCAATACAATAAATCAAGTGATTAACAAGAAACAAAATGCCAACCTCTGGCTCCTTTTCTGTCCCAGAACCTTGTGGTACACTGTATAAAACTAAATTTTCTACCAATAAACTGAAGTCAAAGGTGTATCCTGAGATGTGAGCGCTGAACTGATGTGTGGGCAGCCTGGAGAAACCTGTGGGTTTTCCTATTTCTGGTTGTGTGAAAACTGTTGATAGCAAACAAAGCCAGTTAATGAGGACCAGAAATAGTATAGCAGAAAATTCTTTCTGGTCGACTGAACAGCAGAAGGTGCTGGTGCTGGTAAATATTATCTAAAGATAGTAATATGGTACTTAAAAATGTAACTAAAATATGGGTAAAAATCCACTTTATCTTTTTTACCAGCATTTTTGTTCCATGTATGTCAAGAAACCGCAGTGTTGCCTTTGTACTCTTCTCCTTTCCAAATTGTAAAACAAAATAGAAGGCCAAAATTAGATGGGAAATTGAAATACTTTTAGAATCTCAAGAACTGAATTGTAAGGAAAAACCAGGAAATACATGATGTATGTACGTGTGTGTGGGACAAATTATTTTATAAATATATGAAGGGCCTATGCATTGCAACATTTCTGTAGAGCTTCAGTGCACCTTGCTATTTTTCTATTTTTGCTAATTGTTTTTAAAATATTTTCCATTTTGTTTCTCAACATCTTGGGAAACTGCATGCATTAAAATATGCAGGGGTATACCCTATTGGAAAGGACACAAGTGATAATCCTAATTCAGTGGTTTTTGTGTAACCTGATTCCTTCTCTGAATGTCCTCAGTATTCTAGTCTAGATCTAATCTGAAATACAGGACTAGATGGCATAGAGAGTCTGGCCTTCAGTCAACAAAACCCTTTTCTGCTGAGAAGTGAAAGATAACAAAAAAGATGTAATTACTGTAATGATGGGTTAGACCTTTCGATTCATGCTGCAATCAGTGATTCCTGTGGTGCTCTGCTGCAATCATGGTTTAGTGCTGACTGGAGAGACAAGACAGGTAAAGACTGTAAAACACTCCATCAGCTCTTGATCTCAGTGCCTAGAGAGGAGCCACACCTCTCATTTGCAGATAGGGGTGCTGGCTCCAAGATCAAGGGCAGCACAGTGAATTGTCTTGGAAGGAGCATCTTGGAATATTTTTCAAGTGTGTAAAAAGTAAATAAAATCCCTGTAAATTACTTGCTCGCTTCTCAGCATACAATAGTGAACATTTTAATTTTATGAAGCTGTTGTGTCTGCCATACACGCACACACACACATAAATATGAGCATCTGAGATTAAATTGAGATTACTAAATATATATAATCTTTATTACCCACATAATCAAAGAAAAAAAAATCAATTATATAGGGCTATGCTTGCCAGAGCTGTTATATTTGAACTGCTGTCAAATCAATGCCAAAATCATTCCAAATACTTTGAGAATTTCTTACTTCTTCCTTCATTCTCAAAGTCAAGCTTGAAAACGTGTGTACAGCATTAATAAATACTTTTATTTATATTCTGAATATGAAAGATTTTTTGATTATGGATTTAAAATAAGTATTTCCAGCTGATGCTGATGTGACTCTACAATAATTTTACAGCCATTTGGGATAAAGAGCATTGGTCCTAATTCTGATACTCTTACTGGTGTGATTAATCCTCATAACTGTGAGCTGTGTCACAGAAGTCAGCTGGAACTTCTGCATGAGTAATGGTTGCAGAACCAGCCTCAGACATTTAAATCATTACAATCCCTGAAAAACAACTGAAGATTAGCTCTGGTATTAATATTTTTATGTGGACATCACAGAGATTAAAAGGAGATGTTTTCCAGAAGTACTTATGTTGACCTTCCATGGTCTTCAAATGTCATAATCCATAGATATGTTATTATTTTTAATTTAAAAATGAGTTTTCAGCATTATTTGTCAATTTGGCCAGCCTCAATAGGTACATTCTCAGAGTTGGTCAGGAGGATATCCTAGCATAATGGTATGTTTAGTTCCAAGGGCATGTTTAAGTGATTTTTCATCTTTGTTGGTGCTTGAAAGGATTTGCAAAGAAGAAAATGAGTATGCTGTTGATAGGACTGATCATTTTTTTACATACTGAAGTAAAGAAAAGTTTTCATTCCCTTCTGATCATTAATGAACAAAATCTGTAGAGAACACCTCATTCCCACTGCATTTCTGGGTTTGGTGATCCCCAAGGCTGAACAACTGAAGGGTTTATGGAAGAGCCTTGGACATCAATGCTCAAGACAGATAAATTCAGAGTGATAGTGTTGCACTTCATCCATATGCTCAGCAAGTTATTTAACTTGACTTAAAGATATTGATATTCTAGTTCACACTCTTCCTGCTTCATAGCCTCATGACACAACGTGTCACTCTCTGCATGACCAACACCATTTGATGAGATACAACATCCTCAGTTAAAAACTACTCTATTGATGAGAAATATTTTGTTTCTGCAAGTAGTATCTATTGCTGTTGTATGTGTCACAGTATGCTAATTTTTCTACATTTTCATAGTCACTTCATTAATTTATGGCTAAATTTGCATTCCATGTATTTCCTTATATTCCATAATCGACTTCATAATGCAACACAAAAATCACAACTTTTTGGGGAGATTTTCTCCATCTGCTAGTGAAAGACATTTAATATAAATGACTGAGACCAAGGCTGCAGCTATTGGGAATGAGGCATTAATCTGGTTTACCTTCTCTTCTTTTAATTAGAATCCAAAAGTCATATAAAAATACCGTGGAAGTTTCAAAGAATTTTTAGTATCGCATCATTGTCTCCATATAACAGGTGCAATGAAAAGGTAAATTACAGGATGGGTACAGAGGTAAGGAGGGCTTTCTGAGGGCTGCTTTATAGTCTTTTTATTGACTTTATAGTCAAAGCAGACTTAAAACATTTCAGTAGAGAGCAGCTAGTACCTTATCCTCTGTGTGCTTCTCCCAGACAGCAGCAGCACATATCCACTTTACCAATCTTGCATGCTGTGCTGGCCAGCATTCTCCTTTGTATAAAAGTAGAAGTGATCCCTCTCACCGCTTACCCAAAGCAGGTGATGAATGCACTATTTTACAAAATAGTAACAAGGGCCCAAAGCTGGGTTTGTAAGTGCAACTTCTCGCAGTTTAACCATTCTGAAGATGGCACCTGGATGACATAAAGAAGTGTGCTAGGGTGGAATGCTGAGTAAGAGGAGTTGGTTGTCCACACATTTTAGCAGTTGTAGAACCAATGATTATGGCTTGCAACCTGGATAGGCATGGCCAAGTTCATCTGTATTTGTTATGGGCAGTGGAGGATTTTGAGGAGCAAGTTTAATGAAGATAAAATGGCAAGCAGTGAAATGGAAAAGAAAAAAAAAGGTAGTTGTCAGAAAAATAGATGTTTGAGATAGTAACTAGTGGTGCAAATGGTGGAAGGGTGACCTTTCAGCTGATAACTCTGTGGGATGGATTGATATTAATGATGAGAGGCCTTTAAATGAAAACAGAAGAAAAAGAAGGGATAAGATCTAGCTTTAAAATTCTCTTTCCTCATCAAGGTAGAATGATAACCGAAGTGCAAGACTGTAGGCCTTTTGTCTAAGGTGAAAAAGTGATCCAGGCTCAGTGAATTATTTTGGTGTTGGAGCCTGAGGTTAAAAGGCTGTATTGTAGGAACTGTTGTGCACAGTGTTCATGGTAATCTGTTTGTCAGTCATGTGTGTGAGTCTTTAGTGTTTTCATTACCAATAGAATTTTGCGCAATGATAAGAAAATATCAGTGGTAGTAATTTTGTTCTACTTAAGAAGAGCTATATCAGAAAAAAAGAAATTAAGGTTCTCCTTTATTCCTTATTATCTCAAAGAAGATTATAATCTTCTTTAGATGCAAAGCTTCTGTTTTTTCCTGAAATTCTCCTTTTCAATTTTCTGTTATGAATTTGAAGAAATAGCATTAATCTCATAATATAGAGAAAATATTTTGCAGAAGTTGTCTTAAGGTAGTTTTGAGATAAAAAGAGAGGAAAACATACTGTCTAGAGATGCAGTCTCTAGGGAGACTTTAGGATTGAGGAAAATAACCTTCAATCACTCTCAAATGTATGAAATAGCAGACTTTCATCAGGGCCAAAAATGTACATACGTTCCAAATTTGCATTTTTTAAAATTGTATTTAGGCATTTGGATTTGTGATTATCAGAGCTGTTTTTTGTAATAGCCTGCTTAGAATGTGCAGTATCCTCATTATTGGGTTGTTTCTGGGATAGAGTTTTGAGAGATAAAGTTCATTTTAAAAATATGATAAAAAGAATTCATCTTTAAATAGATAAAAAGAGCTACTTAGATAAATATTTAATGTTAAGTAATTATCTAGAGAGTAGAGATGACTTGTGGAATAGGCAGAAGGAGCGGGAAATGAAAAGTCATGGGGACAGTTGAACTTAAGGGGAAAGTTTAACTCTTATTAGTCTTGTTAATATCCATATCCCAGGCATATGAAGTAGTTTAAGCTCTCTAGACAATCATTTTTGTACTGGAGTACAGTGGGCGTTGCCTCTACTGACAGTGAAGTGGTCTTGTAAATGTTAACTGAACCTATATTAATACCTGTATTTTTTTCTCTAATTGGAAGACTCACTTTTTTTTATTGTACACTTGTATAGTAAAGCATCCTGCCTTGAGAAGGAGGCTGGGTTGGAGCATCTCAAAAGATTCCTTTCAACCTCAACCATTCTGAGACCTGTTTCATGAAACTCGTTTTCTGTAGATATTCTGGTAATCCTGTGTTTATCTGGGCTCACACCAGTGAAAAAAGCGTGATCTCTAGAACTCACAGCCTGATCAGACTGCAGTGGTAGTTAGTGGTCATGTCTCTTAAGTTAGCATTTTCACATGAAGATCTAAGAAGCTAGAATGGTGTACAACTAGTTCACGTTACAATATTCATAAGAGAGGAATTAATTGCGACTTCGTTTTCCTATTTTCGTTTTGTTTGGTTTTCCCTGCAGCTGGGCCTCTGGAACTTCCTCTCTTTGAGCTGATCCCATCACAAAGACAAGTGGTTTTCCATGGGGACCGCTTGCCTTTCCAGTGTACCGCGACTTACGTGGACAACAGCACCCAGGTGCACTGGTTCCACGCGGGGCGCCTGGTGCAAACCGACGAGGAGCGCGGCGTCTTCGTGGAGGACAGCATCATCCACGACTGCTGCCTCATCACACGGTAACACACACCTCTAGTCACAGTCAGGCTGGCAGGCTGGGGGAACGGGCTCAGCACTTGCAACAAGCCTCGTTAAAACGTGCATTAAACGGGGGTTGTTTAATTTGAAGCAATTCAATTGCGCGCTTGAATCTCAGCGCAGAGGTAGGGATTCTTCGTGGCTATGATTGGCCGTGGTTCCAAATTGTACTTTTTGTGTCTAGCTAGCCAGATTTGATCAGATATGGGTTTGAAACAGATAAAAACAGTTTCTTATACAGTAAACCATGAGAAGAAACATGAGAAAACAAGAAAAGCTTCAGTAGCATATGAGGGTGACTTACAGCCAAACTGCTTCTTCATTACACCATCTAGAAGTCTGAGTGATGGACCTATGAAGAGCTATTAATTGAAAAGGCTTGGATTAGGTTTTGTAGGTTCCAATATACTAGATCTTATATTCTTCAGTTAAGTAATCTCATTTTTATTTCTTATTAAACATTTCTCAATTTTCTTTGACTTTTACCATCTCTGTGCCTGTGTGCTTGAGAGATAGAGAGATCTACAGACATTTGCTGGTGTGAAAAGTGCAAGAGGAATGGAGTAGGCTTATATAAAAGAAGCAAAAACTAATATTTTCAGTGACTATAATATTCCAGTTCTGCTTCAGTTTTCCGGTTAAACATTATTTAATAAATTATAAATTTCAGTGTTTATTTTTGGGTTTCATCACGGAGTATTGGCTTGTCACTAAAAGCTGCTAAGTTGTTGCACACATCCTTTTGTCCTCTGCCAGTTTCCATCACTGATCAAAAAGAGAGTCTGATTCTGTGTGCATGTTCTGCCTTTCTCTTTGTAGAAGATGGAGTGAAAATAACTATGCTAATTAGCTCTGGATAATCATTAACATCTTTTCACTCAAACAGTTTCTATTAATATAATTGACCTGAAATGCTTCTTGAACTATGAAATAGAAGTTATGAAGGGAGTCAAATTAAATCCTGTCCACTGGGGACTTCTGGCTTTATTAATTTCATTTACCCACTGATTATTTGACCCCTTTTGGAGTCCTGTAGATCTAGAGACATAGATCTGACCTATTCTCACAGCTACTGGCATTCTTTTAATATCAATGAAAGGACTATTAGACCAATTAGTACAGTAATGCCACATACATGAGCTATTATATAACTGCTGAGTCACTTAAAGCAAGTTCTTCCTACTTCCATTATATCAAAATTAAAATACGTGCTGTTAATCACCTCATTATGTTTTTCAACTGAATTATATTTTGCACTGTATAAGCAATTTGTAAAGCCTAGTAATTAACTAAAATAAATAGTCTAAAATTGTTTTCAAAATAGCTATCTTTTTTAAAAAGCTGTAAATAGCTTGACTGATTTTTACCTTACATTACTTCTTTTTTTGCCAGACTGTAAAATAAAAACCATTGTCTATCATAGCATATTTTAATAACGATGGTTGATCTCCTGCCTACCTCGTTTACTGTGCTATTTAATAGATGACCTTGATGCTGATGGTGCAGTATGCACTGGAATGTGCAGTATGCACATCTATTCAGAAAAAATGTTCTTTAAATACGTCATCACATTTGCTGTTATAGACTGGAAAAATACTCTGACTTGCCCAAGTTATGTGATACAGACTGTTAAAATAAGACAAAATATTTTTGAATACAACTCCAAGTCCTTAAACAGCTGTTTAAAAGCATGCAACATTTTAATTCCTCATTTATTTGCACTATACATGGCACTTGGTAAGATAGAAGGGCATCAACACTGCATTTACCATAGAGCATAGTCCTTATCCAGCCAAAAAATGCTAATACTCAAGCTGCTGTGCCTCTGACTTGATCTAGGTGCTGATCAGAATTAGCTTATTAAAGATATACTATATATTTATACTGTATCTGTATACTATATCCTAATTTTTATAATTGTAATTTAAAAATTGAAATAATATGTAATAGCATGCTTGTTGCATGTTACAATAGCATGTATTAGTGTGCTTGTTACATGCTACTGCACACTAATTTGTGATAGTTCTTAAGGCTAAATCATGGTTGCACAAGGGCACTGAAACATTAGAAAGACTCTGCCTCCCTGAGGCTATCAAATGTTAAGTATATGATTTGGACTAAAAATAAAGGTAACTTGAAATCAGTTCTTACAGTATCATATTTTGCCTTTGCATACCTAGTCTTTACAGCAAATGTCCACTGTCTGTGGCTTTCTGTAATTGCACTAAAGGACAGACTTGGGCCTGTGCTACTTAGCAATTTAAAGATTTCTATAGTTGGTTTTGAACAAAGAGGTGTAGTCATGTTCCAAAAGCTGCTTATTCAAACATTTTTAGGTGGTTATTTTATTGGGTAATTCCAGATATTTCTGGACATGAATTTACAACACAAATATCATGCTAAACCCTTCTGTTTTATTAACTGGCAGAGTAGAAGGATAAAATATCCAAATGTGTATTTTTTGTCTCCTATGATAAAGCAGAATAAATGAAAATAAATATTTTTGTTACAATAATTAAACTAAAGTTTTGAACTGTATTCCGGTCTGTGACATTTTTCTTGGCAAGGAGTATTCCCTTACAGGAGATCTTGAAAAGGTGTTTTCAATTCTGCTGCTAGCTTGCATTTATCATTTCTTGCCAATGATAATAATATTTGATTTTGCTGGTGTTTAATTTTCTGTCATTATGCCTGTGTATAAATGTCATAGTCATATATGAAAATATACATATGATGTGGGACTAATTTCCTATCATTTGTGAATGGATCTAGCTGAATTTGTTAATGGTGCTTCCATGAAGACAGCCTAATTTCTTTAGCCTGGAATATTATAGCAGTTTAATAATAAGCAGCAATTCTAACTCAACACATTCTGGTTTTCTGACATCCCTGAAGCCACCTAGAAGGAAGCTCATGTAGGACTCTCTGCAGCACAGCATCTTTCCCAGCTTCCCCACTCTTCCCTTTCAGCGTTTGGAGAAGCTGGCAGGACAGTTATTAGAATATTAAACTAGAAAAGGAAATTATTTTAGTTCTATGAACCAAGAAACTCTGCAGTGGCAGAGATACTTTAATTTTCAAGAAGTTTCTTATTTACCGCAAAGAATATAATGATAATTCTGAAGTCTTTTTATTTCTATTCTGTAAATGCTTGTGTAAAATGTTTAACAGTGCTTATGCCCTGACACCTGTAATAGCTGCTCTGGGACCATTTCAGTTCACAAATGCTCCTTCTGAAAACATTAAGCTGTGAAGAAAGTTAAGAACCCATAAAAAGGAGAGCTACAGGTGGAGAAACCAACATGCTCTCAACTAAACCCAGGCTAACAGGTGCTAACAGGATCAGAAGTTGTTTTCAGATATAATTTTTTGATGTGTAGGTAGATTTGCCACTTGAAATACAGACTCTGAGGACTGAATTTTGATTCCCTGAAAATTGTGTTTTTCTGTTATAGTCTGTCCTAACTATCTCAGTCTTCTAAAAATGGTTGACAAAGCCACTTTATTTTGTGGCAGTTTTTAATTTAAAAAAAAAATTAAACGTAAGAATCTGTTTTTTAAAATCCTCTGAGTGCTTCTTCACACTGTGACTGTAGCCACTGCCAAGTAAATAATGAAATAATTAGTAATGTTTGAGATGAGAGATATATGATTATGTGAAAATCTCCAAAATGTGCAGAAGAAAGGAAGAATTTCAGATCATGGTCCACTTGTAACAGCAAAGGTACAAAAAAAAATTCAAACAAATTAAATGCTGCGGGTTAAAACCTTTGATCATGATTTACATTGTCCAAACAGGAGGTCGAGTCCAATTAATACTTTTTTACTGTTTGAAATTATCACTGCAGATATTAGTAAAGGATTAAGATTGAGGCAGTTTCAGTAGAAGAATAAAGATTGTTTAAGATATGATTAGAGAAAGGAAATTGATTCCAGGAGTAGACGGGTGGTATCATGGCAAGTTTGAGATCCAGGCAGACACTTCCTATAAGAAAGAACAAAATGCTTCCAGAACCTCTGTGTGAAAGGCAGAAATTCAAGGCATGTAATGGTCCAGATGATCCCTAAATGTTGTTAACAGTTTGGGCAGGAATAGATCTGGAAAATACATGAAGCAAGCAGCAGTGGCTTGAACTGGTCCTAGGTAAGAAAACAGCCTGAAAATCCCTGATAAGGATGTTGGTAGGTTGGATACTTGACTGAAAGGTCAGATATGAACCAAATCATGGCAGAATATTGGAGATGGCACAAGATTAACAAGATTAGAACAGATCCAAGTAACTTGATTCAGAAATGCAGATATTTTATAATAATTTTGTGTTCTGCTGTCGTGAGTATTTTGGAGATGAGCAGCTATGGGTCATACTGAAAAATCCAGGGAGATTAGCAGAAATTGTTCAGTGCTGATATTTTTGGTTTACCTAATTGACCCTGTTTGACCTTTAACTGTCAAGGAGTTAGGAAACAAATGGAGCAAAATAATAGTTTAAATCAAAAATCAATATTTCTGTATTATTTTGAGGTCACTTTTAACCCTGTAGGCAATGGTCTACAACTCATTTCAGGCACTGGGGGCAGAAAAGAGCTACTGGCAGATGCGACTTCACCAGCACTGTTCTCATATATCAGATAGGAAGATAATATTTTAAATTATTGCAGAATATTATGAAATGCCTAGGGTAAGGGTTTCATTATGTGAGATTAAGAGTACCTTCATGTGAATTAATTTGGAAGATTAATTAAACTTAGGTCTTTCATCTAAAAATATTTCAATTACCTGAATAAAAGTCAATGACAGTTTTACTACTAATCAGTGTCGGGAATATTTTAAAATATAACCTGTGGGGAGACTGATACAATGAAAAGCAAAAGCAGCAGCCACAATACCCTCTGTCATTAAAGTAATAGACCATTACCTAAGAGTTGTGCTGTGTCATAAAACCTGTAGGCTTAATTTGGGTAAGTGCTCATTGAAACAGGATTGAAAAATAGGTATTTTCACCCCCCAAAAAAAAGTATTTTGGCTGATAGAATTAAAATACCCTAGGAAAATGGTAAGTCAGAACTATAAAAACATTTTGATGGAGTCCTTGAAGAACGTTATAAAAATATACTTTCCTTGGTGTTGAGACCAGATTAAGAAGATGCCTTGCACTAAATTTTGACCCCTCACTTCCATCTCTGCTTATATCCAGCAGCTACATAAGGGTCTATCCAGCCACAACACTGAAATGTTCAGTAGCAAGAACAAAAATTGACGCTTTATCCCCCACAAGGGAGAACCAGAGGGTTTTGCTTTGACTTTTTAAGGCCAGAATGATTTTAATGTGGCCCTTCAAACAGCTGCAGCTGAGGACATGCTGCACTGAAGCAGCAGTTTGGAGTCAACATCTCAGGGCTGGCTTTTTCTAAAGTACTTTTCCTGTCAACATCAATGTTAGATATAATTATACATTTTCTCTGAGTCCAGGCAGCAGTTTGTAAATCTGTGAACCAAATGTGAGCATATCAGAGCATTTCTGACATACATCCAGAATCTGATGCCAGGTAAACCACCGTAAATACTGATGAAGCAAACCATTTCATCAAACACTTGTTATAAATATTAAAACAACAACTGAATTACTTTTTAATTTTCCTATATATTAATCTGTTCAACATTGAGAATATATTGTGGGACATATTCCCATTGATATGCTGGAATTCCATGAAAATAGGTCCTCTCCCCTCTTTTTTCTCCCTGCAGGATAAAACACTCCCTATATTTAATTGTTTATGGTATTGTACTTGAGTGGCTCCTGGCCATTACAAAATAAAGTTTACACTGTGAGAGATATACCAAATACTGAGAAAGAGTAGAGATCATTCCTGAAGTTTTTACTTAGGAAACTGCTGTCTTACCTTCTTTCTAGATATTTCCAAATTTCTTGCAAGTGGGCAAGTAAAACAGGTCAGTATTCTAACCCTAATATATCTACCAGCCCATAAAGTATTAATTAGATAATTAATTTCTGCATTTGTATCATGTCAAACTAATATGCATTTGACAAATAAATTGAAACTGTAAAATTATTTTAGTAGGGTTTTTGGTTTGTTTCCTTTTGTGTGTTGTATGGGGGTTTTGTGATGACTGTTTTGGGTTTTTTTGCTGGTCTTAGTGGCATGTAATCAAATAATCAAGATTTGTCATAAGCAGATTACCACTTCTGAGTCATCTGGGAAATATTTTACTTTAAAAGCTTTTTACATAATTTTGGCTATTGGTCTGATTGGTGTTATTTTTGTCTAAGAATCTCTGACAGTGTACAGATCACAGGAGTTATGCTAATGAAATAAAGCTTCCTCTGAATGTAACATTGCAGCATTCAGGCTGCTTAAGGGGAGATGAAAGGCGTGCAGCAGGTGTAGCACCATTTCCCCAGAAGGCTGCAGTTGTATCCATCCTGCAGTCCATCTGCTTGCTGGTAGAACAAAATTAATAACAATAAACACATCTGAGCATCCCTAAACCTTTCACCAGCTGATAGAGCAGCTCAGTGACAGACAACTGACTCATGAAGTACTTTAAATAAGCCCTGGCCCAGGTGTACTCTCTTCAGATAAATTTATGGCACTGTGCTACCACAGACCTGCCAGCTGCCTGAAGGTTTATCCAGCAGGAGAGAGTTTTGGGTCTCTAGAGCTGTTGATCTTTTTCTCTCCCCACTTACATTCTCAGCTAGCTAGACTGGCATGTATTGTCTGCAGGACTGTGGGAGTTTGAAGATAAACACAGAAATCTTTATGTGCACCCTTCAGTGCAGCACAGCAGCTGATGGTCTCTGCCTGACAGGCTCAATGAGTGAAAACGAGCTCATACAGCAAACCAAACGTGGTGTGATATGATGTAAAGATATTTAGTTCTCTGATGTAGTTTCTGAAGATGGTTTGGTAGAATCATTCTAATATTAATAGTGTTAGTTTTCTCAATTTTATACAATCAATTAATGGCATATATGTAGGTCACAGGTACTTTGATATCCACCTATAGAAAACACAGCTCACTGTTAACTCTTGGGCAGCAAATGGATATTAACCTGTGACAGTCTTTTTGAACATTTGCATTTCAATTGAAGTAATTTGAGCAATACAAAGGAAATAAAGTGAGATGGTTTTACTAACTGACATACCTCTCTTTTCTCTTATTTCAGAAGTAGGTTTTTGTTTGGTTTATTGTGGTTTTTTCCCTCTGTTTTTTTTTTCTTTCTGTCAATATATTGTTATTAAATCTAGGTCCTTTCCAACTCTTGTTGGCTCTAGCATCTGAACAAATTAGCTGATAGATAAATTATAGAAAAAAGTATGTTATAGCACATTACATTTCTTGGGTACCTACAGATGGTATTAAATGGTAAGTTAAGCTTTGTTTTTATATGCAATTAAAAGAAAAAAAAATCATGTGCACTGCATTGCCTCTGTGCATGAGAAATTGATTACACCTGAAAATACTTGCTAGACATCTTGCATAAAATGAATACCAACTTTCATCTTCCTTTTTTCTTGCTGTTGCCTGGACACAGGTTTACTTCAAAGGCCATCAGCCTTCTAAAGCTGTTTCTTTCAAGGGTAAATAACTAATTTTGTCAGAGAGATCAGACTAGCAATTTGAGTTCAGACAAGAGCCTTGATTTACAGATTCTGTCTTCATTTTCCATGTTTTAACCTTATGTCCCCTGTGAAAGGCTGTATTCCAAGCAGCAATGTACTCTGGAGACCAACACTCATTTTTAAAATTACATGTTAGTATTAATAATTTAAGGTGGTATGGGTTGGAGGCATGTTATGCAGACCTTCTGCCTGAACTGTGGGAACACATTAGCTATTTATCTGTCTGAAGAAGAATATGAGAAAACCTAAATGTCTCCTGTGTTTAAGTAATTAATTTTTATTTTCCTCCAGGAAGACCAGTTGGTTCTTCCTAAATCTTACAGAAACTCAAGTCAGACTTTTAAGTATTTCTTGTGGAAAGCCAATCAAAATTTGGCGTTAAAGTCTCTTCTTTATTTGTTACTTTGTTTCCTGGCATGCAAATGACTGCTGGGGCGTGCAGTAAATGTCTCTATAGTACTTCTTCAGGACATGGTTGAGTAACTTTGCATAATGAGACCTACTTCTGATTGTCTAATTAGTTATGCATAGCTGTAGCAATGCAAAACTATGCCTCAAATAGAACTCTATTGTCATGGGTTACTTGATTACATGACTGTGGCTTCTGCGTGTATTATGGTTCCTCTCTTTATAATGACAAATGCCATGGGCTTCAGAACAACAATATTAGAACAACTTTTTCATGCAATTGCATCAGCTGTACATTTTAATTAATTTTTCTATATGTCAATCATTACATTTGTAAAAAGTAATTCTACCATGCATGAAATTCCCCAGTACATAAAAGAATCATATATATTCTCTTTCTTCTTATCAATGATTTTAATGAGAAGGTCACTATCATTTCAAAGGGAAACTTGAGAAAAGCCTGCTAGACATCCTGTTCTCATCAGGCAGCAGTCTTCATATCCAGTTAGCCTTGATACCATCTCGTGAATGTCTGACTTGATTTTATGATCATAGAATATCACAGAACTGTTAAAGTTTTAAAAATCCTCTAACATCAGCAGGTCCAAGTGTTTACCACCAAACCATATCCCCAAGTGCTGCATCCACATGGTATTTTGGACACCACCTGGGAGGTGATTCCACAATCCTCCTGGGCAGCCTGTTCCAATGCTGGACCTCCCTTTTTGTCATATCTAATCTAAACCTTCCTTCTGCTGCAACTTGAGGCTATTTCTTCTCATCCTGAAAGTCAAAATTTCCATGAGAAGTGGCAACTGTCACACTGCTGAGGAGTGGGATGTGATTGCTAATGCAGAGGGTGTAGGAATGCTTGTTGACTCACACTCCATCCTTAGGAAAGCTGCATAGCAGGGGCAAGGCTGTTGGTATTTGTGGCCTGATGTTTATTAGCTCCTGTGAGATAGGACAGTCAAGAAAAGAATACAGCCAAAGGAGCCATCCTCTCTTAATTCTTCTGTGGTTTTGTCAAGCTCCTAAATCAGAGTCCTGCCATGTTCTCAGGCTATGGGAGAATTCTCGCCTTGAACCAGGACTCGTTGCCATTGCCAAGAGAGATCAAGAATGCCTTTCCACTGTGGGTGAGAGTCTCTGGGCGTGCTTATGTAACCATGCCAAGACTTAAATATGTAACTGGCATACTAGAAAACTTTGTGAACTAGAGTTTTAAAATTCTATACCCAGGAAAGGCCCACCCTTTCCTTCTGATCTGCCACCAGGACTGTGGAGTCAAAGTCTCCAAGGATGATAAGCGGAGAGAATGCTAAAGGATCAAGTTGGCTGCTTTTTTTGAGTATTAAAAGACTTTTTTTTTTTTTAAATTCAGTCTCCCAAATTCTGATCAATTTATCATTTGTCATATCCAGATGGTAAGTAAATGAACAGTTTCACCATTGGACTTGCTATCAAAATATTCCAAGAGGAATATAAATGAATGCATCATTTACAGTGGCCAGATGGCAATTCAGAAGACAATTTCATGATCTAGTCATTATATTGCATAAACCTATTCTGGCTTGTTTTTTATCACCATCTGAAGAAAGGGCAATAGAAGATTACAAGTGTGAATGTGAGGAGTTACTTGTCTTTTGAGATAATTTGAACCAGTGTTCAAGTATTGCATTTCTATCAGAAACAAGGCTGGTATATCAGTAAATATTTGTCTCTGAGTCTGGGAAACTTCATCTACTGACGGGAGACCTGTTAAGCAGCAGATAAATTTACATCAGAACACATTTCAGCAGTTCAAATAAATGGAAAATGTACCCTTTATATTTATTTATCTGCATACTGATTACTTGTAAAATTTATAATAAGCTGAAATATGGTATTTACCTAACAGCACCATGGTTTCCAATTTATCAAATTTTTATTGTTAACAATGATGGTAGATATTTTCTAGAAAACATATCAAAGGATCAGCACAACTATCATACATTCTATTCATTCATGAAGTCTCCACATCTTGATGCCACAAGTGAATATACCTTGTGCCTTTTCTTTCAGTGAAAGAGTTTTATGCATAATTGTTTTGATAAGCTCTAGGAGTATGATCTTAACTGTCTGTAAAGATGATGTGAGATTGTTGTGACATATGAAATATAACATTTAATTAAAACATTGTTAAACTGGCTAATTTCACTGAAGTACTTCTATCTGAATGCAAAAAGATGTATTAAGAATTAGCTGAGAGGCTGCTGTTACTATTATTCACCTGAGATGTCTTAAGAAAACAATTGCTTCTTTTGACATGAAAATACTGAGCTACTCTCTGACAGCAGCTAGTAATGCTTTTTCTGTATTTTTTTGCTCTAAAACTGTTAGAATTCATTGTAAAAATGAAATAGGGAGTTGGAGCTCCAAGGCACTTGGAGTTCAAAGCCCTCATAAATAGGAATAATGAGACATTTTTAAAGTTACTATTTAATAATAAATTTCATTAAATATCTGGAGAAATATCCAAAATTCTGATGCAACTAACTTAAATCAAAGACTGTTTATCGTGATTTACTTGTTTTCTGAGGACCTAGATATAACAGTCTTGTAGTAGGTTCTTGAGAAAAAGATCTTTCAAAATTTCAGGCTCTACAAAAAAGGTGCTAAAGGTAACAAGTAAAATTTTTAATATTTTATTTTAAATAGAGATTAGAAATAAATTTATTAACTGTTAATTTGGTCCTTCCATTTTTATAATGTACGTTCTCTCTCACCCTACTGTTTCTTCCCACATAATTTCTAATTGTCTAAACCACAAGGCATATTCAAAGACAAGCTGTTTCTGTGAAGCAGAGTAAATATTTCAGATAAATGTTACTTCTTTCCCTCTCCCAACTACTTTCAAAAGCTGTAATTTGTTTAAAATGGCAGTAAAATTTATTTCTAGCCCAATGGCAGATTTAAGATATAATGTGTTACCTTCTTAAAATGTAGTGGTTAGCCTTATTTTTGGTCTATGACATCTGTAGAGTTGGAGTGACTGAGTAAGGTTCTGCCCCTGCTAGCAGAGTGCCAGATTCTGCTGGTGAAGTGCCACAGGAGCTGTAATCACAGCTAAGGCAAACCCATCCTCTGTGGGCTGGCTGTGTGGTCAACTTGAAATGCCTTTCTGACTTCCAAGTGCTTGGTTAGGCAACAAACCAAATATTCTGTAATACCTGGGGAAAGCAGAATGGGCTTTGATAAACAGTCAATGTTCTTTTGTGATGATTTGTGTTATAGCCTGTTACAACCTGAGTAGTCAATACTAACTGGTGCTGCTAAGAGCTTACTACCACCTCTGTACTGTCTGTCCCTCTGATATCATAGACCAAACCCCATTTTGATGTTTTCATAAAAAATGAGTTAATGTCAGAAAATCTAGTGGCTTGACATCTGTATAATTAAGTGTATACAATGATGAATCTTTTATTTTTTAGTGAACTTATCCTATCCAGTATTGACATTGATGCAACTGGAGACTGGGAGTGTCTAGTCAAGAATTCCTATGGAAATAGCACTAAACAAGTAGAAATTGTGGTACTTGAAACAGCTGCTCCCTACTGCCCTGCAGAGAGAATTATTAACAACAAGGGAGATTTCAGGTATGACTTTCTGGGTTTGGAGTGTGTTTCATATATTAATGTAGGTACAGACCATATTCATGTCTGCATACTTCAGTGTCGGTTACAAATCACTTATTTTAGTTTTCATTTTTATGTAATATGGTAGGAAGGAGGAGAACTGTATTATTCTGATGGGAAATGGGACCCAGTGCTTTAAGAGAGGCAGGAGTTTGTGAAGGTCAGAAAATCTTCTAATTCCTCAGTATGCATTATGGAAAATTTTTAAGAAATTAGGTAAATTAGAGAAGGTTCAAAATTTTTCTTGGGCTTTGTAGATGATAACACTGCATTAGAGCATTAGAAGATTAAGTCTTCAGTACTTTACTTTTTAAAATCTGTTCTGGTTCTGATAGCCATGTTCAGCTGAGATTAGAGGTAAAAATGACATGAGACTGTTAGTAAAATATTTCACTGAAGACGGTCAAAATAGAAAGTAAAACCATGTAGTAAAACAAGTAAATTGTATGAGGTGAGCTTAAGGACACACTTCTACCAATATATCATATGCTTACAAAATACACCTGTTCTTCTATCTGAATATTAGGAGTCAGCAAAATTTTGTAGACTAAATGTAGTTTTTGCTCCATCACTACTTTTATCTACATATGCTGGTGAAGCTTTTTAAAATTGTAATCATTTTAATCAGAAGAAAAGGTTTCTGTGGAATTTGGTATTGTTTTCAGTCAGCTCTAAAATACACCAATGATATGCACAAAGCTCTTAAACAAAACCTGCTTGACAATAAGACTGATGTATAATGGCAATCCCATTGAGAAATCAAGTAATTTGTTATCAAATGAATTATAATGATAATTCAGCTTGAATAGTTAATGAAAGGAAAGTAGATGAGGAAAGAAGCTTCTCTTAAATAGCAGAACTTCCTGCAAATATTTCTGACCTGAAAGCCTCTATTTATTTTTAGGTTACCTTTAAAACTTTCCCAAAGGCTTTTTGTACTATTTCTTGCATTTGAATAAAAGTAAAGGATTGAATTAGATAGAAATGGAAATAAAAACCTACTCAAATAATCTGTTTTCTCTTTACTACAAAGCTATTTTATTATGTGTTAATCTCAGTACCAGTGAGTTAGCCTCTTCAACTGAGGAAAAATTGCTGAGGCAATACATATATATATAGATTAAATTTCATTAGAGACCTTTGGCAATCTCAGCTATAGATTTTTTTGTCATCATAAAAACCAGAATTGTGTTTCTTCATAGTGAATATATTGAAATAGGTTTTCATTAGATCTTAAAAAAATATATACTTCCTATTAGAAAACTCATACTGAATCTTTTAAATGGCAACTCTATGAAGTTCATGTTCTTGCCTTAAAATGACATCCTTTTCCCCATAAATAAATATATATAAATCTTCATGCTGCACAAACTAACACCAGGGGCATTTTTGTCATTTTATATAAATCAAAAGAACAGGAGTGGACATTTCTCAACCTATTGATCATCTTCCTAGAAATCCATATAAATTTATTTTTTAAATGTGCATCAAAAGAATGCTGAGTCCATAGGTTCTTTTGGCATTTGAGAGAATGAATTTAAAATAGTAGAGAATTTATCAGGCTCCAGCTCAGCATTAGTGCTTGAAATTGTTCAAAGGTTTGTCCTCAGAGATGGAGCTATCACACCAGCAAGTTTTCTTACAAAGGTCTTTGAAGTTTTGGTAACATAACAAGTACATAAGTAGAAAGAATTTAACCACAAAGGCAAAAACCAGAAAGAACTGTTCTTTCATTGGGCAGAAGAAAGGGAAAAAAAGTGTCAACTGTTAGGGGAGTGTGGCTATTTCAGTTGTCCAGCCTAGGTGGTATTTATAATTGCATAACTGCAGCAAGAATTAGGCACTGAGAGTCTGAATGAGCTGGCCTTTTGTACTAAGAGGTTTTCTCTATCATGGCCATATTTTACCTTTTTTTTGTTGTTGTTTTAAAAAAAGCTGTAGGCTTATTCTGAAAGGCAAATGATAATGTTGTTACATGCTATCATTCCTAGTCATAAAGGCCAGATTCTGCTCACTGTGGTAATGCTGGGCTCAGAATTCTCTCTTTAATTTTACTTTTGAAGTAAGTTGCCAATAACTTGGCCCAATTGAATTAATGCAAATGTTTTACTAAAAAAAAAAAAAAAATTCATCCCAGAGGCAAAAGGCCTCTATGCTACTATATGCTCTATATACTACTTTGCATATTTTGATTTCTTGGGAAAGCTCCTTTCATGATTCGTTTTTTTATTTTGTACTGTTTTTACATCACACATTGAATTATTTCAGTGACAGTTGTGAAAAATAAAAATATTTTTCTTCTTAGCTTTTCTTTGAAATGAAGAAAACTTTTATAGCCCAAAACCTTTCAGTATATTCAGCAACAGTATACAATTGAACATGCATTGTGTAGCTAAGATGAGATAATACATGTGTATTACATGCTATGTCCACACTAGGCTGTAAGTGACAGTAGATTTGGTATCTATAGAAATAGATCCAGTTGTGCCATTCTAGAGAATGCAGCAAATATACACAAAAAGTGTGTTTTATAACAGACCCATCAGCTAAATAGAAGATTTCTGGTTGCTCTTGATTTCCTTTGTTTTCAAATACAGTTTTGGAATCATGCTGCATAAATCATGTATACCTAAATGGCTGATTTTTGAGGGCTAGTTCCTTCCTCCTTCATGACACGTGATCTCTGCTGAAATCTTGTACACTTTTCTGAGACATCTGGGGCTTTTTGTTTTTCAAGGCTTTTTAGAGGTGGGTCAAAATGCAAAGCAGAGATTGTCAGGTACATTTTGAGCACTTAGTTTTAAGAGCATTTACTAATAGTGTTTGTTTTTTTGTTTGTGGGGGTTTTTTGGGGGTTTTTTGTGGTTTTTTTGTTTTTTCTTCATGGACTTACTGCTCTGCTTTTTGCAGTCTGTAAACATCAATGTAGTAAAACCACCAACCATATATATTTTTCCTTAACACTAAACACCTTCCTGGAATTAACGCAGAATAAAGGTGTGACCAGCCAGACTTGAACCTGTATAATTCTGACATTTTCTGAGGAAACAAAGCAATTAATTATAAAACATTTTGAAGTAGAAGTTAAAATAGCCTTTTTTTCCTCATGTATCACTTTTTTCGCTCATGTATCACTTTGTGTTGTTGTATATGGTTGTATATTGTTATATACATTTATATTGTAAGTTGCCTTTTGCATTTTAATTTTTACTATCATGCTGTTTATAGGTGGCCCAAAACTTTGTCTGGGATAACTGCTTACCACCCCTGTCTCCAGTATTCTTTTAACTCCCCTGCATTTCACAATGGGGCAGATGAGGCTAAGGCCTGGCGCAAATGCAACCGAACTGGACGCTGGGATGAAGAAAACTACTCTGAATGTCCTTATTCACAAGAGATAACCCAAGTTCTTCATGCTTTTAGCCAGGTAACATTTTGAAATCCAGGGCTACCCTTGTCTAGTACTGATCTTGTTCAATGGCTTGGAAGAAAGGTTGGTTCAGCCACAAATTTGGGATATATGGACTTTTTACAAAATGCTTTATTTGAAAGACACCATTTGTTTCTTTGGTAATTGGAAGTTGTAGTAGGAACAAGTGCACAGCATTCATTATCTTAATACTCTTTTCCATTAGGTGCTTAGAGTATAGATGATTATTAGTAATGCTGGCAGGGTGATCAGTGCTTGACTTTCCTTCCCCTCATGAGTTTTTCCAGAAAGATGTTAATTTGTCATGGAGTCCCATATCAGAGTTTCATCAGCTGAAGTGCCTTTCCTCTTTAGAATGCTTTTTTGATGCTTCAAAAAAAGCAGTACTTAAATTGTTTCTTATGGATAAGTAAAAGAATGAGATGAAAAAGCAGATGGATAGAAATTAATAAGAAAAAAAAGAGCATAACGGGAAACACTGTGGAGGATGGCCCAGATGTGTGACTGCCATACGATTTTACAACTTTCAATTTCCTTGACCATTTCTTCCCTGGTAGTATCAGTAGTGCTAGATAAGACCACAGAAAGTTTGTTTTCAAATGGGTTCATAAATAAGAGTAATTAATATATTAAGAGAGCCATTGCAATTACAGGGTAATAAAATAAATAGGAAGATGTCTAGAATGCAGCCTATTCTCCTGTAAGCAATGAGGTGAGGTTGGGTTTCTCAGGGCCTTAGACACTCAGGACTTTACAACCTCTGAGGATGGAGGCTGCACAATTTCTTGGGGTTAACCTGTTCAAATGCCTGACTACCCTTACAACAGGAAAGATTTTCTTCACAGCCAGCCTGAGCTTCTGTTGTTCTCCTGCCATGTACCACTGTGTATAGGAACTCTTGCTGGCACTGTTGTTTTCATGAAGGTCTAGAGATAGAGGCAAGGCAAGGTAAGTAGCTTGGTATATTTTATGAGGCCAGACAGTTACAGTCTAGAAAAAGCAGATAAAAAATCTTCGAAATTTGTTGGTCTGTTGTGGTGGTGTCTTCAGAAAACAGCAATGAAATCTAAGACCTAAGGCTGAAAATACATTCGTATGCCTGAATATTCCCCTGAAATGTATGTCCATGGCATACTGATGCACATAAATCCATGTGAAATTATGGCAGGCATTATACCAGTGGATGTGATCTCCAGTTTTGAAAGAGAATGAAGCTAGCTGATTCACTAAGCCTAACAATTGTAATGTATTTTCAGATGCACATCAATTTGACAACCGTGCTTGAGTTTTCCCGCCAGCTGACAGCCTACACACGAGGTGCTTCCCTCTTTGCGGATAAAATGGATGTAATATATTTGGCTTATATAGTGGAAAAGTTAATTGTCTTCGTGGATGAAGTTGAAGATGTAAGATATCTTCTCTCTGCTGAAAAAAAGTGTCACTTAGAAGTGAAGTCTTCACATATGGCCCTGTTCTTAATGTATGCAGGCACACACTGAAGAGTAGCTTCTAAAACTGATTGCTGATTGCAAATGTTCTGCATAAACTGTGATGTGTCCCTTTGTGCCAAAAAGGAAACTAAGTCTTCTTTGCTGATGACAAGGGCATTGCTGCTTAGGAATAAAACCTGTTTTTAATGAGCCACTTCTTTAATTTTCTTTTTAAGTTTAATTTCTAGTATGTCTAACATGTTAGAATGGACTCTGGATAGCCACTGATGCTACACATGCTTCTTTTGTTTTCACCATTTTATCAGAAGGTTTTCACTGAATTTTGAAAGGAGGTATCACTTCTTGTAAAGAAAAGATAACATGTCTATGTGCAACTGTGTACAGAAACTTTTAGCATTATGTATGCCATTTTTGCAAGAATATCTAATCAGAATTATGCAAACCCTATGGGAAAAATAGGTTTTTGCAGAGAACGGAAATGTTCATCATACTTTTTTTTACTGTTAATTTTAAGAGTAACTGCTTGCATAAAGATTTCATAAACTGTAATTTTTGACCACATGATGTTTTCTTTTGGTTTGGCAATGTTCACTCCATTCTGGCTCTGGGAATTGTAACAGTTAACATTTTAGTACCAATTTGAGAAAGTCTCCAACTTCAATTTCACCATTATACTCTAGATCTAAAGTATATTATTAAGTGCTCTCCAAGAATCATGTTTCAAAGCTGCAATTTTATTTCAGCTCAGAATCCTGATAAGATCTTACTGCTTTCTGACAAAACAAAAATTTGACATTCAAAAGAAACAGCTGGATTTGCCATAAAGCCTCTTTATTTCTCTAACAGCTGATGCATTTTCCCTTAAAGCTGAGCACCATCTCTAATCGCTTAATTGACTTCTTCTACCTTTCAAACAGGTTTTAGTTTCTGCTCTTTTTTTGTATCAAAATATCTTTATCTCCATCACTTATGTCTACATCTCTGATTTAGTAATCTCTTATTTTCTTAATTTATAACATTTCTCCTAATTTTTCTCTGTTTCTCTTTACTCCTCTCCAAAGTTTTGCTAGATAGAGTCCTCATCCACTGAGCTCTCAACTAGCACCCATTTCTTAGTCTCACTCACAAGGTACAAAAGCACCTATGAAATTTAAGTGTCAGTAGCTTCACTGTGCTCATAATTATAAATGGAACTGAACTTTATTCAATACAAGGCAGTTGGTTTGGAATTGACTAGCAGCTGGAACTACAATTATATAAATCCATTAGAAATCAATTAAAATGCAGTTTTTCAAAATATTTCAAAAACATTCTTGCTAAACTAGTACAGTTTCTGTACCTCTTTTCTGGGATGTGCATCCCATTCCACATAGGATTGTTAATTTTTATACAAGATAAAGGGGCTTTGTCTCATCTGGTGGTTTGCCTCTCAAACAAGAGAGGTTCAACAGCTGCACAAGGGACATATTTGCAACACACTACAATTTTTGTCAGGAACACACATGATAGCCCAAATTTTTGTATTTTCAATGACATGACTTTACTCTTCATTAATGCATTTAATTATAGTATAAATTACTTCCTTTTCTTATTTCTCTCCTTTTGTATATTTATAGACTATTGTTCTTCCCTCAGTAAGTTACTGCCTAGCTGATTGGTGTTTGCTTTTATAGTTTCTCATAAATCACTCCAGACTCTTAATGTGATTCATTATTATTCATTTTATCAATAACTCTGTCACGTTGTCAAAAGACATCTAGAATTATCTAGTAATTATGTTCTCAAAAATAGATTAAATATTTCAGGAACAGTCACATAAAATTTCACATATAGTCTCATTATTTGTTTCCTTTGCAATGCATGGGAAATTTATCTATTCTTTATTGAAAATGCAGAACTAACTTCATAACCTCAGCCATCTTTTAAATATTTTTCACTGTTGCTGAATTTCTGTTTTCCTTTCCACTGAATCATCTGTGTATTTGTCTTATTTTTCTGTTTCTATTAATGTGACTTTTTGGCTTCTTGAACTTTTCTTCAGCAATATTTCTCAGTTGTTTTTCTCTTCTATATACCTTTTTATTTAGGTTTACTTGTGACAGTTGGGTGTATCTTTTCCATATCTTTGTCTTCAAAGATAATGGTAATGTGGTCATTTTAATTTTGAAATTTTACTCAAATTAGATTTTTGAATTTTAAAAAGAAAACGTTTTTTATTCCAACTTGAAACAATTACAAAGAATATTCACAGTGATATTTACTCTTTCTAAATGTAACTACTAATGAAATTTCAAACACACAGTTACCAAAATCTGTAGAATGTCACTTGGTGAAACAAAGATCTGTAAGTCTGGATTAGGCACAAGTGTGAATTAAAACTACCAAAGTTATGGCTCATGAGATGATCTAAGTTTGTATCAGCACCTGAGCTATATCTCAAATTGACTTCACTATGTCTGTAACAAAGAGTTTTTCGAATATATTTTCCCTCTCTTTTTTTTTTTCCTTTCCCCCAACCCTCCCCCTCAAGGTCCTTTGATTGAACATGAAGCAGTTCTTTGGAAGGGCATGGCCAATTTTAATTAGTTTAAGAAAGAGGGTGATAATTCTGGAATTCTGTCTATTGAGATGAGATGACTCAATTTGCCTGGTTTATCTAGAAGATAAGCTTTAAAGTTGTGAATTAAAAAGCTCTTCCTTGATGTGAGTTGCACTTTCCCCTTCTTGGTTGTTATTTTTCACTCCGTTTAAATTTTTTGTATAAAATCAAAACTTTCTTTCAATGATGGTTACCAAGAAAAATAAGGTGCCTGCCTTCATTTGTACCCTTATCTGTTCTTTTCTTACTTCTTGAGTTTTATGGACAATACCTTTTATTTTTATTTTTTTTTCCTCTTCCAGATTGGGGATGCTCTTATTGAGATTGCCAGCAATATAATGTTGGTGGATGACCACGTGTTGTGGATGGCTCAAAAAGAAGACAAAGCCTGCACCAGGATTGTACGATGTGTGGAACAGATTGCAAGTCAAATACTGACCAGCAAGATTCAAGTTATATCAAAGGTATTTCAAAACATTAAAAAATGTTTTGTAAGATTTTTTACTCTTTGAATTCTATTTTTAAGACCAAAATATATTTTAAATATCACCAACGTGATATTAAAAAGTGGCTTTCTTTGATCAGCTGCATTTACTGTGACAACATAGTGTTCACAACAATCTCTTTCTAATGTTCTTCCTATTCATTCAGTTTCTATTTTTAAAGCCACTGTAGTATATGGTTTTATTTTGAAAGGTCCGAATTGACTGACAGCAACGTGTCAGACAGTAAAAGACAACAAGGTCCTTTGTAGTTGGAAGATTTTAATACGCCTTACCGAGAGGCTTCTGGACAACTATTGATTAATGTATTTAGAAGATTATCAACAAACATATATCATGTCCTAAACATTACTAATTTGGGAATGGTTTTAGTTTTTCTAGAGGCAAACTGTACCTGTTAGAAATAATTTTTTTACTCCTTGACCTCCATCTACACAAGTTTGTCACTTGGATACTGAGAGGTTGTCACTTGGAGACTATGACATTGTCTTCTTGTCAGCTTCAACATCTAAATAGCAGAAATACATCTAAATCAGAAGCTTGAAAGTTTTCCTTTTAGAAGTTTAGATAACTACTTTAAAGCCTTATCATTCCTTCGGTTAGTTTGCTTGCTTTTAGAAAACCTTTATTCTTTTCTCAATTGTCCACTGCATTTACACAAAACCACTATTTAAATGTGAGTTCAGGTACAGAGTCAATCACAGGAATAATGTATAAAAATAAAAGCAACCAAAAAAAAAATTATAGACTGAAGTGAATTATAGAGGAAGCCACATAGCATAACAGCCTTAGTTTATTCACGGAATGTTTTTACAAAAGTGGTCTTTCAAACCGAAAGAAAAATATATTGGACTGTTTCTTAAAGGACGTTTTTTATTTAATTCTCATTTTCATGAAAGAATCAAATATGCTAAAAGTATTTTATATTAAACGCGTAGTGACGATACTGTAACTTTTAGAATTATTTTGCAATGTGACAGCTAGGAGGGCTCTGTTGTTTTAAACTTGCCTTTCTTTTAAATGTCAAGTGACAAAGGTTGAGTTTTTTCCCTGTCAGTACTTCAGGAAGATGTTGACATTACTGAAAAGAGTAATTCTATGTACTCAGACTTAGGTATGTGTCACTAACTGTTTTGCCATCCTTTATCTTTTAGCTTCTTATGGTTTTCTGTGGGAGAAGTAGTTTACTGTTGAGTGCAATTTGTATATAAACAAAAGCTGTGGAGTATTTCTGGTGTCATTTTATGCAATATCAAACATGTCTGTTCCTTTGGGAGGCCAGCCAGGAAACTGTCTCATAGAAATTGCATCTGCTTTCTTTATTTTAGAAAACAGCAAATAAAACACCCACTGCTTAGGTAGCCAATAGTTTCTAGTACAATTCCAAAGGGAAAAAAAAAAAAGAGAAACTCTATGAACTGTCAGTCATATAACATTGAATCATGGAATCATTTAGGTGGTCAAAGACCTTTAAGATCATTGAGTCCAACCATTAATCCAGCACTGCCAGGCCCACAGATCACTAAACAATCTGTGCCTGGAAGCAGAAACCATATAGCCCTATCATTGTGGTACCAGTCTAAGGTTGTCCACCAGTTATTACACGAGCTGTTTGTGTCATGCTCAGGCCTGTGATGAAGTGAAAATGCTAGTTTAAGGTAAGGATGCATCTCTGCACTCTGCTGCAGTCTCCATCTCCATACACTTCACTTTGCTGCGGGGTAAGTCACAAATGTACCTGTAACATGGTGTTGCATTGAACCATTTTGTCATGTTCAATGCTCTCATGGAACAAAATCTGTGAAAAGACTCAGCCCCTGAATAGCTAAGAAGGTTCCTGTTTCATTTCTTAGGTACAAAGCACATCCTTATTAATTCTTTAAATAGTTATTAAGCCTGATGTTGCTAGTACACTTTATAACTCTGTTGCTTTAATTCCAGATTCCATTGAAGCCGATAATGTTGGAATTGCAAAACTTATATAATAATAACTAATTGATGGAAACAGATCTATATCTATCTATATATATATATCTCAGAAAGAAAGATGGAAGGAAACCCACTATGCTGTTGTAGAATCCTGTATCATATTTTCAAATAAGTTCTGTTTTCTTTCTCACCCCAAGAGTATATATATATATATATAGACATATATATCTGTGTTTATGTGTCTATACATGCACAATCCTTTATTGAGTATATGCAGTAATTACACAATGCACATACAATTGCAAGTGTGGTTAATGAGTTTGTGACATAACTATTCTCAATGTTTTCACAGGTGTCTCGTAATATTGCTCTGGAAGCCTTCATGATCAAGCCCTCCAGTTTCACAGGAATGACTTGCACTGCCTACCAGAAAACATCTGCAAACTCAGACAAGTCAGTGATTCCTGATCTGGGAAGATGGGAAGCAAATCACAATCCTGATCTATATTTGAATTTCAAGTGCAATACTGGCAATCTGGATGGTTCTTTGGTGAATTCTTCTACCAGGGTAAGTCAGTATTATTATGAATATGAGTTATCTATTTTATTTTTTTAGTGTTTTCAGTAGCACCTTTAGCCAGAATACTGATTGGTAAAATGCGTATTTTATGTGTTGTTAGCTGTAAACTTGTTAATAATTTCAGCATGTAAGTGGGCTTAAACTGGTGTATTGGGTTTAGCATATTTTGTTGTGCTAATGAATATTCCATTAATACAATCAGGCAGAATGCAAGATGTGAATAGAGATGAGTGAATGTCTTGTTCTTTCTATCTCTGAGTGCAGTTCTGCAAACTTTTCTATATGTAAACAATCTCTTCAAATTAATTTGGAAATACTTGTTTTAGTGAGGCACTCTCATGATTTTTACATTGCAGAGATGTACTTTTTTAGGGAAATTACCTTTACTTTCATAAATAATACTGCACTATCTTTGGACTTTATGCTGAGGAAGAGTGTTTTGCTGGGTTTTTGAGTAGTAGCTGAAGGAAATAGTAAATAAGCCTTTTAATAGAATACACTCTTGTTATTAAATAATGAAGTATAACAATTAAATTTTGATTTAGCAGGAAATGGAATTTTGTATTTGGCTGAGCATGTTATTAAATTTAAGTATTAGTGCTGAATTTTTGTTATCCTTCAACTGCATCTCGATTTAATGGGCTTATTTCTTGAAATATTTACTATGACAAAACGATGTTTTTATGAACAATATTACTGGTTTATTGAACTTGAAAGTATTTTGATTGAACTTTGGTGCATTTTAATCGGTATGGACTATGCAGTCAGTTATATGGTACTTTGTGCTCCCAGGATTTTCTGCTAAAAGGAGTCATCTTAATAATGGAAGAATAGGTTAAATTGTTTCCTTTAATGGAGTTCATTTTTTTCTCTGAACACTTTGAACATGTCTGTCTATAGGAAAAAGAAAGGTATCTCTGAAAAGAAATGAGTTTGCCATCCATAAGGTGAAAACCAAATGTCAGTGATGTAAAAAATGAAAGATTTCTTCAAGAAGCAAACCTGGAACGCTCAGAATTGTATGGGAAAGTGTTATTGATATAGAAATATATATGGGATTACAGGAATGGGAAAGTTTCCTTTATTAGCTCCACGAATATATTTTGTACTTCTTCAGAAACTCAGTACCAACATTTTTAGTAAATTAGTCTCTTTATAGTTGAATGGTCAAGCACTGGTGAGTCTCTCCTTTCGTAAAAATCCTACCATAAATGCAAATTCCTCATCTCTTCTATCAGCATGCATTTGCCAAATATGTAGAGTAAATTAGACCAGTTATTTGAAGCCCCTTCCTAAAATGTTGTCAGAATGTCACCATAATCATCTCAGTAAAATCTTGTATACTGTGAACCTACCTGACTTTATACAACACAGAGAAGGGAAATTCTACTGATGATACAAAGAAGCCAGGAGAAAGTGAGCTTATTCCCATGCAAAGCCTTTTTGATGTATGTAATATATATTCTGATGGAAGTGACTTTATTAGGTGGATCTCTAATTATCACCTGTATATGAATTTGTAAAGACTGTAAGAGCATGATACAGGAGGTTATAGACTCATTTAAATGTTCATTACATGGCTTTAGGTTTTAACATGAAGGTGTACTCAGGCTTTAAATGTGGTAGGGGAATAAGCAGACTGGATCTCTTCCTTTAACTTTATCCTGAACAACAAGAAGTTTTCACTCACTGGGCTCTGAAAGTTTTAGGCAAAGCACTCCCTTAATTCATTCTGAAATTGGTTACATTTCTTCACTGTTGAAGGGAATGATATGTAGAATTGTAACTGATAACAGAAAATGGGATTCTTTATCATCATCCACTAGCAAAATTATTTCTACATTTGGTCATTGGAGGTAAAGCTTGATTGTGCTATGCAAAGTTTAGAAAAATAGAGAATTTGTGATAAGGTCAGAATTGCTTCTTTTATTATATCTGACCTTTAGAACTTCATCTTAGATTGTGAGATTACTCTTACAGTCTTCCTCTCTTTAGCATAGGATTAATAATGAAGAAGAAAAAACATCTAATTAAAATCACCGAGTAGACGTGGAAATCAGAAATTTAATTAACTTCTAATAAAAATGTGAAAATTTGCTTAAGAAGCTTATTAAAAGAGAATATTCATATTTTTTTGGGCTAGAAAGTGTAGCCCTCTTCAAATTTATAGTATTGTAAATCATCTGCTCACTAAGGAAAACAATTGTTTGTTTTCTGTTAGGAAAATTTCACTAATCAGTTAAAAAAGTGCATCCTCAAGAAGCAAAGTGAGGGCAGTAGAGGGGAGAAGGCTGATACAGGTGAGCTCAAGCTTTCTTGTGAATTCCATCAAAGCTTTTGTAGCTAATCACAGTGATATTTCCTGGTGATGGTAGGAAATTGATACATATTTAGACAGTGGTTTTCTGTACATAAATTAGCCCAATCTGATTATTATGGCATAGAACACCCCAAAAAGGTTAATAAATATCAAAATTTAAATAAGTAACAAAACTGTTAAAAAAAATAGACTTTGAAAATTAAATAATTTAAAAGACGCTGAAAGAGGTCCAAGGATATCGCAATAATGAAGGGATCATCACACACCAGCCAGGCCATCGTAACATTTGAACTCAGACAATGTGAGAACAGTTTATGAAATTTTGGCACCATTCAGTATGAATTCAGTGTCTGGTTCTCGTTTGATACCAGACCCAAAGCATACTTGGAACCTATTCTCTGTTCCAACCTGATTCTGCAGAATATCTCCAGTGTGCAAAGACAATCACTTGGACAGTTCACCCACCCTCTGACTCAGTAAAATTCCTTCAGTGTAGAATGAACCTTTAAAGTTCCTGCACCAGTCACGGAATGTGCAGTTTATGGTGCACTGTAAGTTTGGTGTTTTCGACTTTGAAGAAAGTGTTTTCTTAACATAATTTACACTTTTAGCTTCATTGAAAATGCTTGTCAAATGAGAAGTCTATTAATAATCTTTAATTATTCTCCTGACACGCAAATGAATTAGAAGTGAGGTTTTGAAATTTCAGTATTGTGTATTTCACATGTAATCCCCGACTTCTGAATTCTTCATGACAGCCTCCATGCATTCCATTCAACTTTTCAATTCTGTTTATTTCTTCTGTGCCTTGAGCCAGTCTGACCTTTGGATTTGTCAGGTTGTATTACAGGTAGTGTCCTTGTGAAGAAATGGTAAAAGTTAAATCAGTACCAGACATGCTAACCACAAAAACAAATTCTAAAGTGCACTGACAAAATCCTATGATGACTTGCATGTACCATGCTGAGATATTCCACGATTTTAGAAATATGGATGTCTCAGATACATACTGGAAAATATACAATCTATTAAGAAAAGGCTTTGTCTTGCATAAAATAAATTTTGATTGTCAGACCATAGATGTAATGTATACTTAATGGTTAATTCATAGGTAAAAGTTACCAGGAACAGAGAAAAGAACTTAAAGATTTCCACCAAGTGACAAGAGTGGGGTAAAACACAGAATTAAAAATCCAAAGAGGAATTGTGAAGGGGAAAATTCTTGATGCTGATATCATGAGGTTGCTCATCCATTTTAGGATACCTTTTCTCAGTTTCAGAATGCATGTGTACAGAATTTTTTCAGTACATAAAGATCAGCTCAGGAAATTCAGAATTCAGAATTCAAACAATTTATAGAACTTGTGAAAAATGTTATACAAAACTAATATACTTCCTCTAACTTGCACAGGAGATAGCTATTATTGATTTTTCTGGTTCAGTCTATCAGACTAAATGTTCCCCACTGCAGATCTTCTTTCATTCCATGCTACATTAAAAACAAATACTTTTCAGTGGTCTGTTGAGAACTTGTTGAATATTCAGTAACCAAATTATTCAATAATAATTCATATTTCATGTTGAATATTGTTTAAAACAAATTATTCATTCTCCCTTAATGCTATGTACAGTTTGGAGGCCAAACTTCTGTGTCTGAAGAAGTGAAAAGAAATATGAATAGTTTGAAGTGACTAAATACAAGCACAAAGAGACTGGGAGAATTAGCAACTTGTATTTGATGTAAAATTGTGTTATTTGAACTCACATTTGCTTCCTTGTGAAACAACTTCGGTTCCTGAACACATGAATACTGCTGATTTTATATATCCTGTCAATACATATCTGAGAGATGTGCTGCCACTCTCTAATCCACAATGGCTGAGTAAAAAACAGACTTCTGATTTTCAGCACCATTGCTCTTGTTACAGAAAGGTTCTCTCTGGGATTTCCCAAAGGGCACTATAAGATTAGTTTCCTTGTTATAAACTATCAGACTCCTTCATGTGCATTCTGCTGTTAAATATTAGTTTGTACACTAATTAAGATAAACCACATAACAAAACCCCATTGACACCACAACAATTAATAACACAGAGCATCAGTTGTTGGAACGTATTTTACATTAACTTGATGGTACAAAGGTAATAATGACCACGTACAATACTGAGGACAAGTGCAAGTCCCAGTTCTGCATTGACTTTTGAGGACTTAACCCCCAATCTCCTCATTATATAAAATAAAATGCCTATAATTTTCTCATGGTATAAACAATGAACTATTAACATTTTTATAGAACTCCCTGTGTAAGTTAAGTATTTTCAACTATTCTTTTCTAAACTCTTCTTTTTAATGTATGTTTTATCTTCTCAGAGAATGATTGATGCCACATAATAGAGCATGCATCAGTATCCAATAAGTAATTACATTTTGTTTCTCAAAATCTTTTTCACTACATGGTTGCTTAGGTAATTGATTGTTGCTTATTTTAGAGAAGGCATTTCCAATTTCTAAACTGGTAATTTTAGTAACTGTGAAAGTGTGTTTGGAAGCTTTTTCTTTCTTCTTTCTTTCTTACTTTTTTTTTTTTTTCTCTTTTTCCACTGTTGGTTTTTTGGCTTATATTGGTCCACAAATAGACTGGTGGTAACAAAGAGTTCACTAAAATAGATTGATCATTAGGAGGTGATATGGCTGGATTTTTTTTTCTGAATGTGGATTTTTTTCCTTGAAATTCTTGATTGTTTCTTGACTTTTTCATCTCCAGCTGCATGTAATATGATAACCTGAGGAAATGGTCAATAGCACACATGTGAGAAGTCAAACCCTGTAGGTGGTACAAAGGTGCTCAGGCAAGGGTAGAGCCTTTCTCATTATGAAAGTGGCCATATTGGCTGGAACTTCTCTTCAGGAAAATGCAGCAGTGTGTGAGATCATGTATCAAAGATTCTTGAGTTGGCTTTGGTTTTATGTACATAGAGGAATTTGTCTGTGTGATTTTCTGGGTAGTATTTAGGGCACTGTAATTGCTATGTTGCAGGAACTTTCCAAAGGATGTGTATATGTGTGTGTATCTCCAGAGATAGTCATTACTGAGTATGTAGTGGAAGATTCAGCAGTGGAGTGCAAGTTTTCCAGGAAGTGGGAATGTTACCTCTATGTTTTATGCACAGTGTAGACCTAGGGGTGCAATTAGGCAGAATGCCTCTTCTAAAGTGAATTATGAAGAGATGACTATACCAGCAAGTTGATTCATGGAAGGACTAGAATGGTTCAGAAATGTCTTTGTGACACAGGAACTGAAATTTCAGTTCAAATATTTCTGCTTATATTGCCTTGTTGTTTGCTGAAGAAATTATTTAATTGGGCAGTGCTGTTTCTGTGGTTTTGGTGGGCTTACCTGAGAGAAGGAGTTCAGCCTTGATTTCTTTTTTAGTTCCAGAAAAAATACATACCAGTGTAAATCTCTAACATTTCTTTTTTGGGCTGAAGGATTTAATATTTCCTTACTTAATTGACTTGTTAAAAGTTACCACTTTATAGAACTTGTGAGACACGTTCTGTGTCAGGGTGAATTCAGGAGTACTTTGCATAGTCTGACTTGTCTCTAAAAATAGATATAAAATTCTGTGAAGTAAAAAATCTTCTTGCAGTAGTTGTTGTTGATGTATTAAAGTGGCGTTCACTAAAAATGTATAGATTGTTTTGTCTATAAGAACTGATTTTTATATTATTTTAAAACCCGGTGTAAAATTCTGGCATTTTCTACTGTATGAAAAGAATGGTAAACTTGTAGCCATCTATGAGCATACCTGCACATACACCCATGTTTATACAAATGACCTGAAGGAGTGTCCTGAAGTTGTGTCAGGGGAGGTTTAGATTGGATATTAGGAAAAATTTCCTCACGGAGATTTTGGGTTGTTAGGCATTGGAACAGGCTGCCTGGGGATGTAGTGAAGTCACTCAAGTGACTCAAATAATGCGTTCAAGACATTCAAAAAGAACTGAAAAAACACGTGCGTGTCATTTGGGGAAATGTTTTAGCACCGAACATGGCAGTGCTGGGATGATTGTTGGACTTGGTGATTTTAGAGGCCTTTTCCAAACTTAATTCCGTGTTTCTATGTTTTCATGGTTTTGAGGACTGGAATCCTGCTTTCTGTGTATATGGGGTTAGCAACAGTAGTTCTGGAAGGATAGTATACATGGACAGGTAAATAATACATGTTTGTGGTGCCTAGTAGGTATTTGAGTTTAATCTATTTTCTGGGCTTTGAAAATGTCTCCTAAAAATAATACACAGGGAAAATTAAGTGAAGAGAGTGAGGCAAGGGGCAGGAGGATGTTGCAGAATCAATTTCCTGAGTTTCCAGTTCTCATGAGATCATTCTCTGCTATGACATCTAGTGTTGGAGTGTGTGGGAAGAGGGAGAGTTTTTCCTGGTGAGGGAGGAGGAGAAAGTTGTTTACTTGAGGTTTTTTTTTAACAAAAAAAACTTTGATGAGACTTGTGATACTAGGAGAGTTGACTGTGACTATAATGAGTCATTCTTGTCTGTCATTTTAGACTGTCATGTGCTACACTTTGAAAACAGGATGTAAAAGTGCATGACTACTGTCCCAGTGGGCATCTCACAAGGATGTGCATAGTATTTCTTGAGCCCATCTTAATGAAAAATTTATTTTTTAGCTAAATTAATATTGATATGCTGAGTCATGTTTATGCTGTGAGCTCTTTCTGCATTATTGATTTATGTATGGTTCCATAATATATATCAAATATATCAATGAAAGCTTGTAAAATTGTTGAACTGTAATTGAATATAGTACAGATGGGATCAAACCATTATTTCCTGACTGTGGGTTATAAGAATCCTATTTTTAAACTTCCATAGTTACATAGCATAACATAAACATAAGAGTTAGTTCATTATTCTAAATTATTGTTATTGTGCTCCCATAATGTCCCAGAAAGTGAAGGAACTTAGAGGTGTTAATTGAGTTTCCAAATCATCAGTGAAGGAAGTTACTATTTTTAATCCCAGGTTAGTTTGTAATGAAGCACATAAGCTCTGCTTTACAGAGAAGGAAATTCTACACAGATATTCATTGTTTGACTTCATAAATGGACAGCCATTCTTTATGAAATTAATTGGCTTCATAATTTTGTTTTAGTGAATGAAACTCATACACAGCTTTCGTTATGAGAAAACTTCATGATGAAATAAAGAGGGATTTCCTTAATGAATTTGAGAAAAACAAATGGGTTTAAATGACTCTTCATCCAGGCTCTTTACTGCTTTCTTGTCTTGGCATCAGTGAGTGACTAAAATGTAATTTAAAACAATACTAACTAGAAGTTACAATTGTACTTAAATAGCTAGAAATATTCAGTACTTCAGTAAGAATCTTGAATCTAATGTTGTTTCAAATGCTAGTGAAAAGTGTTGAATTTAGGGATACAAGAAAAGCTGCAAAGGGTCAGTCTAAAATTCCATTTTGACTTGTTTCATACCTCTGGTAGGAGTCTAGTAGGTTGGGAGCTTTGGGAGAGAAGTGTATATAGAAATGGAAATGCAGGGTACAGCTCTCTTACATGCACCTTGTGTGACTCATGGATTTCCTCAACAACAGACTGTACCATGAGGTGGTCAGTACAGGAAATTGGCTCCTTTTTTTGAAAAAAAAAAAATTCTCTGCTTTTGATACACCTTAATGGTTTAGGTCTTGTAGTACCACACTTGGATTTATGTGTTCACTAAGCTATATTATGTTTGTTATTCTACATAGAAATAGCTCTTTTTCTTAATGTGCCAAGAATGCAAATGTACAAACCTGAGAACAGGAGTGATGATGATTGTTAAAAAGTCCACATCCTCTCTGTGTGCATGGGAATGCATATTTATACAATATCAAACTACAGTCCTGGAGTTTTTCTGCCATTAATCCTTGTACTGAATTTTTTTCATACACCCTGCATTACTGCTAAGAAGAAAAAAAGAGGAAACAGAAATTGGCCAATTGTTTTAGCTCAAAATAGGCTGTAGGCTATGAATTTGGATAGACAAGATAACTATTCTTCTCCTAAATGTAGGTTAAAGCCCTTCAGACCAGAACTCTGATGAACCAGAATTGAAAAACACAATGGCTAATTCAATATGTACAGGTCATAGAGGAGAGGTAACAGCTGTGTAGTGAATGCTTCACTGAGCAGCATATGCTGCCATTTTAAAGGAAAAGAGTAATCTTAAGACTTGACACTTGAAGAAAAATATTGCATTTCTGTGACATTTTATTGCAGAAAGCCTCCTGTATTTCATAAACTCTGTTTGATCAGAGCTGTGTAAAGTGTCTTAACAGATTCAAAACTCTTACTAAATATAGTCTAGCAAAGTTGCATGTAATTATCAGAGTCATTGAACTGGAGAGTTATTTACAGCTATGCTGTGTTTCTTCAGCCTTTATCACTGCACTTCTGATGATAGCAGTCATCTACAGAAATGCCACAGAATATCAAATATACTATTTAAGTGGTGCTGATCATTTAAATGTGTAAATTCCAAATTTCCACATAGAATAGAATTAAATATGTATTCCAAATTGTTGTAATAGCTCCTGTTCACCAGAACTATGGTTTTCAGTCTTGTATACTTTCAGAATACTTTACTGATCTGGCATCTATATTTTAACCCTTACTTTTCAAAAATTTCATGTCTGATTTTAGTGAAGTCTGTAGTAAATAAATGTCTAATGTGAGTATGTGTCAGAATATCTGCAGTATTTTTAAATAAAGTGCATCTTACCCTTAGAGTTTAGTTTAATTCTGTCAAATAACAAATCAGATCAGATGGCAGCATCAAGCTTCAGCAATAAGTTTTCCTCCACAGTGCAACTGCAAGAATTCCTGTAAGGAAGGAACTTTCAAAGAGAATCAGACTCACTGAGTACCTTTTGCTACAGTGCTTCTCAGTGTTTTGGTTCTTGGGAGTTCATTAAAGTGTGGAAAATCACTCTAGACATAGTTGAAAACCAGCAGTGAATGTTGCAATCTATGATAACCGACTGTCTGCAATAAATATTCAGAAAGCCCACTGCTGTACTATTTGGGCCTGATTTACCACTGTAGATCCCAATGAACTCAGTGCACTGAAGTCTGTATTTATTTTGGCTAACAACATATGTATTCCTGAAAATACCTTATCCAGTTTGTTAGCACTTAAAAAAAAAAAAAGAAAGAAAAAAAACCCCTAAAAACAAAAAAGCAAACATAAAGTGATGGACTCTAATAGGTTATCTTTTTCTTTTAGCATTAAACTCAGGTATACTCTAATATAAATCAAACTTAAACCATCAGCAAAACTAAGATAATTCATACACTATAAGCATGAACTGGTTATACAGTTGCTTTTTGAAATTATTTGCTAATCCTTGATAGATGGTTACATATTTGTTCAGGTTTATGCTAATACCAGTTGCTCTACCTAGTATATACGCTCTGGCAATTGTTTTTTCTAAAACACTATTCTAGGAAGAATAAGATACATAGATGATGCTGATTTTCTTTCCAATATGCTTTCTGTTTTCAGGACATTTGTACAGTCAATAAGAGCTACCATGTATTTGCTGATTTCTCAGTATCCTTGGAAGTGGTACAACAGTAAATCTGGTTTGCCTTATATTTTAGTCCAATGGATAATGGAAGCTTTTAATAATTATTAGGACCTGAGAATAAGCTTCCTTTAAAAGGAAGTGGGTCTTCTGCAACTGAGAAATGGGTAGGAGAATCAAAAATGAAATACACCTTCTGTAGGCAAAATATGCAGATGTGTCATGTGAAGCTGTTACATAACCTGAAGAGTCAGGGAGGAGATGTTTATTCAGCTCAGTGAACAAGTACTGGAGGGAGGTTTAAAACTTTGGGACACTAAATTAAACATCATCAGTTCCAGAAAGGAACAGGCTACAGCTTTCACTTACAGCTATGGCGATGTCTTCCTGCAGCTATGAAGATGAAAAAAGTGTAGGAAAATTCTCCTAAGACTAAATCTCTTTTTCTCCTCTTGTTGTTAGCTTTGCTAGTAGGTTCTTCTGTGCTGCTGTGAAAGCACACCATGCTGATTTACAAAGAACTAATGATATGAACTCCATTTTACTTAGCAGTTGAAAGGGTTTGAAAAAGCACAAGCCTCTCTCCTCTGTAGGTGCCAACATGTAGATATTGAAATAATGCATCAAAATTAAAATAATCCCCAAAAAAGTGTAATAAGTTCTGAGCTGCTGAAGTTATTGTCTTGAAAATAAGTTTCTAGTGGTACTCCATGCATGATTTCTTCAGTTCTCTTTGTAATAATTTTAAGGGCTTTGCCTACATGCAGACACAGAGGAAAATTAATCTGAATGAAATTTGAAAGTGTATAAGTGAAACTCTAAGTAGGCACCCTTATCCAGAATCAAAGTAGTTTTGACTCAGTTCAGCTGAATTGAATCAATTTAGAAATGAATTCAGCTAAATTGAATTAAGGCCACTTAGTTATGACGGAATGTATCAACAGGAATGTCCAAGTACAGTTTATTAACTTTAAGACTTTTAATAACTTGTTCTAACTTTTCTTGATCATCACTTACATATGTTCTTAACACAGCTACACTCTGCACATTTTCCCAAAGATTTTCCTGTGGAGTGTCAGAGGCTCATTCTGTAATACTTCTGCCATATAAAACAACTTTGTCTTTCTTTGCTTAATCAGTCTTGAAAACATATTTTTCCTTTTCCTCTTTCTCCATCTCACTTTGTTATTCATGCTAGCCATGTTTTCATCTCTTAGTCCATGCAGGCAGGACTGACTGACCTGTCATTGTCCCAGTAAGAAATTAGTATGTAGTCAGTTTTCACTGTGGAACTGCATCCTGAAAAGTGCTCTATGCTTTTTCTCCCATGGCATCACTGTAGCTCAAAAAGCTATGTAACAACCTGAAATGGACATTTGCGAAATGCAATGTTCAGAAATTGCTGGTGAGGCTTCAGAGCCTAAACACATACTCAGGGTGATTTGTTTGGCAGTAACATCTTTGAGATGTCATTACCAACAGTTTCATACTGTTATGTAATAGTAGCTGTGTTAGCAGTCCCTTTTACAGTCCCTTGCTCTCTTATATTAACGTTAATTTTAAGAAATACCATGAAAGGATAAAAGAAATTATTCCAGGGTTGATTTTTTTATGAACTATGAATGGCAACAAAATGAAAATGCACTAAACACAAATTTACTGCAGTTGTGTTACATAACAGGGTCATGCAGGCAACCCAGGTGAAGCACAATCTAAAATTTAGTAATATACATATAATTCCTCAGATTTTATCTCCATAAAGTAAACAAGCATGCAAATCTTGAATTAAGCTGAATGAAGGAAAACTTCTCAGTGAGGAGCCTTGGGTACATAACATTTTCATAAATCTGCTAGCAGAGCATGTCAAGACAGCCAGCTGCTTTTGTCATCTCTGTCTGTTTATATTTTCCTATAGTATTGGCTCCTGAGTACTTATTTTGTAGTACATGCACATTATAACCCTTAAGCAGCAAGATAAGTGCTTAGAGCTGATTCAGTTAGGCTGTTTGTTGGAATAAATCCTGCTCCTCACTGCCTAATCACAGGAAGCTTTACAGGCTCTGTGACTGTTTTGTAAGGGCTCACAAATCTCATACTCTTTGAAAGAAGTGTTTACGTTTTCAGGCTCATAATACCTCACTGTATTCAGACAAACTTGGAATTTCTTGTATTCCAGCAGGTTGTGAGGCTTGTGGAATAGGAGGAGTTAGAGTGAATCCACCATAGCTGCACCTGTTACCAATCCATGGCAAAGTACAGGAATGTTACAGCAGTAAATCCTCTGCAGTGATTATTGACATGACAAGCCACTTTCTGATTGACTTCCCAGAGTGTTAATACACACAAATCCCTACTAAAATAGTCCTTCTTCTATGAAGGAGCTACGATTTATTTTAAGATCAGCTACTCTATGAATTTCACGTGTTCTGACATTGCCACAATGCCATCCTCTTGCTTTTCTAAATGCCGCATCATCTTTGAAAAATTAGGTTTTTAAAGAAAATATTTTTTTTTCTTTAAATCCATGCCTAAGAATTCCTTAGAACTTAAGTCAGACCACCTGAAGCCGTGGCCATGAGGAATTTGCTTATTCATTGAGCAAGTCTTGAATAATCACTACAAATTAAGACAATCAGATCTGTTTTCACTAGTTCTCTTCCACTAATTTTTCAGTTTCTTCTACGGCAATTTTATTTCCCTTTCTTCTACTGTGGTGTTCTTTATGTCCTTTTTTTTTTTTTTTTAAAGATTTAGTTTTTCCATTAATTCTGACTCCTCTAGAGGCAGGCAGTACATGAGAAACTAATCAGATAATTTGCTTCTTTTTTCAGTAATGTACTAATGCACTGCTTATCACTTCAGCTGGTATTTAGCCCTTTTGGGTTATTTTTGATTTTTTTTCCTTTCTGTTCTCTTGGCAAAAGAAGCTGTCAGCCACATCTTGCCCTTTGTCTGCTTGTGGTGCTTCTGCTTAGGCTCTGCAGATAAGGTGACTGCGATTCTGTAACAGACAGAAAAAAAAACACTATAGCAGAGGTCTGGGTAGGGACTGAATACACAGATCCACTTTTGCAGTGCAGGTTTTCAAGAAATTGGTGGTTTATTATCATATAAAGGCAGAATGTCATCTCTTAAGTGATGTGCTGCTCCCTCAGGTGGAGAAGGGTTTGAAAAGTCAGTTATCAGGGCTTTTTTGGGATATTTTTGGTAATCCTAACTGAATGTGTGGTAGAAGAATTTTATTTTCAATAACTATAAAAATGATGGCCTAAAGTTAAAATTATTTTGAATGTTAGATTCTTAAATTAAAATCTAAAAAACAAAAAAACCCAACCTAGTGGGAATTTTGGACATGATAAATATTGAAACTTCTAGTGAATTGTTCCAGCAAGCTTTATTGTTTAAATAGTCTTCCCATGATTCTGTGAGCAAAATATAATACAACTATAATAGTGTACAAAATAGTAGGCAGACTATACTATCATGATTGTATTTGATAAATTTAAAAATATGTCTATTTGCTGGAGAAAAAGAAGGCAATTTGATTTTTTTTTTAATATTTACTTAGCACACAATCAAAATAAAAAAGATATCATTACTGGGAAAGTTTTGGTACCTAGACCCAGTGGTTTCATATGGTCTCTGCTCTTGCAGCTACTCTCCAATGCAGTGTAACTCAGAAAAACTTAGTTAATGGTGAGAAAAACTTAGTTAATGCTGAGAGCTGACAGATGTGACTTCTCTCTGGGACTCTTCATCAAGACATACCTATAATTTTGAAACTTCATGAATATTGATGGCCATGCTTACATTCCTTGCTTTAGATAAGATTTCTTACAAATATTCCAAGTTACATTTGTCACAGTAATAATAGTGGCAGTCTATGCACCTGCTTGATGAAACTATAAGCAAACAAGTTGGAGAAAGTTGTTTTCTTTTTTTTTTTTAATTTTTTTAGACAGACTTATTGACTAAATGTTTCCATGTTTTTCTTTTACTTCAAAGAAGCCAACAAAGGTTTTTCCTTTGGTGGCAGAATGGGTTGCACTGTCTCTGATCTCAGTTTTCAAAGGACAGGAATTAGAGAAGCATATACTTAGTATTGATACTATTATAATTTTTTTTTTTTGTAAATACAGTGAACACCTAATTCACATTGCTAGGGACAAATTCTTGTCACAAGTTCCATTACAAAAGTAGCCCAAAAGAAGACATTGACAAAGGTCAGTATAACATTGAAAATGTTACAAAAATGTTGAAAGTGTACAGAGTCAGGCACTACAATAAATGACCAGTAGCTTTGAAAAATAATGAAATTAGCTCTGAAAACAGCAATATCTGTATTAGCATTCTACTCAGAAATGTATGTATGCTTTTAAAATGTACATGCACTGCATAATGCATGTAAAATAGAGAAAAGTGGTTTTGTCAAGTGAATTGAAAACAGATTGACACTGAGATAAAAATTGCTTGAAGGACACAAGGGAAGTATTCTGCCTCAAAGGGATGGGTCCATTAGTAAATCTCATGTAAGCTTGGAGTAATGGAGAGGCAACTTAGTGGTTTTTTAACTACACAAAATGTTGTGAAAAGGGGAGGAGTATTTTATTAGTTAAGTTATCAGATAATGCACTGTCAAAAAATTAATCATTGTTTAACCCATATCATTTAGGCTCTGTTAAAATACAGTCTTAGGTTAAAAGCTGGCTTCTAATGAAAGGCAAGAGTTCTGACTGTTTTCAGGGGAATAGGCTGTCATTCTGATTTAGCTGTTTGGGAGAGGAATAGTACAATCTCCTAGCAAAATAATTAAGAGTATAACCTACTAGTGGTGCTCTAGGAATTTTATAGAAATATTGACTTGCAGCCTCAGCCTTGACTTCTCATTAATGAGAAATTATAATTCACAATATGCATGTGTAGCATAATGGGAAAGAATGATTGTGGATGTTTACCAGTAATACCCCTTACACCAGTAATTACACCTAATTCATGGGAAGGATTTCAAGAGATAGAAAGTATTATTTCCACATGCTCTGAGAGAATTTGAGAGGTAAGATATACAAAAAAATATTTTGGTAATAATAATTTTTAAAAAAAATTAGTTTGCTTTTGGGACAGCTTTATTAATTTACTTTTTCCCATGATCTTCTAACATTTCAGCCAAAATAACAATGTAGAGGTAAAACCTTCAGATTTCACAGGTGTAGAAAATTTTACAGTTTCCATTGAAATTTTTGTGGCAAACTTGGAAGACCAGTCAAAATATTACTCCTGTGTTATGTACAACATTAACCAAGCAGCCTTCTATTAATGTATTTAGTATTCACCCGTTTGCCTTTATATCACTGATGTTTTTGTTGTGAAAGCACTAATTATTTTCCTTTGAATTAAAGAAATTCAATGAATGATCATTAGACAAACTCCTTGGAGACTATCCCTGTAACAGCTAGACAGATAATTGGAAAACAACTAAATTAGATAATTGGAAAAAAGTGATAAATAGTGCACATTGAGCTAGATGTTCTTTATACTGGTGATTTGCCATAGAATCTTTTTCCTGGGCAAAGTTTTTCAGTTATTTAAATATGTGCAAAACAAACCATGTAAAAATAGCTCAGCAACTGCTCCGTGAACTTGTGGAAATAGCTAAATTAAAGTGACTACTACTGACATAAGTTTAGAGAAGCTGAACAAGACCTTACTCATTATATTTCAGTTTTTAATAACATGTTTCCATCCTAAATATACAAATCGATCAAACGAAATGTGTGATTGTAATAAAATAGGATAATAGATGTGCACATTCACCATGCAGTCATTGTGCATAGCTTATTGGAAAATAATCATAAAGGCACTGCAGAGTTGCTAACAAGAACTGATCATCCAAGCACAGATTCACATACTGCACAGCTATTGCAAAGTACCTGTTCACTCATTCTGACAGTCATGTCTTCCAGAGCTGTATATTTAAACAATAGAATAGTTCTTTATTATTATGAGTTTTAAATTTAATAGTCTTTCTGTAGGGTCTTTAATATCTGATTATTAGCAACGATTCAATCTTATTGTTGTAAACTATATTAATCACACTTGCATGATTTTTCACTTTTCTTTAACAAAAGTTAGTTCATATCAGACTAATAACTTCCAGTTGTTAGATAGTCATGTGAGTCAGTCAAACACAAACTTTTATTTTCCTGATTACTGACAGTGTGGTAATATGTGGGGGGAAATGACTCTTGTTACCAGGATTATAGACCACAGGTCCTTTTCTGGAAAGGACTGTGATTAAGGAAGGTGTGCCCACCTTTGCACTGTTGATTTTGGCATGAAGAACAAGCAGTAACTCAGTGCTTTCTGCTGTTCTTGCTTCTGCAGATTGTAGAAAATAGAGGTCTGCTGTGTCATTATTCTTGTTAGATGTAATCTGAGCTTTTTTTTTTTTCTGAAATGTTCACTAGACTAAATTTAGATGGGGAGGCTGAAATAAATAATTATTTACTTGGTGTGACTGATGTATTTCATCATGACCTTATGAAGATCAAAGAGATTTACTATGAGTAAGGCCAAGTGATGGACAAAATCATAAAGTAAAATACAACCCCTCTTAAAGCCTCAATATTACCAGTTCATATCAGAGAAATAAATTGGTGCTTTTGTTATGTAAGAAGTGAGATATTTATCACTGCTGTTTGTCTCCAGAAATAGCTACCTTTCCATATAAAGAATGGATGGACTCAGGGGTGAGCAGGTCTCTTACTGTGAAATTGTATATTTCTGTACATGGCCTAGACCTGTCTGATGGCAGATGGCTGTTTTCAAGCCTACTTACAGAAAATTGGTTTACAATAATGGAAAATAGGAGTTGAATTTTTAAAACATGCTTGCAGTTGTTAGCCTGTAAACAATGCAACAAAAGTGTAAGTTTTGAAAGGTGTGAGTAATTGAGATGCAAATAAAATTGAAATCTGTTTCCAGAAAAAAGCATTACTGTTTATCTTAACTTTTATGTAAATAATTTCTTTTCTGTCATAGTTGGCATAGGTTTGATGTGAAATGTTTATATAATACTAATAAAAATATGCCCTACCTTCTTTCACATGGTGAGCAGCTAGAAAGTCAGAGCAGGAGATTTTACTGCTACTCTTTCTTCCACATGTGTAGATTAATTCCATGGCTTTTTCAAAACTTGAAATTTTAATGCTTCAGCATTTGCCATAATGTATAAAGAACTTCTGAGAAAGATACTGGGATAAGAGAAGAAGGAACCAACAATTATTATTTGTCTGAATACATAAAGTTTTAACCTAAAGAGAGACCCCTAAAGACTGATGTGGCAATTCAGTTTTCATATCCTTTTCATCTTTGTTCCTTTTTTTCTGTCAAGAGGGACAGTATGGTTTCCAGATCCACTTCTGATATTGGATAATGTTTGTGTTTACAAATGAACAGTAAGAACTAAACAAAAGCTTGTAAATAATTCTATGTGGAACACAGATTGAAAGGCTGGGTAATTAAGATGTTTGACTACTACTTTTAAATCTAGATTGTCTAGTACTGTAAACATGAGAATTCCTGAATAATTACATTTCTAGCAGACAAATATGGAAAGGAATTCTTTTCTCTTGTGAAAGCCACAAAGGCTAAAGAGTTTGGGGTAATTAATTCCTGTGCTTGTCCTTCATTGTATCTACAGAACTTAATGGAAAATGCACTGCAATTAATTTAGATCTTCAGTCTATCAATCCTTTTACTTGGCTGTCTGATCACTTATCACCTAAAGTTATTTATCAAACAATTTAAAGTTACAAGTCCAACCAAACAGGGAGGAAACTTACTTTCCCATTGGACAAATTGCCTCCCTGCCCGTGGCAAAGGGGTTGGAGATTAATGATCTTTAAGATGCAAGTTCCTTCCAGTCAAGACTAAATGAGAGATACTCATTTGTGTAGAGAGGACATTGCTCTTCCCCTTTTCCCTTCCCTCCTTGCCTGTACTAGGGCAAAGACCAAGAGATTTGGTTGGTTTTTTGGTTTTTTTTTTTGGTTTGGTTTTTTTTTTATTATTATTTTTTAAACGAATTTTAAGAATGATCATAGGTCATAGAAATACAAGTGATATACAACAGAAATGTAAGATTCCTCCTAACTCTAACCATTCTGTTATTCTAAATGAAAGTATTGATGTCTGTTCTTAGGAAATAATTAATTTCAGTGATCTGAATTTGGGCATGGAGATACCCAATCTGAACCTTCTGGAACATAAGTGTTGAAAAATCTCTCAGAAAAGCAGTCTTCAGGAATACTGTTTATTTTTAGCTTTTCTTTAGAAAAATTATCTTCTCAAGTTTTTCTTCAGAATCAGACCCTTCAAAACACTTCAGAATATCTTTAGTTTCTGACTGTTGACTCTTGTTTCCCAGTTTATCTGTCTGTAGTGAATTCCCTAAAGGCTGAGACCATCTGGTCCTTCAGTTTATTTAACTGTTTCTCAGTTTTTTGTGAGCTTTGAATTAAAACTGTCAGGCTCAAGGTTTTTAACCATAATGATTTTTCAGACATCATTAATTTTAATGTTTCCAGGATCTGTTCCATTTTTGCTCTTACACTTATCTCCCATAGGAGTAAGAGCTTCCTTTCTTGTAGAATGTGCTTTAAAAGGGGATTAAAATGAAATAAGTAGGGGGAATCACTGACTTGCAATCCAAATCTTTGTTGGAGTTACTTCAAATTTTCATGAAATGAGTGCTTATGCATTTGCTTGGTTTCATGTAACCTTCCATTAAATATAGAAATAAATCTATTTTTCCAGTGAACAAACCTCCTCTAATGTGTGTGGTGATTATATATGCTAAATGAACATATAATAGTACATTAATTATTAACACATTCTATAAGGGTTAACCACCTACTCTCAAAATACCTCTGGGAGGCTAATAAGTATTATTTATCCTTGGGGGTTTTTAATTGACAAGATGTACAGACACTGATTTATAAATACTGACATTACCTTTCACATCTCTTCTACAGGAATTGAATATTTAGTATACATTCTGTTAAACTTACACATCTTTTACTCTACTGAGAGAACTAGTTACCATTTACTATCCCAGTGAGAGTCAAAACCTAAATATGTTTTTATGGATCTTTTGTGATATATATATATATATATAGTCAGTCTTCTTACTGATTTTTAAATAACATCTTAATATTTCACTAAAAAATAATACTTTGGGGATCATTATCACTGCAGAAAACCAGAAGTTTAATATTGATAAAGACATGAAAGTAAAAACATATAGTATATTGATCGTGACTTTATATTGTGGCTATTTTAAATGCCCAGAGCAAGAACTTAAGTAGTATAGTAGATAAATCTCAGAAATGTCTAGGGATAGCTGCTGTGCTTGTGTTCTTGTTTTAAAGTACAGGAACCTTAAATATTATCCTCTTAAAAAGTGGGATTACAAGAGAAAGTAACTAAGAAAAATGCTACCACAGAATGTCAATCTTGGGTCACATCATTTACTCTTCAAGTCTGTATTTTTCCATTGCTACCATCACAGCTCCTTTGATTTCCTTTGCTGTGACCTGAATCACATTAATTCACAGAATGATCAAGATTCCAAATGAAGAAGGGTTTACCAGATCTTAATAAGGGCTCCTTCTGTAAGGATGTCTGTACTTTTCCACATGACAGACTTGCAGTTTTTTGGTGACTCTCCCATCTCAGGACTCCCAGGGGTCTTGAGATGCTTTGGTTCAAACTTAGAAACTCATCTAAACTGGGACAAGAGTATTTTACTTTTAAAAATACCTATCTGCTGAAACCAGTTCAACTGAACTTTGCACTTTAATATTAATGTTTTTAGGAGTGGTTTGTGCAGCAGACACAATTGTAAGGATGTTATTTTGTATATAAAGGAAGAGACATTTATTTACTTGTTTTAAGACAATGTCTCTTTGCTTTTTTTTTTGCCTTTTTTTTTCTTTTTTTACACTCAGAGATTGAGGTAGTGTTAGAATTTTAGCAGACTATGCTATGTAGCAGTTGGTGCTGTCACTAGCTAGTCTCACTGCTTAGGAAATCAGGGAGGTGTTCTCCTTCTTTAGTTTGTCTTCTGTACATGGAATTATATTTAAAGCCAGTTAAAGAAGTCAAAGTTAAGATATCTGTAATAAAATGTTTCATTTCCAGCAGCTGGATCAGCTTGTCACATCTTTGCTTGTATTTTTCTTAGTAGCACATTTAATCTAAAAGCATAAGATATTCTTGGGAATACTGGCAAATTTACCCTTCTTTAGAAGCATCAGTGATTTTCAAGAAATAAGTTCTTCAGACTATTGATATTGCTTTGCACTAATGTAACAGTTGCTTCTCAGATCCATGTGAAGCCTTTTGTGTGACCTTCCCACGAGCACCTGTTGTCTTTGTTGTGCTGTCCAAGAATAATTAATGGCACTGTCCTAGTGGCAAGTGTTGAATGCTAATTTGTCATGGAAAGCTTGATAGAAGGGTTTTGCACTCCTTGTACTTTAACTGAGGGCCACTGTGCATTTATGTTTGGAAGATATAATTTTTATATATACAATAATATAATATATAATATAAAATATATATAGTATATAACAATATTATATATATTATATATAATATATATAATTATATATTATAATATATATATTATATAATATATAATATTTTATCTTTAACATCAGCTAAATAACACCCCTCATGGGTAAGACAGCATGGAGTCCTGCCTTGTCAGTTAGAAATTACCAGAATAGTAATATTTAACATCAATACTGTTGTACAGATATCATGAAAATAGACAAAAATACTTGTCCTAGTGGTGTTTAAATTAATACTTTTTATGTGAAGAGAATTTCCAGTGTAAGTTTAATTGTAGATTTTTATAATCACAACTCTATCTTGCATGTATTGGTAATTAATCAGTTTATATTATACCAGTGGAGGTTCCATTGGCAAAGATTAAAACTGCCATCTCTGTGTTTACACTGAATATTAAATTGAGGTTTATTCTGAATTTGTTTCCTAATTCAGAGTTTCCATTTCAATCTCAAATGAGTTTCCATTTCAATCTCTTTAGTCCAGCTTTGAAACTCTGGCAGGTGTACAAGACCCAGATTGGTGCTGTGGTCCAGCTCAACTCTGTTGTGTATTTCAAGCAGAGCTGAGGCTGTTTGCAATTACCTCAGTAAGTTGGCTTTGCTCATTCCTGTGCTTTGAAACAAAGGAAAGTTCAGGAATTTTTCTAATTGGCCCCTGAAAGGAACAAAAAGCGTTTCCAGCTCTTCCAAATTCCAGCATCTATATCCTTTCAGATGATGTGACCAGGGACCAGGAAGATGGAGGAGGATTGCATGACAACAGGCTAAGTTGTGACCAGCCACCCTCCAAGGGAGTCATGGTTTGGGTGCCCCTTTAGTTGGGAATTTTCCTTGATTTTCTACTTTGAATATTCACCCTTGGACAAAACCTGGATCTCAGGTTTGCTACTGTTCTGCCACTTCACACATTGTCAAATGATTGTTCAGGTACTGAAATAAAAATCTCAGTAGAGTTTGAAATTAAGGATTAGAACATAGCTGTAAATTAACAGGAATATGATTATCTACAACTATGCAGAGACAGTAAAAATTAATACTGATTGCTAAGAATGAATGGATAGATATTTCTCTGTTTGCAGTTATTAACCACATGCTGCTTGGAGGATATTTCTCTGTTTTTCTCATTTACAGGTGATAAATTTTCTCTGGAATGTAAAATAGGCTTTGCCTTTTTCAACATTTGGATATATTTAGATCAATGCCATTGATTGCCACTAAAGGATATTTTACCACAAAAGGAGCAAATTTGCCTATGTCTATCAGAAAAAGGCACCCAAATGCAAATCTACAAATCTTAGGCCGCTGGAATGTTTTTATAACCAAATGCATTATAGCAAAGAAGATTGACAGAGTTAACTTGATTTGCCTGTGTTGAGCCTTATTAAGCACTCTGTCTCAATATTACATACTTAATTAGCTGGAATCATGCTTACATCACCTTCAATAGGGAGGATAATTGATATGAGTTGAAGCAAGTCTAATAGGCTTGACCTTCAGTCACATATTTGAATGGTTAGGAAGTTAAATGTGTACTATACTTACCTGGAGGTTCAGGCTGATCAAGTCTTCAAAAGAAAGAGCTGCAGAAGTCAATGCTGAGAAAGTCAAGTGCAGGCATACACACACTTTAAATGTGGCTAGAAACTGAACTTTTTCCTGGACTCTAAGCACCTGTGTAAAAACACTGCTGACTGGAGCATGTGGTTCTATGTCCAGGGAAGGAAATTGCAATCAAAGCAGTAACAGGTTGTCAGTAAGAACAAAAGAAGAAAAGTAAGGGTTTAATGTTTAATGTCATAGTCTAAATATACCAACTTTAGTTTTCTTCCAAATAATTAAATCTTCCTGCTATCTTCTTTGCAGTTTTTTGCATATGGTTTCCATATCCACATTTTGCTCAGGAATTATTTAACAGATACTGGGTTTATATCTACATCCTTCCTCAAATGCAGTCCAGAGCACTATAATGATGTCTGCCAACTGGGAACGTGCCTGAGTGTCACAGCCATGGTCTGGGAATGTTCATCTTCACAGGACAGGGCTGAGAGTGACACCAGGACAGCCCGAAGTGAAAACAGCCTCAACTCCCCCACGACAGAATATCCTCCTGAATGCCTTGAGAACCATAACCTGTACATAGACTGTGGGAGGAGAGAGATCTTTTAGGTGTCCTGTTCTCATTTCTCCGTGTAGGTTTTAGCCCACCAATTCCCAAGGCCTCTGTAAAGATACTTGTTGAAGTGTTTCAGCTGTATAAATCTCATCCTTTACGAAGTGGTGCTGAAGCTAGGACACATCAATGGAACACAGAGACTAAGGACTAATCAATTTGTTATGTCATCTGTGGCAGGGGCTAAAAGCAAGGGCGTTGGAAAGGCTCTTTGAACAGGGCAGGCCTGAAGAGAAAGTGTCCCAGAACATTCCTCCAGTTTTCAGCTCTGGGTTTTCTGTGCAGTCGTAACTAGGGGAACACCTTATAATGAGATGTTATTAGGGCTTTCTTAGAGAAAAAGGGCGAATTGTAACTTGAACAACACTTTACCATGAATTTCATCTGTGACTGCCAGGCATGCTACTGTACTTTTTTGTACTACTAACAGCTCAACTAGAAAATACAGTAGAACACTGGAATTCTGTGAAATTCAGATGTTAAACGAGTTTTAGTACATGACAGCTGAGAAACTTTGCTTGAATAGATAATTAGGAGATTTCTGAAACTCTTACTGTTGCTAATGAAAATTACAGCACTTTCACATTACATGGTGCGTATTCTGCCAAAATACTATACTTAAGATTTGATATTCAGCATCTTTTGTGATGCTTGACTGAAAGGCATGATATGCACTGCCTTAGTTCTGTCATGACTATTTACAAGCATGTCAAAGAAGCTGCCTGTCCTACATACTTAATTTTTTTCTTATTTTAGGAATTAACACTTATAGTGATCCTGTGTGAGAAATTAATTTAAGAATATCAGTAAGATATTAAATCATAAATGTGTAATTCTTGTAGGCTCCTGGAAACGACTACTTAACATGAGTAGCTAAAAATATTATTTCAAATACTGCAAAATAGCTGCACTGGATTTGAAGTTGCTAGGCTTACTCTCTAATAAAATAGATGGTAAAGTTCAGTGATACACTGTTTCCTGAGTTCTGTAGAAATTATCTTGCTTTTGTGTAGCTCTCCCTGAGAAGTTTTACTGAAGATCTTTTAAAATGTGTGTGTGTGTGTGTGTGTGTATGCATAAAACCCAGATATATACACAGTTAAATATCTATATATGTAAGCATGATGACAGGAAAAGTATAAAAATTTATGCTTAGTCTTGACTATTGCTGAATATCTTCCTGAATAGCTTCATGGTTTAAGGAACATTGCTGTCATGGTCTATTCTAGGTAAGAATTATTGCTTACTCCACTGTGATTTCATTATGATTTGCTTGCATCTGAGGTCCTACTCTTTTGTATAATCTTTGTGATTTTATTTGGGTAGCATGTTAGAGGTACTTTTAGAGTGCAGTACAGCCCTCCTTCAGTAGATCAGAAAATGAAAAACATAGGCTAACTTATTTACATTACTAGTTGTTAATTCAGAATTTAATTTTTAAGGAATTTAGTGTAGAAGCATCAATATACAATCCTGTGTGATCCTTCAGGTTCAAGTACCAGTGATTTTTCAGTGTTCTTGTTCCTGGGACATTAGGATAGTTTTACTGGTGATATCAACCCAATGAGAAACTTCCATTGATCACATACAATATCTATAATTAGGTTTTTCTTAACACTTTTTTATAGACCTTTTGAAAGTAGTCCACAGATTCTCAGGGTTCTATAGTCCATGTGTTGAAATCTGTTGACTAAAGTATTGACATAATTCATCATTTAGCCAGGTGATGAAACTTAGATTATTGGCTTTTTACCTGTGTAGCAGTCCCAGAAGGAAGAGACAAAATGAAATCTCTTCATATTTTATTTCTCTTGACTGGCAGCACTAATATTGCTTTTATAAAGGTGAAGTGCTTTTAGTTCTCTAGCTTGCTTTTCATGAAAGTGATATGTTCTGTATTAAATACATGGTTGCCTCAACATTTTGTAAAACACAATTGCTATTCTATAAAAATGGACTGAGTTTTCTTTATACCCTGTGACAAATTCATTTTACAAGCAACTGCAAAATATTGCATTTCACTCTGGTAGGCCATAAGTTGTGTATATGTGGATAGAATACTCTGACAGTGGTCTTTTGTATCCAGGAAAAGTGTCCCAGTAAACAATATCTATAAACTCTTACCTAGAAATTGCTATTAGAAATTGTGCTTCGTGTAGCAGTAGAGCCTCAATCTTCTCCAGTGGTCATCTCTGAATCTTCTAAATTAAATCTAAAAAGAAAAAACAAAATCACAGTTTCTTCATTCTGTATCATTAATTATTTAATAAAAGGTACTTTAGTTATTTGAGTAAAATGTAGATTTTGATACTGGCAGACTGTACTTATTGACCTTGTTGTCTTCCACTCTGTAATGCTGACAAATTCTAAACCTCAAGTGGCCCATACACAGAAGGCTGCAAACAAAAGGCATCCATTTGTTGTAAATAAAAATTCCCCTGATGATGGTGTTTATCTCATTTCCTTGAGAAGATAGCATAATCATTTCACAGAAAAAGGGAAAAATAAAAACACTGCCATGACTTCTGTGTTGATTTTCCATGCCGGCATGTATTTCCTTCATTATGACAGGTAAACTTTTTTTCCCATCTATTTCATTCTAAAGATAAATGCCAAAGAATGAATGACTTTACATTAATCACCGTGTTTCACTGTTACATTTTATTTTCACATAATTTATGCAGTAAATAAAAATACTCCATTTAGAAATAATATTATTTCAGGCAAACTTCCCGTATTTTCTCATGGTATGAGCCAACAAGCCACATTTTAATGAACAGATTGGAAAGCTGGACTGTTTCTATCTTCTCTCACTTGGTGTCAAATCCATTTCCTTCCATCTGAGGCCACTAAACTGCTCAGAATGTGTTCTGTCTGCATGGCATGGATGGCAGGGAACATATATAAAGAATGAAGAGGAACATTCCTGGATGTTTGCCAAAAAAGAGAGAAATCAGCACGTCTTTCCTCAGCCTGAATGCACCCTTCTGCAGAAAGATTTGTTGGAAAGGTTGAAAAGTTCAGATTCCCCTCATGTAATGTAGTGTTTATGCAACATTTTTGTTCCATTTAATCTTTCCCACAGAATCAAGTACGGCTTAGGGAACTAAGGTTATGCCACCACTGTACTGTTGGTTTTGTGTTGTTTTTTTAATGGTGTTGCTAATTCCCCTTATTTTTTTTCTATTCCAAGAACTTTCATTTGGATAGGATTTAATTTAGCATGGTGCATCTTCATGTTCCTGCCCTGCAATGGAAAATACCCAGGCTTCATTTTTCATGTGGGCTTCAGAATATTTTCACGGTCCTTAGGGCAAGTGCAGGGAGACGAGAGAAAGCTGATGAACTCAGAAATGTTGGCATGTTTATACATTGGTTTAAGTTAATACATACAATCTTTTCTAACTCTGTTACTTTGAAAGCTTTTTTGACATCTGCTGGCACTGCTGGTGAATTTCCAGCTATGAGACCCATATGGTATGATGGGAACATCGGCTGAGTTCAAGATTTGTTAAAATGTACCCCAACTGCCAAATTGTGTGGATGTTGCAGAGCTTCTTCTCAATTATCTTTTGCTTACTTGTTACCTCAAGTTGAGGAACTTTTATTTCTGTATTCTGTTGCCTTTTTTGGTAATATGAGAATTTCAGTCTGTCCAGTGGATCTTTCCTTAATCCCACAGGCTTGTTTGCTAGCTGGAACACAGACACTATGTTTTAGCAAGGTCTAAGTCTTGTGCTGCATTTTTCACAGGGATCTGTACCTTCAGAAGAATTTTTTGCTGCATCTCTGTTATAATTATTAAGCATAGATATACATTTTATTTTCTGAAATCAAGTGTATTTACTAGCTATCCAGAAATGGTTGATTGGGGTGTTATTACCTTGTAGGAATAATTTTCCTCTTCCTATTACCTCTTTCTTGAGCAGTGTGTACTCAGAAAGTGAGGCATAGACTAATTTGGGCTAAGTAACCATTTGAAAGGTAGACCTGTAAGATTATAAAATGAAGTTGATGTGAATAAAAGGTCTTCATTAGAATTGTCTGTGTTGAAACTTGTCCATTTGTTTGGCAGAGTAATGATGTTGTATAAACCATTTTCCCATGTACACTCTATACAACACTGTGTGGAACACGCCTCTTAAAACATTAAGATATTCTTTGGAGCTGTAACTAAATTATCAAAATATTGAAGCAAAATCTGTAACATAGATAATCTTTGCTTCTGACTTTGTTAGTTTTTTGGTTCTAGAGCAGACTTGTGCACAAGTTGCCACAAATTTGTAAACACCTACACTGCAACTGGGATAAATTGAAATTATCTTTTGAGTGGATAAAATACTTTATGGTGAGAATATAGATAGTTTATTCATGCAGTAGAAGGATGGCTATAAAATGGTAGCTCTGTTCAAAATCTGAGATAATTTTCGAAAGTTAACAGAATAATGTTAAACACTTTTAATGAAGACCTGTGAGAGCTTTGAGTGAAGATGCTGAGATGTCTTGAAGTCATCAGATTATCTAATAAGCCTAAATAGAACTAAAGACTTTTTAATGTTTGTCTGATAAAGGCCCTCTGCAATTTGTTAAACAAAGACCTTCAAATATTTTGACAGCAGTTCTACTTTGTTAAATTTCAGACATATGCTTTATTTGAAATTTTACAATTTTCCGTTTCTGTTGAATTAATCACTTTCACACATCTCACTTTCATGTTTGAATGTTTTCTTTTAAACTCTAATAGTGTTTCCTTTCCTGAAAATTTTCACTTGTTGTTCCAGAACTTATCAAAATAATTTTATATGTTTTTAAAATAAGCTACTCTTAAATGATTTAGAATATCAATGTCTTTTATGTCTGAATTATTCATGACAATATGTAGTGATGACTGACCCAATCAAGCCTTCTGGAATCCAAGCAGAAATATTCTCTGCTGTAATCTGTCAAAATCTGCTTTTTGCAGATTCTTTATTTTGAGCCCATGTGAGCTCATATTTTTAGCACTTTCAGCAAAATTGTATTTCTCTTATGTGCTTAGGTTAAGATACATTGCAAATATTTCTTCATTCTTATCCACTAGTCTAATTAGTCTAGCAAAAAAATTAGATTAGGATGGTTTAATATGATTTCTTCTTGGCAAATCTGTGTTGTCTGTTTATTGTCATGTTATCCCCAGGTCCTTGGAAATTGATTTTTGAATAATTTGTTTTAGTAAATTTTCAGATATCCCAGTTTAGTCACCTATTCTGTGAATCCCAAGATAAATGTAAAAAGGAGGGAAAAAAAGTGTAAGTACTGGTTTTGCTGCCTTAATTCTAACCCTCCCTCTTTTCCACATGTTATCAGGCCTGACAGCTTAAATCTTGTTTCAGTTGATGACAGCTCTATGAGATTGCTAAGTCCTGCTAAAATGCAAATCTAAATATGATTTTATTCTTTCCCTTCCACTCTTTTTTTTTGTCTACACTGATGTTCATTTTATTAAGATTATCCCCAGTGCTTGGTAACAAGTAGTTGCTTTCTGAAGACAAAAGAAAAAATTTCCAATTGTTTCAGGCTTCTCTATTATTAGTGATTCCACTTTTTTTGTGTTAATGAAAGACACTTTCTTGCTTCTTTTGCTTACAATTTTAATTTTTTCTTGATTTGCCTAATGCACCTCACTTGTCATTACTTATCATCTCCCTAAGGAATTGATAAAATTCCTTTATAGGTGATATTGTTTACACTCTGGGCACTATTCCTTTTTTAAATGTCAAGCAGTCAAGAGATCTCAATTTAGACTCTTAAGTCTCTTCATACACTTCATTTTTATCTTCCTGTTTGGAATGAGTTATTTTTCTGTCTCCAGAACTAGGTTTCAGTTCTGATTTTTTTTTTTGAGGAACAAAACCAAACCTTGAATGTTTGCCCAGGATGTCCTATCTTTTGTTTCCTCAATTTGTTAAAGTTTTGGAATGTCATTGTTCTTAATGCACTGTGGCAATTCCTTCCTTTTGTGGTACTTGAGAACTCTGTTTTAAGGCAACTTTCACTCAAACTCTTGACTGTTGACCAAGTTCTCTGTGCAAGCAGGAGCTAAAACAGGAGTCCTGACCAGCACTTACCCACTTGTTTAGCTGTTTGAGGCTGTTTCCAGAAGAATTAGACAATCCACATCCTCCTTTGCTTACATAACAGCATTAGGGTAGCTGGTTTGCCATCCCCACTTCCTGGCCTTTGACTGCTTTTGTTAATTTATCTGGAAAAGAGCCATTCACCTGCTGACTGCATTGGATGGATCTCTGATCCCTACCATGGCATTGGTTCATTTTTTCTTTGGTTTTATCCTTACCCAAGGGTAATGGTCTCTGTTAGGTCTTAACTCCCACCTGTTCTAGAACAGCAGGAAAATATATTCATCATAGCTGCATCCCTGCCTCCATTTTTTACTTGTATGTCCTTTCTTAAGTAGTGTTTTACAGCTTGAGGAGAGGACACTCTATCACAGTACTATACATAATGGTAGATTGATACTACCTTTTATTTAAAAGAATAAAATCTGAGCTCATAGACTAAACCTGGTGACTTGAGTGAACCATGCTAAATGACTGGAAAGTATGTCATGATCGATGTATTGAGTACAGCGTTTATGACAGGAGGAAGAAAAAGTATAGAAGCCTGAATGAGAAAAAAAGAACATTATTCTTCTAAGGGCATGCCCCATACTAATAAAAGGGTGGCAACTGAAAATGTACATGATACTGCTTAGAAATTACAAGATCAGCTAGAAAAAGTCTAACAAGTCTGAGTATAGGGTATGAAATGATTGGAAACTCTTAGAATGAATAATTGGAAAATAGGGTTGAAATCTGAAAGAGAACTGCTTTGTTGACAGAAATTTTGAATAGAATTGGGTATGAAATGCTTGTGCAGATTAGCAGTAAGATTAGCTAAATATTCCATTTATCGAGAGCACATTTCAAATACATGGCCGGAATATAGGAAAAAGCAGTATGTAAAACATCAAAAACTATTTTTACTTATACAGAAAAATAAAGGGAAAATGAAGATGATATGGACTAAAGATAATGCTTAAAAGGCAAATTTCCTCTGTGTGCACGTGGCTGTACATACAGAATTTTTTTTTACTAAGGAAAATGCCGTTGGTTAGCGTGCAAGAAATTCTGCATTTCTTGTCCAACAAGAAATTTCTTGTTCCAAGTGTTCGCTCCCCCTGCCCCATAAGAGGGAGGAGAAGGAGGGAGGGAAGATGCCCATTAAACCTTTGATCACAGGAATCTCCTGTCCAAGGTTCCTGTTGAGGGTAATGTATGGCAGCTGTGGCTGCTCCTGCCGACAGCCACAGTAATGATTGCAGAATGGCTGCTCTGGTGCTGGGGAGCCTGGGGGAGGAATTTGCTCTCTCCTTTTACTCTGCAGTATGTAGAGCTAATTTACTTTGAATTGCAAGGCTGTGTAGAGTTTGCTTCTAAATACTTACTTGAAAATGAGATTTCTCAAAGGAAAATTAACTCAAAACTTCTGCGTGGTCGTGTACATATCATGCATTTGTTGTAGCCATTCAAAATTATTTATTTGGTTATATCAGTGGTAGTTTCTTTCCAAAAATAGTCTGTGGAGTGTAAACATCTGTTTTATAAGGTCATAAAGGGACTTTTTTTATAGTTTATATATGGTTTTATTTAATATCTCTGAAACCAATATGTAAGGTTTTACTGTGGTGTAGAGACTGACTTTTTAGTGCCTTCATTACTTTTTTTCTGAAGTGCTTCCTAAGAATTACAGATCTGTGTAGCAACGAGGGTTTGGGGGCTTGTTACATAATAACAGGTGTGCTACTTTATATTGTTACTTAGTCCATGAAAATCTCTCAACACAAAACATACTATTCAAGAATAGTACCATATACGCTGCATCACCTAAAAAATATCTAGTGCATCTCATTAGATAAAGTACTATGGAGATTTTATTCATTACTGTTCTTTCTTTGGATAGTAAATATAAAGCACACACTTCGATTTTATAGAGGATTTGAATGTCCTGAGTGCTACCATTCTCTACTTCCTTGATTTTTCCATCTACAGGGACTTAGTAAAAATAATTTGCAGTCTTGGGGAGCTTTGTTGTTTTGTTTGCATTAGAGGCCATCCTGCCATTACAAATCCATTCCACCTTCAGTAGGAGTCTCCATACTTACTTCTACATTCAAAAAGGTAGTTGTTGAATCAAAACATAGAGTTGCACACCAGAGTTTCAAATAAATTTTGCCTTTCTTTGGACATTTTAGAGCCTTTTGGGGGGAAAATGTCATAGGATACAAATAATTACAAAAATGTATGTCAGAGTTAACAAAGTATCTGTGTATTAAAATTATCTAGTTAATAATTAGGTATTTTTCTGTCTCATATGTTGTGACTTGTTTTAGTTGTGCAGCTCTCATTTCATAACATTTTAACATTCTTCTTTAAGCAACACTCACAAATAGCACTGAACTGTGGATTGACAGTGGTGGACAGCAAAGGGATCAGAGAGTGTATGTTCCCAAACTTCTGGGACTGAGGGGAAGCTGGAGTAAAGTATCTAAGTAATCACCCATTTTTCTTCAGATCTGTTTTCATACTTGATAGTTCTTGCAGGGTCATTCCGAGCTTCCAGAGTATGGAGACTGAAGGTGGTCTTTGATCTGTGTTCATTTAAAAGATCAATGACGGAAATACCGCTGAATCCTACTATGACAACTGAATTAAGAGAGTAGGAGTTCACAGCCTTTCAAATAGCAACAGCCTTGAGCCCTATTCCATGCTCCTCTGTGGAGAAGGTATCATGTTTAGTGCTTGAATACTAGTGCTATTTCATAACATGGTTTGCATTTGCCTTTGGATTTTTCCATTGTCTGGTCAGCCATCTCCCTGGAGAGTCTTGTCGAGGGGCTGTGTGTGCTCAGCTCCCAGCAGGACCAGGGTCATGGGCTGTGTGAGAGACCATGAATGCCCCAGCTTGGTGCTGCAGGCTGCCTGCCTCCTGTGGCTACCCAGAGCTGGGAGGAGCACAGCTGGAATGCTGCTCCCAGGTGGAGCTCTCCAGTGCAGGAACAGCATGGACATTGCAAGTCAGCCACGAAGGTGAATCAGAGATGGGATGTAGAAAAGATACAAAACCATAGTGGAGCAGTTCTAATGGCTCCTGTAGGGAGCTTTGTGGGGAAGTGGTTTTGGGTACCTCAGATTTTTAGTGAAGAAAAGGCCCAGGATAACACAAATATGATCTATTGCATAAGGCTTCAGACTAGGACACAAGCGAGCTGTGTTGTATTTTTGCCTGCACACCACTTCCTGCACGATGCTTCTTACTTAAACAACCTGATATCTTTGAGACTCAGTTCTACAACCTGAGCAATTAAGAGATAATTGCTATCTTGTATGTTTATGTAAAATGTTAATTAAGTGCTTTCAAATATTTGAATAGAAAATGCTATAGGGGTTAAAAGTGTTCTTTTATTAACAATAAATCTTTCTTTTGCTGAAGTTTACTACAATATTCAGTTTTTGTTGCATTTGATTGTAAATTAATTCATTGGTAAGCTGAACAAGTTCATGAATTCATGACAGAAATATATTTCTATAAAGCAATTTACATGGTCATGCTTGCTACTCTGGCAAAACTTCGTAAAAGTTATGTAAATAATTTTACTTCAGAATATATAATACAAACTTTCTGATTGTTGCTGTAAGAACAACTACAGTAATTAAAATAATTACATAAAGTTATGCTCTCTGACAAGTGCAAGATTTAAAGGGAAACCATTGTATTGGCATATAGAAGTTCTGTAACAAATTATGCATTCCTATTTGATCAGTTTCTGTCAGGTAAGGAAATGTTTTCTGTCTCTATTTGTGCTGGTTTTTGCATAGTATACAAACTACATTAAATTTAGTTTGTCCTGAGCCAAATTTGTATGATTTTTTTTGCTCAAATGCTGTTGCTAGTGGTTTTCTTTAGATAACAGTATATAGGGATGTGCATTATTTGCCTGACTTTAGTTAAATATGAGATTGCAGGTTGAAAATTCTCTTCAGTCAAAAGTGTGAATTGAAAGAGTATAAGCCTCACTCAGCAAAGTACAATTATTATTATTATTATTATTATTCTATAATCACTCTAGAATTTTCTTTGCACATCCTTCTCAGTCTGAATCCCACAAAGAGCTTGTGGTCTTCCTTGACCTTTAGGATTATTTTTTGCTTTTTCTAAACCTACAGTTTTGTGTTTTGAGTATCAGGACAGATTTTGGGGGTATTTCTGCTTGAAATATCAATAGATTTCTGGTACTAAGTACAGATTTCCTTATCCTGTGTTTTGTGAAAGCAGTGTTATTCTAACTGTTCTGCTCTGACTGCCAGTGCCAGAATTGCTGTCTGCAACATTACTCTTGGAATGTAAGCAAAAAGACAGTTGGAATATTGTGAGGCAGGTAGTTACATTGTCTGGCCCAATGCCCAGGAGCTTGTCTGAGTCTCCCTACAATGCTTGCCTCAAAAATGCTTTAATGAGTAAAATGGTGTAGACAAACTGTGAAATCATTCTGAAATCCAGTTTCATGACTGCTTTTGCACAGTGCTGTAGATCTGGCATCTTGAAATCACATTTAAGCTACACTTACCTTGTGTAAGTGTGGTATCTTGTAAATAGGTCTTAAATTGCATTAAGGTCCCCTGGAAATCAAGTGCATAAACTCTTCCTCTCATATTAAAATGTATACACTGCTAGTCCCCATGAAAGCACTATATCATTGGAAAAAAAATGGTGTTGGTAATTTTCATTATTTATTTGTACAAGTTGGGTGATTTCTAATTAACTAATTACCTTGGTTACTCTGAGTCTTCTACATGAATTCAACTTCTTTTTCTCAGAATTTGAATTTCATAATAATTGTTCTATCTTTGAGCAATGGAAATTTGAGGGGGTTTTCAGTGTTGCTAGGAGATTGAAGAAAAATTACTGATTTCCTGCTCCCAGGAAAGGTTGGACACTTTGTTCCCTTGTAGCTGTGAGGTGATGTAACACAATGACGTAAATTCTGAGGTTTGGCTTCTGCCTTCTACCTCTGTGCTTTTGGGATTGTTTGGGAGATTTCATCATGAGGTGCTTCATGTATTCCTTTAACAGCTACTCCATGTGAGCACTCAAGTGAAGGAGCAGGATTAAAACTGCTGCCACAGAGATCCATTTGTAGATTGGCTTTCTGGCTCTTCACAATTAAATCATTTCTGTTGACTCCACATTTGAACTGTGCATTTGTTCCCACTTGAGCAGCCATTTCCTCATTGCTTTTTCTGCATCTTGTCCTGAATATTTTTCATCTTCATACAGTTTGTAGCTGCTCTGACCATGGTTTAGTTTGGATGATCCCTAAAAAAGGAAGAAAAACATGACTCCTGTGACAGAGAATTTTTGAAATGCCAAAATATCCAGTAAGTAGAACTTCCAAAATTTAACTGGCTTTGTTTGCTGCTAGGAAAGAGAGCATGGCAGAATTCACAGCTTGAAATTGATGCTTTGATCTCTGACTTTGCTTTTGTCAATAGGGAAAGGCCAGCATTGCTGCCCAAGCACATCACTTAGATTCACCCGTCATTTCTCTTCTCTATTAACATTTTAAAAGAGCATAATTCTGCAATTGTGACATCATCTGTAGTATATGAATGCAGCTGCTTCTAATAAGATTAATTACTAGAGATGTTTTTGTTGTTTCTGTGGGAGTAATTAGGTACATCAACATGCAAAACCTCAGCATAATATGCAAACAAATTGGCAAAACCATATTCTTTGCCATAAAGTACATGAGCTTACAAAATATCAGACTTGGCATATTCACAGTGTGTGCTGCTGTCCTCCCATCTTGAGGACTCATCTGCAGAAAAACAAAATGTGATTTTATGAAGCAGCAAGGAATTCCTGTATCCAAATATCTGCACCCTGAGCTATGCCTTTTTGCCGTTTACTGAGTTTCAAGAGGTCACTGAGTTTGACTGCATTATTGAAAAAGTCTGGTAAATCAGCATTAAACTGATTATTCTTCCATACAGATAATGTCTTTTCCAAAACTATATAATATGAGTCTAAGCTAGTTTGCAGTTCTAAGTTAAAATCCAGTTCAAAGCATTGCTTATGTGTATGTGTGTATATATATATATATATATATATAAATAAAAGGAAAAAAATGCTCCTGCTACGCCTTCATTCCTCGTGTTACTGTATGGTGGTTCAAACTGGCTATATGATTGATTTGTATTTTGTTATTGGTAACATGGTTCTTTTCTTCAATCATACACCTATTCTTAAGGTATTTGAGTGTTTTATATATCTAATACCATATTATCCCAGTCATAAAAGCTGTTATTCTCCATTATGCCCAAGAAAATAATGATTTGACCAAAGAAATTAATAGAATACTTCTCATCTTTTTCATAAAATCTGAAAAAAACCCCAACCAAGTAAGGCTTACTTTCCTTTTATTCAGTATTTGTATTCATTAGTGACTATCATAATTATCCAAATAGCAGATGAAAAATCTCTGCAGTCAGTTTGCAGAAATTACAGCTCATCACTTGACTAAAATAGTGTGAAAAATGTTACTGGAGTATGTTGAAAGCCACAGTAGTTTATATACTATGCTTTTTCACAAAATCAAACTGCATGAAGAGAGAGACATGTCAGTGTGTTCAATTAGGATTTTATCTGCCAGTCATATATCAAGTAAAAAGGTTGTTTTAACACTAATGCCTCTGGATGCAGCTGGCTGTTACTAGTAGCTAAGAAACCAAGATCAGAAATTTCAATTATTGGTACTGTGCAGAGTGGAAAATTACTTTTAAAAACATCTATGTTTGCTGAATTTGTTTATCACAGCTAACGTTTGCTGAATGATGGCTAAATATTAGTAATTATGTTTGTAACGAAACATTATTTAATTCGGTTATAAATTTATTATATAAACTTAAAGTATTTATTCCTCAAAATGACATCTGAAGTACAAACAGGGAAGTAACAATTATATTATTAGTTTAAATATACTATAAACAAATAAGATACTCTCTTACTTGATGGAAGTGTCCTAGTGATGTTTTGAGGCACTTGTAATGCAACACATACTTATTCAACAAACACCACCATTATTATCAGGTCTATGCACTGAAGTCCATTTTAAATACATACATTTTGACTGCTCAGGAATGAAAATAATTAGATTTTATATGCTTCAAGGCAGGTTTAGGTACTGATGATTTAACTATCTGCAAAATCCTCCTGATCCATAGCTTGCACACTGTGGATGTTGGAGTAGGTCTTTGCTTAACAAATGCTGACTGAAGTCAGTGACATTTTTTTTGGCAGAAATAAGCTAGAGTAATTTTTATTAAATCAGTTATTGGTCTTTCAAGGATATACATATATGGGATGTGAGTTTTTTCAAAGTATGAAAGCCTTCATCTTTGCTTAAGCCTGAGAAAGCTGGAGAGTGCCATTTATCCTGCACAGCTTCCAAGGCCTCTAGCTTAGGAGTGCTGACAGTGTTGAATCCAGAGCAGTGCAGTGGACCTGGTGTGGAGATTCAATCAGAAACCAGATCCTCTCTTTTAAGGTGGGTGTAGGCAGAGGATAACTGGTCAGGCACACAGCAGACTGTCTGCTCTCCTGCCTGATTAAAATACGATGTAGGTGCTATAACTGTTGTCTCTTCCACCCTTGGGGACTACTTTAGTTATGCTGCTTCACAAAAAACACAAAGTGTGCATAGACTGGTTATACCTGCAAGTACCAGTTCAAATAGGTACACACATGTACCTATAGTAAAACTACAATAAAAACTTTAAAAATCATATAACTAACAGCAAAAGTAATAGAGGCAAAACTTGATGGCATCAAGTTTTCATACTAAAATACAAAAAACAGCAATTATTGAAAAAAATACCACGTACAGGAAGACCTAAGACACACAGATGATTCTTTCTGGCCTGGATGTTGTAAATTCTTAGAAAGCACCAGCTCCCAACACAACTTACTGCTTATTTCATACAGCCTACTGGACAAATTCAAATCATAGCATAAATATAGGTCTAAATCTGCATCTGCAAAGCTTTGAATCCAGTGCTCATAAATTTGGCATGGTGTAAATGTGATGGGCAAACTTATGTAAAGTCAAACTGCATCTCATGCGGGCCTTAAATAGAATTTGGTTTAATAGAGTTTTGTATGTTTAAGCACCAGATATCTGTGTGGGTGTCAATTTAGATGTTCTTGAAACAAGGTATACAGCTGCAGCTCATTGGCTTTGTCCAAAATTTTCCAGTTGAAATTCAAGCAATTGAACTTTTCTGAATACCCTTTCTATGCTTCAGTACAACTAAGAACTCTTGGATACCAAGTACTCATCTGAAGTGTAGTAGAAAATATCTCTTAGTGATGATTTGAGTCACTTTTACAATTTTTCTTTAAAAATGCCATATTTATGGGCCTAATTACTAGATTTGATGGAAGGTTTGAACATGATTTTTCACACTGTTATTTTCCTTGTCTTGAATGCTGCGTGTTTCATAAAATGCTTTTTAATTCCTCATAAATTCTAGAATTGAAACACTTAAGCTGTTAATTTGACAAGAAAATTTTCAGTTGAACTAAGAGGATAATTTTCCCCAATGCACAGTATACTAATTTGGAAGTTCCAAAAAAATTTGTTTTGTCATGTGTATATCAGACCTAAAACCCCTATGTAGTCTGGAATAAATAGTGCAAGAGACTGAAACATTATTGAGGTACATATAGGTCAAGTTTACTATTAGACTTAAAATATAAACAGAAGAATTCAGACTTTTTCAGAAAAAATACAGTAGTTATTTTATGTACAAAGAAATAATTTTCCAATAACTTTGTATCAACTCATCATTGTACACAACAGAGATGTTTTCAAACATGAAAAATGTGTTTTGAACTCACATTAGAAGAAAGATAACTATGAAACAGCATTCTTAAACCTCGAGAAACAGAAGAATGGATTCAATACTAGTCTTAGTGAAGTCAAAGTAAAATTCGTGTGCACATCAGTGTAGTCAGGATTTATTCTGCTATCTTTCTTTTAATAAAACATGTCAATACATAAATTCATTAGACCTTAGATGCACCACACAAATACAAGAAAGGGTAAAAGTTGTAATGTTTGGTGTGCCAAAGTATCATTATACCAAAGCTGCAGACCTGTAAAAATGTTTGATGTAGCTAAACAAAAAGAGAATGATTTAGTTAACATTTAAAGTAAAATTTTGTCATGCTAAATTTTGGATTTGAGATTTAAGATAATTGTGCACACTATAATCAGCATCTTTGCTGGGGGCTATAAAACCATTATGCAGTAAATCAGTTACAGAGCCCAGCACTGAGTGCAGCAGACAGATAGAAGAGATACGGGGACAAGACCAAAATTAATGCAGCCAAAGAATGAAATTGAATCTACTTGGTCTATTCTCAGCTCTTATTTTCTCTGTGATTTTGCCTAGTCCAACTTCTGTGTCCTGGGTGAATTTTTCCAGTTCTATTGTTTTAACTCATCCCAATTTTCAGGTATGTTACCAATTCCTTATAAAAATAAAGACCAGTTAACATGGTCTTGTGCAGCGTTTTTAATCTGTACCAGTGAAAAAGGGTTTTTTTTCTGAATTAAGCCCTTTTTCTGAATTGAGGCCTTATGATGTACTTCAAAGTATGAGTTTGTATATTTAAATCAAAACCTAATTTTTTTAACAGGACAGATAAGGCCACTTCTTACACTTCAGTCTTCAATGGATTTGTTGTAGTTGGGACTAGTATTTTGGACTTGTAGTTTGACTGGACCCTACTGTACAAGTCGGGGGACACACAAGTAAAAACAGAGGCCAGCTTGCTCTGTCTCTTGCTGTGTTACATCTGGGCTAAGAAAATAAAAAAATCAGAGATAATAGTACCAAATTAAAAAATGACATCATTAATAAACATGATAAAGATTTAAATTATCAATTAAAACAATGGCATTTTAGTGTAGTCCATTTTGGTTTGGGGTATTTTTGAGTGAAATTTAATTTCAAAGATTCATGATTTAAGGCTGAACTTAGCTGGTCAGTTACTAAGGCTGTACTAAATTTGTAAAATTAATCTTTGAAAAATTATGCTCTAGCAGTTTAATTCCAATTTTTGAAACAGATAGTATAATGAAGGAACTTGAAGGACTTTCTGCACTGCAAGGCCAAAACAATTAAAGGTTTAATCACATCTCTGGTGGTTAAGGCTGGTGAAATCTCTCAGGCAATATGTGTGAACCATTTTATAGTTCCATTTTGGTTATGTAGGCACTAGTTCAAATAATTATATTACTGGACTGCCTTGTAACATTTGGATAGCTCATTTCTGTGCTATCCATTACTGATGATGTAGACCACACTGTTTCCATAGAGATGATCTCTCTCTTTTATCTCTTGTCATATAATTCTCCATGCAACACATTAAATACTCTAACAGAGCAGAGGGGAAAATTTTTCTCTGACATCTACCCCGTTGGTTGGAACTTCAATATTGTTTATTCCCATGACAGTAGTGATCCTTTTGATTCATGTTGTCAGAAAATCAGAGAATTGTGAGACAACATATAAGTATAGAAGCAGTTTCCCCTTTTAACTGGTCCATTGTTAAAGAGCTGGTGAACTGTAGCTTGTTGTCAGGATCATGGGTTTTAAGAAAGGACTTTAAAACTGTGGGTTTGAACTTTCAACTTAAATTCAGAATGCGGGGAGGTTTCCTGATGAATTTCAGTTGTTGTACTTGTGGAGCTAAAGGATGGTGGGATTAGGAATTTAGGAAAGGGCCTGAACCTCTGTAACACTGGACAAAGATTGGTGTGATCTGCAGTGAATTGATGTAATGCCAGTACAGAGGTTTGCAGGGTTAATGTGTGTATCAAAGGCGACAGAGTGTAATTACATGAAAATGACCCTTTCAGATCTGTGGAAAAACAATTTCAAAGGCAAGTTATATAATATTAGAGGCATTTTGTACCCTGGGGCAGTAATGAAAGGAAGCCTGCACTCAGCTTCTTGTGGTGTGCCTCTGATACCTGGTAGACACAAATAGCTGCACAAAACTGGGACTTTTTGGATGTCTGCCCTTACCTTGCCATGTTTATGAGGTTATTTACTGCTGAACAGAGACAAGAAAATCAATTGGTCATTTACCATGTGAGCAAAAGGACACATTCTGGAGGTCCTTCTGGTTTGAAACAAATACAATAAATCTATTCTCTAGCCTGTCATGCTTTATGTAGACATCCTCTCCATCACTGCTTTAGCAAAGTGGACAAATTTGGTTTTCAACAATAAATTATTCTATTTTAGACAAACTTTGGCCCACACTCAGTGCTTCTCTCTCTTTCAATACCAGTGTGAAGCTTTTCATTGATTAGCCAGGAAAGACCCTCAGTGTTTAGGATAAGCAATCCTCCTGGTTGCTGAAAATTACAACAAGGGAAAACACAGCCTGGATTTGAAATCATGCAATATTTTTACTAACTCCCATGTGTTCACTGAGATGCAAAGAAAAGACTGCAGCACACCCTGAACTGCTGTAAATTAGCATAGCAGTAGAGTGGAGTGGCTGATGTCTGCTGATTTCTTTCTTGAACTGCTGGTATTATTTAGGTGCCATTTATCAATATTTTCTGCATGAAGAGTACATTTCTCTCTTTCTTTAGAAAAATGGGCAGATACTGGCTTGCACTCTTTCTGTTTTGTTGGATGGGTTTGTTTCTACAAGGTATGTAGAGCAAGTGATAATTAATGTTCATGGTGTGAAATTGCAAACTCTCCTACACACCCGAGAAAAAGGATCTTGCTACACATCAAACTACAAAATTAAAGGTTTTTTTTGAAGTGGACTCTGCCAGAGCAAATCCAACTATATTACTGGGCTAAGGCTTATGATACATTTTCAGCAGGATATCAAGTTACTGCAAAATTCATATTGCACATGCCTTATATACACAGCATCTTTCAAATTCTGCTATATTTTCTCAAAATCATGAATGAAAAATGGGTATAGAAGCCCAAGCAGGGAACAAAAATCACACACTTTTTAAGGCCCCTTGTACCCTTATAACTTTCTGTTCTAAATAATTCGTGAAATTCTCAAATATAATAAATTCAAAAGTTTTGCTTTAGATATTCAAATGGATACATACAACAACTCTTTCCTGCAGACTCAATCTTACTGTCTACTTCTCCCCACCTTACATAATTATGGACTTCTCTCAGGAATTCTCAGTTCTTTATGTACTCACCTATCTAAAACACAGCCTTTGAATTGGCTTAATTGCTTCAGTCAGCCACATCTTAAAAATATCCTATTTGATTATCTCCATAACAGAAAATCTTATTTTCACTGTATGACTGGAAATGCCAAACGAAATGGCATCAATTCCTTTATGTATATCTGAAAAGAGGTTAACTGCTCGGAAGAAAATAATCATTTTTATTTTTTCAGTTCATTGATTCAATCCACTAACTAGTCAGACATCAAAATGTCTTTCAAAATGTTCATTTTTAAATTACTGCCTTTTCCTTGCTTCAGAGGAAAATATATTTCAGGATTAGATTAAAATGTGATCAAATAAACACATACTTTAAAACATTTAAAAGCTTGGTGTTTCTAAGGAATATGGGACTGATTGTAAAATTGAGTTGCTCTGTCTACCTTCAGCAGTTAATCAGCAATGGGAATAGCAACATATTATTGTTAGAATATTTATATTTGAAGAGGAAATGCCAGCCTCTGTAGATAAAAAGAGTGTAATCCAAATCTCTGCTCACCAAAACTACTATAAAAATAGTGATGGAAAGAGAGTGACGACAAAAACTCAAGTCATCCTAAGTTTCTTCAGTTTTTGGGTTTAAAAAGAGTTGCTGAAGTCAGCCCTAGTTGCTGAGTCCTAGGACTTTCCTATGAGGTGAAAAAATACTGGCATGCCAGGCATTAGCTTTCCTGTCCTTATCAACCAAATAAATGGTATTTCCTTCTTGTTGAGCTGTGTATTCTGGCTTTCTGCAGACCAGATTCAGGAGTTACAGAGTGAAGCTGCTTTTTCTGCTTTGCTCTGGCTTTTAACCTGGCCTTTTCAAAATGCTGTCCTGCAGATACCTTAGAGCCAGACCACGATGTTACTTGTGGAGAGTGGCAAGCTTGGTTACCCCTGCCCCATGTGGGTTCTTCCCCCTGTGGGTAAACGTAGCAGTTTCAGCACATTTCAGGGGGCAGTTTGGGGGCATTCCACAAATGGGGGCAGTTTTCTTAAAGGAGCTAGTGTTGCATTAGTCACCTGAATGTGTGAGGTGCAAGATTTTGTGCCACTATTCCAATAAAATCATCTGCAAGGTCAGATCAGCTGTTCCTGTAACCATCTGGGGGACCACAGGTTCCTCGTTTCCTGCTTCTCCCTTTTTCTTTCTCCTGCCTTTTTCATTAGGTTTTAATTGCCTGATTGACATCAGTTTCAAGGGGATTTACTGATAGCAATTAATGTCTAGACATGAAGATTCTCATCTCAATTTAGGTTTGTGGACTGCCTTTAATTTGAAAAATCCATTCAATTCTGGTTTGGCTGGCTGTCCTTTAATGAGACAATAGGTGAGGTTACCTGTTGTAAGCTGCAATGATTAGACCACAGTCCAATTGCTGTAGGGGCAGGCTGAAATGATTGTGGCTATTGCAGAGCTATCCACAATTTTATAAAGAAGGAGAAAAAGAGAGTTAGACCATAGGGAAGAGAAAGAGCTCCATTTTAATTATTTTTGAGGCTTAGGAATAGACAGATAACAACCACTCTTAAGAGGAAAATAATCAGGAGAGGCCTGAATCACAGAAAGGAGGAAGGAATTTGTAAAAAGTGAGAATTTTTTAATCCCACTTCAGTAGGCAATGCAATGCAACAGGTCCAAATCTGTGGAGCCTAACTGAGAATCCAACAATATTGTGTATTTGAAGTTGTTTCAGATTAGGTCTTGTCCTCTCCTCAGTTACATTTTGTGACTGTTTCATTGGAATGGAATCCACTGTGAGGGGGCTTTGTGGAATCATGGCAGTAGAGATCTCATCAGAAAATTGGAAAATTGGCATTCAGATATTAATATGATAGAATGAAAATAATTTCAGAATATCAGAACAGTTTTCCCAATCAAAACTAAAATTTTAACACAGACACACCCATAAGTCAACTGTATTCAAGAAGCATATATCTGACAAATTTATTCAAAAATTTTGGTGAGACCTTTTTAGAGGAATGCAGCTGTGAAACTGAATAATTTTTCTTATTTTTTAAATTGCTATCTGAAAGATCTTTTGCCTGAGTTTATAATCATAGAACCATTTTTTTAAACTGTGCTGTAAATACTCTTTTGAATTGTAAGAAAATATTCATTAATGTTAGCAATGCTACTTGAACCCTATTAAGGCATCTTTGACACAAGAGTATAGATGCCGCTTCAAGGCAAAATGATTCACATCCTCCTATATTATCATCTTGATTTACTTTTAATTTGTATTTTATTTTATGATATTACACTACAGCTTAATCTAGGAGTTAATGGGTTATTACAAATCTGTTGAAATTCAGTAACAATTCAGTAACTTGTTTTCCCACTGTCATTTACCTTTGACTGTGCAGCCTTTTTGTTGGCAAAAAAATAATTGTTCCTGTCTGAGTTTGTGGATTTGCAGCCCCAGGTTATATTTTATTCCTTCTCTTGCTTTCTGCCTCTTTTCTCCCTTGAAGTCTTCTGTTTTAACATTTAAATGTTACACACTCCCATTGTTGAAGATCGAAGTGCTATATAGAAAATCCATTTCTTTTCCTTTCTTGCATGTAGTGCTCCTGTCAATTCAGTTTAGTGTAACCTTAAAGAAGGGTTTGATTTCAGTCTCTGCTTTATTTCACATTGCCTGTCACTGGTAACAAATGTGTCCACAGTGATCCAGAGCCGAATGAATTTCTGTGCTGTTTCCTTCCTCAATCTTTTAGATATTATTCTGTGATTATAGTTATTTTTCTGACTTTGTCCTCTGACCAGCATTCTCCCATAAATGAAATTTAAAACTGAAAGCATTATAGTAAAACTAAAACTTTCTATTGTATGTATTTTCCTGAGGTTTAGGATTCCAGAATCCTCAATCACAGATTAAAAATGTTTTTCATAGGGTCAGATTCCTTATAGCCTCTGAATCTTTTGATTTGTCAACTTATTTGATCAGGTTTCTCTTTTCTGATGTGTTTTTAAGGTCTGTAATGCAACAGGTGCTATACCATATACCAAATGGGAAATCTGCAGTATTGTTTAGTTGTGGCACTTCCTGCCACAAAAATGAGTGAGTGTAGAATGTATCATTAATATGTGTGTAGTTCAGTATGCAATATTTAAAGTAACTTTAGTAAATACAGACTGTGTCTTTTCTGCCTTTGATTTTTTTTAGTTGCTTGCATAGAAAGTAGTGTTATTAATGTTACCTTTAGTTTGACTATACATTACATTTTTAATAGCTTAGCCACATTTTTTTAGCATTTAGATTCCTCTCTGTCCCCACTGTCAGTGTACAAATGCACAATAGATAAGTGTGGTTTATGTGGTTATGGAGGTTCTTGTTTTCCCTCAGAGCTGTACATCCTACTATTCTGAAGCAGATCTGTTCATTGTTGCCATTATGTGTTGATACAGTGACAATCATAGAAATACAGAATAATTTAGGGTGGATAAGGGCTTGAAAATCATTGGGTTGAGCCATTAAGCAAGCACTGGCAATTCAATTACTAAACCATGTCTTTAATTGCCACACCTAACATCTCTGTCCCAGTGCTTGGCAACCCTTTCTGTGAAGACATTTTTTCTGATATCCAATTTAAACCTCCCCTGGTTGATGCCATTTTGCCTCTTCCTGTAGCTTATTGCTTGGGAGAAGAGACCAACCTTCTTCATCCAAGCCCCTCTCAGGCAGCTGTAGAAAGCAGTCAGGTCTCCACAGAGCCTCCTTTTCTCCAGGCTAAACAACCACAGTCAAATCTGACCATTCACTGCAAGAATGCTTGGCAATCAGAAGGATCTGAAGTAGCCAGGTGGCTCCTCCGTGCTGCTGGCCAGACATGCAACTGTTTGAAGTTGTACCAGACATTGTAAATATGATGCATTCCTGTTACTTCACGTTGCTTGGCTGTTTCAAAAGCAACTGAGGCTTCTCTTTCCATGTAAATTGATTATTGAAAATAAAAGCAAAACCGGTCTACCAACCAACCAAAACCCAGCATATCGGGTAGTTTACTAGAAAAGGATTTTAGAATTCCCCAGCACAGAAATGATATTCCAAGTTTCAGATTATTTTCCCAGTGGATAATTGCTGATTGATATTTTTGATGAACATGGGTTAAGCTTTCTTTTCTAGTGAGAATCTGTACAGCGAGCATACACTGATGATGTTAGTGGTACTACCCAAGGTAATCAACAGTATCATTCAAATGTAAATTTTAGAAAATGATTAAATAAATATTCAAATGCATTTTCTTCACAAGCTCTTCTATGAATGTTACAGTGTCTCTTCTCCATATGCTTCCTGCATGTTCAGGGGATTAGGAATTTTAATGGTCCTCAACTTTGTATTGAGCAGAAGATTACTATTCACCTTTAGTTTCTAAGAAAAGTCACTGCAGCTCTCTGAAAATCTCCCAAGTCCTACTTGGAATTAATGTAGTGAGCTAAGTAATATTATGAAACTGAAAATATTTATTTGTTCTTAAACCAGATTTTTACCTTAGGGTAATGCTGAATTTGTTGACTTAAATCATTGTTAGAAATGGTCTGCACAAATTCAAACTGATGCTGTATGTGGGAGACAGCTGGTTGTCATGGTAACCGTAGTGCAGTTTTTAATTCCACTTGGTGAGTAATGCTAACACAATGTTGCTGAATAGACCATGGCTTAGCAAGTACAAGTATCTTGAATTCTCCATGTCAGTGTTACAGACTAAGAAAATGCTTTGTTCAGATTATATACACTGCATCATTTTTGGCTTACTGCTTTTCAATAGAGACATTTTAAAACTCTATCTAAAAAGCTAGAGGATATCAAAACTGTATGGAGAATATGCTTTTGGTATGGCCCTCAAAGAGCCCCAACAAGATGATAAAATTAAGAGACAGACAGTAAGACATCTATGACCAGTGAATTTGATTTTGTTTTCTTATGACTGTTTGTCACTGCGGTTTTAATGTGCGTCTATTGAAGAAATGCTGGATTATAAAAATTTAAGATGGCAGATGAGCACAAAAGAGCAAATCAGGTTTTTTTGTGTGTGTTTATTTGTGGAAGAAAATAGGACTGAAGTGAATTAACTGAAGTGATTTCATTTTATTAAGGCTGAGATTCATTCATTTAAGGCTGTGCTTAAGAGAAGACCTTTACTTTTCAGGTAATGTGTCCTATGTGAAAGAAACAAAAGACAGTAACTCTAGGTGTAGTTGGGGAAATAGGATCAAAATCAATTAGTTAGTTTGCAAATTATTATTTTCTAGACCCTCATAATTACTATTAAAACACTTTTTCTTTAGGTTATGTAATAGAAAAGAATGAGAATACAAATTTAAGTGGAGTCTGTACCCTTGGCAGCAGTATTTCCATTTCACTGTGGGGATATAGAGCTTCCAGGACTCAAAACTCCTGATGATAAAGGTATTTCTCATTGCTGAGATAGACAATTTGGGACCCTGCCAGTTTTTAAGAAATACACTGTCTTTCAGCTAATAATGTTAGTTATTAATTTTGTACACGATGTTAGTCCTTCACTTGGCATGAGAGACTCAGCCTTTTTCTTATTGATTTTTTTTTCCTCCCCTTTTCCTACTTGAGCACATTTCTTTCAGATCCCTGCTCTAAATAATTAATTCATACTCTCAGGTACTCGTGTCAGCATCTGGTATAGCAGTAGTAAAAGTCCAGAAGTGCATGTGTAGGATCCACCAAAGTACTCCCATCTGATTTAATGCAGAAAGTAAAACTGGGAAGTCCAGAAGGAAAAGGTAGTGAAATGGTGAACATATTAAGTTTTTATGTTAGAAAATTAACATTGCTACCGTCCAAAATAAAGGCATATCAGTTTAATAGGAGTCTGGAAGTGATTAGGCAAGAATGATAACACACTTTAAAAAAAAATCCATCAAATGTGGCAGTGAAAGTCCTTGAGAATCTCTGAATTATACAGGCTGTTGATGTGCCTGACTGGTAAAATAAAGTCCTTTAAAATAAAGGCCTCTGGTACAAATTTTTGAACACATTAAATATACTGATACCAGAAGAATTGACCTTTATGGAAAAAGATTAGAAAATCAGTAGAGCTACAGGGAAAGACCAAGAATATTCAAACCATTGTGAATACTTGCAATATAACAATGTAAACCAGTTCATTTTTCTACTGATTAAATTGCAAATTTGCTGCTTATATAATTAATTTAGAAGACTTTAAAAGTGAACACTTCATGGAATATACACCACTATTTTTAATGAACGTGTTACTGTTGCTTTTAAAGTATGCAGACCCTGCAGCACTAACACTTGAAAACTTCTTTTAATTCAAAAGCCATGAGCAAGACAAAAAGGCTACGTTTTCCCATTCAGTCCTGTAGTACACTGAAAACTGGAAGCAGCTTTATATTTGGAAGAATTAAGATATTTTTCCCTTTTGTTTGATCTAAGAAATGGAGAGAGAAGACTGAGCTGAGTTTTTAGTTATTACTGTGTAAGTCTCATCCCATGTAACTTTCGCTAGGTTAGCACCTATCTGAGTATTTAAAGGAATCTCTCAAATCTCTTGCATTATATTAGGAATCCTCATTCTCAACAGCCACTGACTAGGAATGAGGAGATTCTCCTCCTGGGCTTAGTTGAGACCTCACCTGGATTCAGTCACTGTATAAGAAGTATCAAGTGACCTTTGGTGTCTGAAATGCAAGGGACTCACTTGACTGAGAGTGATAAGTGCCTACTGCCCCAGAAATATTGCACCCTCCTCACCCAATTTAAACTAGGAGTTTTCAAGTGATGAGAGATGACAAGTACTGATAATGTGTGCAATATTTTAAAAGTCTTAATCAGGGGAACATCATCACTATTTCACAAGCAGCTGAGCTACAAAACTTGATTTGACTAAAGGATTAAGATTTTAATTCAGTCAGGTTTTAGAACTGAAATTACATAGACTATGTCAAGTGATTATTTATGTGGTAACAAACAAAATTGTACAGATGTCTAGGTTTCTTAGCATCTGTAAAAGATTAATAAATAAGAGGTAAGTTTCTTCCAAACTTCTTAACTAACAGGATTGTATAAATGATCAGCAGGTTGGTGGAGACCTGGTTTGGTGGAAGGTTCACTCAGACTTCACTTCCATTGTGATTGGATTTAGATTTTACTGTGGATAATACTAGCAAATATTTTTGATTTTCCCATAATTCTGCGACAGAACTCTTAGAAAAAACACAGCAGAATCAACCAAGGTAGATAGTCCCTAAGCTCTTATTAGAACAGAAGTGTGTCCAGATAAACTGGTGGTCTGTGGTGAGAACCAGGAGAGTACATGTGATTCAGCTGGAGGTAAAAGTGCTCTCTTTGGCTCTGAATGTTTTCTGGCTGAGCTAAGGGACTGACACCACAGATTTTCACATGAGCTACAGACACAACGTGCCTGTGGGTCTATCAGCATGCACAGTGTTTGGCCAGAACTGAATTTCAGAGGTGAAATTTTGACTGACATTTCGTTGTCATACTGACCCCAGTATCTTGTATTCTGTGTCCACAATGGGTGCATCAGAATCCTGGAGATGTGTGTGAGACTTACAGAGCAGGGCACAGGATTCTGCACGGGAGCTTCGGGGGGTAGCAGCTACTGACAACTTCAGGCACTGGCAGTAGTGGAGTGTGTCTTCTCCTTCTTACTCAACATCTCAGCTACAAGAATTCTCTGAAAATGTCACTTGCCATCACTGATGCACATCTGCTTTAGCTCCATGCAGCTCAAGGCCCTTGAGTAATTTCATCCAAACGTGAATACCTCTGTGACACAGAACCTCTCTCTCGCTGACGTAACTGTACTCACTGCACCTCCTTTTTTTAACATTTCTTTTTACGACATTTGCTTTCTGACTGTACTGATAAATTGACTACATGGCTGAAACTCAGGAGCAGGTTATTGTTTTGGCAAATTGGAAATAAAAATTTATCAGTTTTTCAAAATGGAAAAATTAGTTTTGGGACAGGAGGGAAGAAATCATATTTGCTCCCCTTGAGGAGGCGTAATTTCTTGATTATTGTGAGGATAGTGAACTTGTATCCTGTAACTTTACATAAAAAGGAACTAAAGGAAAAGGCATCTTCTGCTTTTCTTTTTCACATACTTAACTGTCTCTGTACAACAAAGCAAAGGAATGTTCTGCTTCTAGAAATGTGTGCCTTGCCCAAGTTACAGCTTGCAACAGTAATGCAGGGCCTGAATTATTTAATGACTTTTGGTAACAGAGATAATTCTTGATGGTAATATCCAAATTATTCAAAATCAGAATATTGAGTCATTTCATGGTGTGGAAATTTTTAATTCACTTCCAAAAAGATCCAAAATGCTAAAATTATTTTCAGCAGTTTCAGCTTTCCTCCAGTATGAGAGAGGGACAATGTTTCAGTAGTCATCAAGCAGCAATGTCAGCATCTCATGGCAGTCATCTTTATGAAAAGGCAGCATCAGAAAAACACTTGGACTTCTGTACATCATAGGCAATGCAGAAGCTCTCTTTGCCTCAGGAAAATGATACCAAAATAGTTTATTAAAACTTTCTGAATAGTAGTGTAGTGAACTTTTTTTCACTACATTCCCACTTACTTTACTAGATGAACTTTATCTTAGTTAAGTGTGCATATCAAATCAGTGAAATCAGAAGTCCTATCATCCTGTATGATTAAATAATTGCAATATTCAGTCATTGAATTAAATTTTAATTCCTGTATTACCTAATGGTTGCATTATCTCGAATCATAAATGTATCTATACAGATTATCTAAGTCTTTAGAAAAATTGTAATATCTGTAATGGTATGTGCTGCACTCTACTAAAATGCATGTGAATTTTGTTTAGTACTAAGTAAATTTTCTCATGCATAGAAGCCACTGAGTAGCCCATCTCCTTTTAATCAAATTGTGCTTCTCCAACTTTAGAAATAACTTTGGTAACACTTTATGTCTGACTGTTGGGAAATATTCTCTTTGTTCTCATTCATAATATTTTGTTATAAATCATAATTACTAAGCTATGCAGAAATACTGTTATGAGGCCTACATCAACACAATTGACCTACTTTTTAAAAAAATTAAAAGTTATCATGACAAAAAAGCTTATGTATGCTAGTTAAGTCAGAATTCACCTGATTCCTTTGTCTAAACTGGTAGTATTTATGTGTAATTGAATTTGCTGGTCAACCAGCTGTAGAAGATATTTTGGTTAAGTTAGGTATTCTGTATAATTATGATGTCCCTCCTAAGATCCATGGAGATAGCTTTGCAATTATGTAGCTGAAAGTTCCACATAGACAGCTCATGAAATTTTTTTATTGTCCTTATATTTTAAAATTCTAGCAGAAGTCCCATCCCATCCTCTGAGTGCATCTGCAACAACTAAAACCACAGTATCAATGTAATAAACTTGAATATTCTTATGATCTTTCCTGAAAAAAATCATACATTTCCTGAAAAAATCATACATTTAATGCCTGAAGATTATTTGAGCTTCAAATTAAAAAGGAAAAATACTCCTTTATCACAGGCTGTTTAGAGGAAAATGCAGCATTTCTAGGGGCTAATGCACCCCTGAAAGGCCCAGTGAACCAAACTCCTGAGAGGATGAGTTTTCCTGTAGAGTGCACTGCCAGAAGCCATTCTTTTTAAAAAATGAAGCTGCAGTGAGTCTCTGTAGGTCCACAGCTCATAGTGTGAATGTTGGAGTGAGTGTAAAATCCTTTAAGACTTCAGTGATCTTCCCCAAAACCCCAATAAATTCTAGTCGAAAACTCAGAGGCCAACCTTAAGAACTTTTAAATTCCCAGGAAGGTGAATTTTATGCATTCTGTGGCATAACTTTTTGCAATTTGGCAAGTCAGTTGTGGACCCTGAATTGAAGCAGTCATGTAGTGCTGCCTGAAAAAGTTGGTTGCCTGGAGCTGTTACACGTGACCGGCATGTTTTCAAAAAATTTGTTTCTCAAAAAATAATAATATAATTTTCCCACTTTTTTCATCACACTTTTTTCCTACCATGTCTGTATACTTTTTTTAAAACTCTTTTTCTTCTTAGTGAGATTTTTATGAGCTCTATTAGCTGTATATTGGGGATGTAAGTATAAAGTTCAAAAATTCCTTTAATCAGGAAATTCATGAGATCTTAGAAGGAGTTTTAAACACTTCTTGTAAAACAGAGAAATAAATCAAACCTTTCTAACTTCATTTTGTAATTCTGTCATAGAGCTTTCAAATATTCTCTCAAGAGTAGATAATTTTTTGTGCCAATAATGCCTGAAAAGTATCCCATCCTCCCTGTTATAAAGGCTAGGAAATATTTGCATATTTTAAGTCTGCATTTTTGCTCTTGGCTAATGTCCTATTTGTCCTTGTGCTCATGCTGGCCATTTGCTTACATGACTTTCATTTTGCCAGGCTAACAAAGCTAAGCTCCTTTATTCTCCACTTGTGAAAGAAATTATTCATTCTAAGGGTGACCCTAAACCATCCTCTACATCCATTCTATTTTGGACTGACTTTTGCTCAGCCTAGTTGATCAAAATTGTGTATTATATTTCTGATTAGGCCTTTAAAATCGGAATATTTACATGGAAATGAGTCATCTTGTATGTTCTGGATTGTATTTGTAGTCTTTTTTTAATTGTTAGGTCATAGTGGCTCTGAGTCATCCTGTGATCAAGCAGTGCTTTCACATCCTTGTCCTTATCTTTTGCTTTCCAAAGTGGCCTCTTTCACCAGCTTATAATAGACAGTCTCATTATAAATATGTAAAACATGATTTAGAACATTGTCTGAGATGACATTCCTCTTTGTTTCAAGGTCATCAAATAAAAATTGGAAGTCTTTAGGGTGATTTTCATACAAACTTTGGATATATTCACTCCAGCCTCTCTTCTCCTTTCAAAGTAAATAATTGTATTATCAATTGTAGCTTGTTCCTTATTCACCTGAAACTAACTGCTACTAGTTCTTAATGTGTCAAAAGAAATCAGGTGTATTGTACTGCCCTGTCCTGAAAAATAGTTATTGAGGAAAATTTTCATTTGGGTCTGGCATTATTCATATTCTTTGTCTTTAATTTTTTTTTTTTTTGGTCACTTTTTCCTTTACAGTAGCTCATTAACAGGTCAGTTGTTGCTTGTAGATTTGCACATATTTTCGTTTTCTTAGAAAGTTTACAAGATGTTCAAATATGAAATATAAAATCCTAATGTGGAGACTGTTGGTTTTTACTTTTGTGGGAAAAGGGCTACTGACAATCAGATTTCTACATTATTTTATGTTACTGGTTTTTCTAAAATTTCAGTGCTGTTTGCTAAATCTGTTTCTATAGCACGACTCTAGAAAACTTTTAATTATTAATTAGGGAGAACTTTAAAAATTAAGATTTTTTTTTATCTTTTGATGCAATTTGCATATATTTATTTTCACTGTGCATCAAACCACCTTGTATGCCTGGCTAGAACAAGGATGTTTTGGACTCTGTACTTAGTTTTCCAGAAATTGAGATGGTTGTGCACTGCAGAATTACTACATAATGACTTTATCACATAATCATCCCAACACACTTAGCAATTTCGTCTCAGTAGCCAGGTGATTTTATGTTGCATTTTTGGAAGTACTGCTTCATTTCATCCTGGGAATCTATATTAACTTTGCTTTTCACCTGCTAGTCATCCCTGAGCCTTTCCAGGCTTGTGCTTAAACAGCACTCTAGAAAGCACAGTTAAACTATGACAAATTAGTAGCAAGATTATGTAGGTAAGTTATCATGGATGTAAGTTATCATCCCATTAAAAAATAAAAAACACAATCCTGTTTCTTTTAGCATCTGGCAAGTTGCTTGTCTCATTTAAGCATTTTCAAACTGGTATTGTTTTCATTATTTTTACAAACCCCTTAATTGGTATTTTGCCATCTGGTCTAAATTTTGGGGATTTTTTGTTGATACTTTCCACACCAGAAAAAGAGATCAGAACTCATGCACAGACTACCTAACCCTCACAGCACTGCGAGAAATGCCTGTCCTTATCTCATGTATTTTGTGCTGAGATAATTCCAAAGGGGTGTTGTTTAAATACCTACCAGGAGAGACAGCTGGAAAAACCAATTGTGCCTCTTTTTATTTGTTAACAACTAAAGCTTTAACATAAACCACAAACTGAAATCTTCCGTTGCTTTTGAGGATCTGCTGTCTTATTTGAAGGACTAAATAAAATCTATTATATATGTATAAATAATTTATTTTCTTGATTTTATTATAATGACCACACTGTTAACTCAGTATATATTTAATAATACAGCTATTACCTCCAGAGCTTAGTTTCTACTTTTTTTTACTGTGGCTTTATATAGCCTGTGCCTATTTTGGCAGCACTCTTGTATCTTTAATAATTTAAAATATGGTGTCTTGCATCTGAATCTCTACACCACCTCATCAGATTCTTTGAAATCTGGAAACAGTGAAGCTGCTTTTCCAGTTCTCCTCCAGGTTTTAGGGGACTTCATTTACTCTGGTTTTTTTTTCCCCCCCCTCCAGCATTCCTCTGACCTGTTGTAAAGGTGCTGGTTTTAAGTTAAGGAAATTGCTGACTGGAAAAATATACCTTATAACTGTTCTGAGGACTAAGAATTGGATGGTTTCTTATGAAATATATTTTATCTTAAACAGAAATACTGTGCCTGAACTCAAAAATCAATCTAGTACCAAGGCATACACAAGGGAGAGTTACTGAAAACAGTTTGATTTTGGTCATTCCACAGTGGTTACCAAGTAGGTTTCTTGATAATGATTTTTTGGTAATGAGTATGGTCTCTCAGTAATATGCTAAATTTTAGACAAGTAGAACACTGTAAGAGGGTAGCAAAGCTTCAAGAGTAGATGGGGGCAGGTCTCTTAAAGGAATTATGAAAGTAGAAGGGCCAACATATCACAAAGTCACCTAAGGCAAGGGGCTGTCTTTCCTAAACACTTAAAAACTCCTTGTAAATGCTAGCATTCATTACAAGGAATGGACTGCTACCAGAATAAAACTGCCTAGGGAAACACTTCACTTTAAATCTTTCATTTTTCCCTTAAAATATTTTTAATAAGGGCCACACATGCATGAGTTGCAAGAATGCCAAGCGTCCATAGCTCTCAATATCCTGAGGACCATTTGCTCTATAGAATGAGATTTTTAATTCAAATTTAAAACTTGTAGAATACAGTTGGATTTATTGGTTCTGTTTTGGTGCCTCAGATATTTTGAAAAATTACACACACACAAATAGGTCTAAAATGGAAACAAAACCCAAAACTTCAAAAGTACTTATAAAACTGTACTATCCAAATTATGGTTCAGAGTGTTTAAAACAGCCTTTCATTCTGCTTTTTGGAAAGTTGGCCAGTTTCCAAAAAGTCCCAGGAGCCAGGAGTCCTAGGAGGCCTCCCAGAAAACCCTAAGAGCTGGTTTAGAGCTGATACCCTTCTTTCCCTGGCTGCTGCTATCACAGCAGGTTTCCAGGTATCTGGGCAGATGACATGGAAGACACTTTAGAGGGTTTGAAATCTGCATAATTTCTATCCTATTTATGTGAAAATGGGTGGATGGCTATTAATAGCTTTCATTTTAAAATACAAGCATTTTGCAGAAGAAAAATTCTCCTTAGAAGAGTCTGCACTTTGTTCAGGATTCCCTTTTTCTAATCAATGCCAGTACAATCCAGTTAATAGGGCTAAAAGTGAAATGGAGTCATGATGGGATTATTGACATTCTGTTTTGAAAACATTCACAGAATGTCTAAATCCTGACTGGTGAATTGCTGACACAAACTGTAAGCTTTTCCAGGAAGATATGAGATGCCAGTGCTGGCCTGTCATTGTAAAGCTGCAGCTCCCGTGGTGGGTCTGTATTGCTCTTTCTCTCTTCTCACAGGTGCAGGCAGCTTTTTGCCACTAGCATGCTCAAAAATTTTAGTCCCTATGTGATGTGGTGATATGGTGCCCAAATAAAAAACAAAATATAAAAAAAAAGAAAATTAGATTATTTATGCAAATTTTTAAGCATCTGAAGCACAATAATTCCCTCAAAACTTGATGTTTCTGTAATTGGTTCCCATGTTGTATTTAATCTCTGAACTCTGGAGCATCTTACAGGGCAAAATAAATGCCATTGTTTTTGTCTCACTTAGGTGAGAGGGAAACCAAGGCAAGAGTGGGAAACTGACTTCACCTCACACAAGATTAACAGAATACAAGACTGAACCTTCAGTCAGGTTCCCTCCATCCTCTCCCACAATAATAGGAACTACCTCAATGCTCAGATCATCCCTCTCATGTGAATAATGACTAATGCTATTGAAAATTCTCACACATCAGATGAAAATAATGTACTTACTCCTATTTTTAAACAGCATTGTGAATGTGTGGGCCTTCTCACTATGTGCATTTTTCATTAATATCCTACCGCAGGATCTTGTTAGGTAGGCATGTTGCTGTAGCAGACAGTTGGCTGTTTAATTTTGAGGAATTTCTAAGTAAATATTTGATGTGCAGCAAGTAGTTTGACTTTGTGTACATTTGTCCAGTTAAGGAATACCCTGTCCCTTTGCCCTTCACTCCACCAGGCCACCTGCACTCAAAAAAACAAAATACCTGAAATAACAGGTAGTACAAGTGGGCAGTATTCACATAAAATTGTACTCCAGGAAGTGACTGTAGGCAATTATTTAGTAAAGTTTATTAAATAGTTTGTGTTATGGGTATTCATATTCATTTTGAGCAGACAACAAGGGAAAAACACTCTCCTGAAGTCTGAAGTGAAGGAAAACGTTTTCTGTAAATGTGTCTTTTTGTCAAGTAAATAATTTGATGTTGTTGCATGTTTGGGATGTGCTCAGTCAGCCCGGGCAGTGCAGCCAGTCCCCATTAATTCCACTGTGGGCTGTGTGCAGCTTTCCTTCCCTGCATTCAGCCTTGGCCCTGGGATGGAAGCTGTCATCTGTGGGGCAGGTTCCTCCCTCCCTCTGTGTGCTGAGGGGTCTCTGTGGGCAGGGACGGTGCTGCTGAGGAGGGAAGGGGTGGGTGCAGCTGCTCCTGCCCAGCCCCAGGACTGCCTCTGCCACCAGCCCCAGCTCCCTGTGCTTCGGGGGGAGCATCTTCTGCTCCTCACCTCCCCAGACCCACAGGCAAGCTCTGTCTACACCATTACTTTTTCCTATTAGTATCAGTAAATCCCAGTGGAGAAGCAATTACAGAACCACAATAAATTAGATGATTTCCCCTTTTAGCAAAAGTGCTATAAACCTGTTGTTTTCTCTGGTTTGTGGAAGGCTGCTTTTGTCAAGTCATAGCACATTGTTGCTTAACCCAGTGCCTTTAGCTGTTGGTTTCATTATCATAAGCTTATTCATATGCTTCTATCTTTCTCTTTTTATGTATAATGAGTAATTAGTGTAATTTAATATGTCATCATTGTTGCTTTTTCCAGCACAGAATAATAATGAAAATCCAGTACAAACATAAAGTTAATCGCACTGTAACCTCTCTTACACTTCCGTACATCTCCACATAAGTCCTCAACAGAGATCTGGGGTTTGATAAATGACACTTCTAAAAAACTCTGTGCATACTTTTTGATAGTAATTTTAAGGCCAAAATGGTATTATCAGAGGTTCAGCATATGCAGATACTTGGGATATCACAGAGTAAAATATGTCGTTTTCAGAAGCATGAGATAAAGCCAATTATAACAGCTTTAGTGAATTAGACAGTGGAAACAATCTCAGGATGAGTGCTTGATGTTTAGCTCAGTTAATACCAATTAAAGCCTTCATAATAATTTAAAATTCTAATGTTGAAATGTTCTGTTGCTATTTGCTCTTTTTTTTCCTGAGTACTTTTAATGAGCAACGTCGCCTAGATTGAATACTTATCTTTAAAAGAATGTTTTTGCATTTTTACTGTTAAAATCTGAAAACCTTCCTTAAACATACATGGTAAAAGGAAAATGGTGTACAGAAGCCTTTATCTCTTTATTTAAGCATCCAAATGACATCATAGACCACTCATGCCTTTCTTCCATATTTATTGTTGGTCACTGGATGCTTCTCATACTCATTTTAGTTTGCTGATCTCTGTTACACCTTTTATCTCTCACATGTGTATTTCTCCCAGCATATGGATTTATATTAAATGTCATGCTTCTTTATATGGTTGTGAAGATCATTGTTTTACTTCTGAAATAGGTAGTGCACATGTGCTATGAGCAAACTGTGGTAATCTATGTAAATTATGTGCACAGAGCCATACTCTGCCCTTGAGGGAAATGCAAATTAGAACATTTTGTAGTTTGTTTGTTTTTAAATACATACACTTTTCACATCAAGGCTCAGGACAGACTCCCTGTTTATTTTCCCATTGCTCATCATTTGTTACTCCTTGTAAATATCTCAGTCTTTAATGATCAGTGTGCTACTTCATCAGGAAAAAAATGCTTGATGATGAAGTCCTCAGAATGCAATGTTTGGTGTATTTTATAGCTGTGCTGTAAGGGATTTATCTGCTTGCAAAAGGGTATATAGCACACAACTTAAAGCCATTGTAGTGATCTGACAGTCTTCATTCATTTTCTCCCAGTGTTGTCTTGTTTTCTTCTTTTACATTAGTGTTAGTAATATTTTTTAATCCTGCATGACTAAAACATAGTTTAACTGGTTTTCCTTATATGAAGCAAGAAAAGCATATTCCTAAAACTGTATTGTTTACTGCACTTGCAGTTCTCTGCAGATGTAATTTGTTTTAATAATAAAATTATTTTTATACCCTTTAAGTACCCTTTCGGAGAAATGTTTTAATGTAAGTTGTCTGATTCTATTTTAAGTGAAGGAGAAAACCTGGTAGAGGTTGTCTCTTTAAATCAGATCTGCAGTGTTGATGGACCCTCTAGCAGGCACGGTAAGAACCATTCTCACCTCTGCAGCAGGGAGCTTGACCATATAGACTCTCACATTCAATCAAAACGTTTTCCCTTTTAATATGCACTGTACCAATCCTATTCCCATGGTTACAGCCCGTGCTTCTTTGGTTGCTTCCAGACTGCTGGAAAAGGAAGGCAGCATACATTTCTTGTACAGGAGTTTAAAACATCATGAAAGCAACCCTGTTGTGATTTGCATTTTAAATGTTTCTCTTTTTTTCTCATTGTACAGAATGCTGTAGCAGTAGCTTCAGTTCATTTGCCACAGTCTGTCTTCTCTCAGTCTTCAGCCTGGCAATCTGTTGATAACTCCACTTGCAAGCTACAGTTTATTGTCTTTCGGAATGGAAAACTCTTTCCTAGCACAGGAAACTCATCAAATCTCGCAGATGATGGGAAACGTAGGACGGTTGCCACACCAGCTGTTTTTGCTAAAATAGGTGAGAAGCTGTTATGCATTATTTTCTTTAATCTAAAAGCTACAGTATATTTGACTGTGTGGAGATTAGAGGGGGAGTATGCAGTGTGCTGAGTCTGGAAACAGTCTCTGTCTTTAGTAAAATGTTTGCAATTGTTCCTATCTGCACGATTTTATTCAGATTGTCCTGCAAATAAAGAAATGTCCTTGCACTACGATTAGAATGCAAATTCTGGGCTACTGTGTGTTGACTGTGCTGTTACAGATGCTTGCTTCTTAAAGCTGTCGGGAGGAACCTCATTTTACTCTTTACAATTGCAATGTTCATGTCCTCGACACTGGTTAAAATAAGGCTTTTGGAGTGGGAGTAGTGCCCTGTTGCATGTATCAATACTCAGCACTATACTTTCTGATACGATGGATGTAAAACAGGTGTTGTTAAAGACTTTTATCTAAATAACATACATTGTATGTGCTAGTGAATCAGTATTTTCATTAATTACTCACTCATGCGATTTTACTGACTTTGTCCGATACCGAATAGTGCTCTCATTTCTATTAATATTTTTAAATGTCTGAATGTCACTTTCAAAGTGCAGAATTGTCTCAGCTATTAATCATGCCATGAAACCGAGCCATTTCTGCAGTTACATGGGCAGTAGTGTAATATTGGTCTGAGGAATATAACTGAAGAATCTGAAACAATAAAAAATATCTCTTTTGTGAGGAATTATTAGATCATTTTGACACAATATGTGATTGAAATGTTCAGATTTTTATTGATACCATTGCAAACTTCTCCGATGTGAGCACTACCTTTGGTATTGACCATTAAGGTTTTATGTCCACTGGCTTTTTTCCCCATAGTTTAGTGTATGTGATCTCTTTACAGAGCATTCGTCACTAAAGGATTTTCCACTCCGTCTCTCTGATTCAGTTTGTTCCTTTTGCAGATGGGTGCAGTTTTGGGAACCTCACCAGCCCTCTTACTATAGGATTGAGGCACTTTGCACGGGGTATAGACCCCATTGCAGCCTTCTGGGATTTTGACCTTCTCGATGGACATGGAGGCTGGTGGGGAGAAGGGTGCCACATAATTAGTTCTGCAGGCAATATTACCACCATTCAGAGTACACACTTCAGTAACTTTGCAGTGCTAATGGTAAGTATATGACTTGGCAAATATACCTATATTTTTCTCTCGCTCTCTCTTTTGCCTTGCATTTGTGTTATTTTTATGTGCATCTGTTTCATTCTGACTTGTCAGTAGCTGAGCCTCTGGGTTTTTATAATGTTTAGTATAAAACAGTCTAAAAGAAAGTAAGTTACTTAACTGCTAGTAAGTGAATAAACCTGGTGGTCAGTTTTAATATCCTGAGACAGGCCTAATCAGAAATGACATTAACTTCAGTCTTATAAATGAAAGTTCCATCATGGAATGATTAGTACGTAATGGTTATAAATTATGTGACAGGGTTTAAAAATGTATACTCCTGTGTGCTTTTACATCAGCACATCTCAGAGGCTGGTCTGCTTTTGTTCCTGCCCTGCACTGTGTTGATCATACTAATTAGTTGCAGGCATACCGCAATGTTGAATCATTTAATAAATGGAGACAAATAACATCTTCTGCTCTTTTAAGTATGGACAGAGCTGTCCTTGTTGATTCTGTTTGAGTTTTTGTTTGTACACCAGTGCTGATAGCCTACTTACGAAATTGCTGTTTGCAAAGAAAAATATTCCTGTGCAGTGCTAACACATCAGCTGCTTTGCTCTGCTCTCAGTCACACTTACACTTCCCATTGCAGTTATTTAACTAACCTGCTTAACAGAAAGTTACCTTCATAAAAGCAAAACTATTATGCATACAATAATGAACTGTTATTATTCAGGGACTAAAGGAAAGCGAACAAGAAATTGAAAGGTTTCTAAGCTTTAGGAAATGTTTTCACCCTTAAAAATATTTATTATAAACCAGTTGTAAAAAGATTAGATGTGTGCACTATTAATACTAGATTGCTCTTGAATGCTGATGCATGATTGCACTGTAGATGCTGCTTGTGTGCATTACAGAAATGTTTATAGTTGAGTAAATAATGTATTGTGTGTGTGTGTAAGGGACAGCAAACACAGGCGACAGGAATTGCGAGGACGTGTGCAGAGAATACCAATCTGCTGCTGTCAGATGGAGCCCAGATGGCAGCCAATCATAGCACAAAGCTCTGGTGCCCCGAGTTAAATGCAGATATTATCGTCCACTTCCTAAGAACTGATTTCCCTGAGACTTAGTAGAACATTTTTTCACCCATTATAGAATTGTTCAGAATTTAAGAGCTGTTTCTCAGATTTGATTACATCAAATATACCTCATTTTCTACAGCTCCCGTGAGTTCCCTTTCCCCCCCAGCCTCTTGTTTCCCAGAATATGAATCATAATTTTGCTTTGAGAATGTTTTTCTAAATTAATTAAAGAAAGCACCTGTTGACTTTGCAGGTGCCACACCCAAAATGGCTTCCTCCTTCTTTAACTGCTTGAGTTTAGCATGCTGTTCTTAAACTTTGAGCAGTTACTAAATTTTAATTAACTGTTTGCAATCAACCAATTCCATAGTTTGTATTTGTTTGAAAAGTTGAATACTGACACAAGTGCTGCAGTTAATTTTTGGTTTGTAAAGCCCATTTATCTCTGATAAGATGTAGGAGATGAGTTTTTCTACAACTGTAAAGGCAACTGAGGCACTTTTTACTGGAGCTTTTGTATGTGGTATGTCATTCTGCTTTAGGCCTTGTGTTTATCTGGTTATGAGAATTTGACTGTGCTTTATTTCATGTGTGCATCTTCCAATTTTATCTGTGCAAGACAAGAAAGTGGAATCTTAGAATCACAGTTGCTTTGCAATTTCTATGGTAGCAAACAATGGGATACATTTCTTAGCTCATTTTTCACAGTAACTTTTAAGGAAAAGGATGACAAGTAATTTTAAAAAATATATATAAAAATATGCACACACACACAAATCTGTTTTCCAACCACTGTCTTTCTAAACAGCTACTGGAAAATTTTTGTAGCTTCATTATGTCCCAACACTTTCATTTGAGTATTATTTCTTAAGCACTGTTTTGTGGCATAAAGTCAAGGATTATTTTATTTGATAGAAACTATGCTTTTCTGGGAAGTTCAATTCTCATACCAGAAATGAAAAATACATCATTGTTCTGCATTGTTATTAATTTATAAAATGAACAGTATAAAGTGCCTATGTGTACCTTATTAATTTATATCTATATGTAATGTATTTTAAAATACTAACAAACCATCAGCAAATGCAAAATACCTGGCTATGGTGTGTAGCTAATGAAATTAGCTACAATATCAAGATACATGTCATTAATCTGTAATTCTCCAATCTCTTAAACAACAAAAATTCGTAATTGATTATGATGGTTTGGGGTAGTTGCAGAAAACTGAGGTAGTACCTGCAAACTAAAAAGCAGCACTGAAGCTTTACATGACCATCAGAATCGTGTACATCCTGCTGTAGATTAAGTTGAAACAGAAGCCTCAGTCAATCCAACTGTCCATTTTATGGTTAGTACAGCACATATTCTGATTTGTCACCTTTTTAAATAGTAAGACAAAGTTTTCTAAGGTGCTTTTGTAGAAGTTTTTTTTGCCCATGTAATGTGAAAGGGTTAAAATAAAGGTTTTCTAGAGTCCTTTTTTTAGAAAGGCAGCAATCAAGGATTTATCAACTATGATTGATAATTAATAAGCATGAGCATACTTCAAGTGAGAGGAGTCATGTAGAGCCCTTTGATTTTTCCCTGTGACAGTTGTTCAAGTGATGTCAATGAGAGAGAAAGTTTAGTTTGGAGGGTGGGTTGGAAAGGAGCTACACGCTCCTTCCGTCACGTGGCCTCCACTTTCACTGTGCTCTGGGTTGAGCTGGCAAATAGAAGTAAAATAATAGAGTCAGACAAAACAGAGCTTTATCTTTTTCTGATCAGGTTTTCAGTAGTATGTCCTAGAGGTGAGAGTAAAATACTCTGAACTATCTCCCACATTATATTCCTGCCTTGCACTTAATGTACTGTGTTTAGACCGGCCCTCTATTTTGTCTTTTCTTCTGTTATCTGCAGGAGGAAGAGAGTTACACTCTAGTTTCTTTTAGAGGTGTCCAAAGTCCTATAGGGTCCTGAACTCTGCAATCTGATTTTCTATTTTAGAGTAAAATCATTAATTTATATACTTTGAAGCTATGTTATAGCTAATGATAAGTATTTGCTTCTTAAATACTGTATATTTGTGCTCTTGTGTGAATAGAGTTGTACGTCAGTTTTTTAATTTTTCAGGATGACGTGTGTGTATGTTATGAACAATCCAGAGACCTCTATATCTGAGTACTATCTCTTCAGGAGATGACAAAAATATCCAATAGCAACAATGAATTTCAAAATTTGCTAAATATGTTTTGGCATACATTGTCCTCTGTTCTTCCTTTCATTTTTCTTAGAACACAATAGAAATTCAATAGTGATGGATATTAGTGTAATTATATACAGCATTTCCTTTCTCTCCTTAGACTGCTTTGTCAATAGTAATTTCCTCAAATCTGCCAAATAGTCACAAATAAAAATGTTAAATCTAAATATGATACTTCCCAATTAACAAAAAATGGATTAACAAATATTCTTAGCCCTTCTAATTGTAATCCTAAAAGTAGGTTAACATAAAATCATAAGCAGCTTCTTTCCTGTTTTGTCACAATTTTGTCGTATTATTCCAACCAACATAGGTGTGGGTTTTGTTGGATTTTTGAGTTTCCTTTATGTGCATAAGGAGTAATTATTTGCAAAAGTAGCATACATTCAGCAGATGCTTATATGAGGTAATCAGGGCTGAAGAGACTGAGCTGACAAACCAGAGCATATTTGAAACTATTCTGGAAGCAAACCTTGGAAAATGGTGTGAATGAGAAAGTGAGAAGAGGCAGGATACTAGGAATGGATCACAGTAAGAGTCAGGGCATTTTCCTCTTGTTGTTTTGCAACCATTCCCTCAGTCTTCGAAGTCTTTCCAGTCTGGTATGAAAAAAGCTACTTTTTCAACATTTTCATTGTTATTGGAAATTGCAGAATTTCTTAAGCCTGTCCGTGAAGTTCAGTTCTGAATACAGAATTCTAAACTTCCATCTTTCAGATCTTCTCCAAATTAGGCAGCCTGTCTAAGCCTTTTGAGAAATTAATTCATGAGTCGGGGAAGTATTACAGAGATGTCATTTAGAAGGTTGACATAATTACAGTATTTGACATTTTCCCCATAGAGAACACAGGGTTTTCTCATAACAGGCTGTGGAAACATTGTTCTGTACTGTGAAAAATCAGACTGCCTTAACAAGAGGTTCAAGAATGAACATTTCAAGTCTTTTTTCATGTTTAAACATGAAGTTAAACACCTACAGGATAGACCTTAGCAGAGTTTATGCACCAAAGATTGTGAAAGTGATCCAGAAAGTTTACCTGCTATATGTAAAATTAACGTTTGTTGTAGTGGGAACTGCAAAATTCTCTGGAATTAGATTCCTCTGTACACGTGTAGATGTTTCCCAGTGTGAAGAGCCTGCAAGGAGGCACATGCTCTTCACTCCAGTCCTCAGCTGGCATGTGCTGCTCTCTGCTCATGGAATGCTCATTCTCATCAGAGAATGCTTAGCCCATATGGACAGGATTGAGTCCAGCCTCCAGAAAAGGCTGCTTTTTTAAGAATATTCCTGACTATCATTCTTTTGCACAAAGCCTTGGAATTAGAGTACTCTGAAGAGCAAGATCTGCTTTTTATTTTTTTTCCCTTCCACGTACATTTTATTAAATTGCATTTAATAATAGGTATTGTTTGCTCTGTAAAAAGCATAAACTGGCTTGGTACTGAGCTCAAAATTCCAGGCTTGTCTCCTCGAAAAGGCAGTGACTTTATCACAAATCAGATCTCTGACTCAAGCTCTTTCTTTGTTTTTCCTTTCTGTTGGCTTAATGGATCTTGCATTCATCATGGTGCAACTTCAGCCAGCTGGTAAATGGATTCAGATTGTAAGGCTCAGTAAAATATGCCAAATCTTGGAAGACAGATGGAAATTAAAGGCCTGGAATCCAGGCCTTGGGACATTTCATTGTCTTGGTGGCTTCTACTGAGCTCTACTGCTTTCAATTCAGCAATGTCATTCTTGTACTGAAGTGCCCAAAACTGGACACAGTAGTTGAGATTTGGGCTCACAAGTGGTGAATAGAAGGAAATAATAATTTCCCTCCCTCTGCTGTGTGCAGTTTTGGTAATATGGCCCAATATGGGATTCTCCTCATGTGCCACAAGTGCTCACCACTCTCGGTTTGTTTCACACAATCCTAAAAGGGTGAATGTGTAAGTTTCTCATTAGACAGCAACTTTTTGGCCTTATAGTTGTAGACACCAGTTTGCAGTGGTCAAAGTCTTGTAAGTATTCATTTTCCTGGGATAATTCCTGTGAGTTTTCAATATAATTATCATTTGAATCCCCTCTAGGAAATAAAATCCAACCTAACTTTTTAAAATGTAACATACAACTGTGCTGCTTTCCATACAGCATTTAAAAAAATGCTTCTTTTCTGCATGTTATCTTCCCCAGAAGATTGCTCAAGGGATGTTGGATCAATAAGGTTTCATTATCATCAGAGAGCAGACAAGATACATCTGTTATATGTCTATAATGAAATCAGTTTTCAATATACAAAACTTTTAAAAACTTCATTCTACTTTGGCATTAATGCATTTTCATACTCAAAATTTTACCATTTATTTACTGTAGGAGATTAGATAAGAGATAAAACTTGTATTTAAAAATGGAATTAGCTTTAAGGTGCTGATTGTTCTTCATTCTTCTGCAGGAAAAATGGTTGTATTCCTGTAGGACACATGGCATTTGCTTTTATACTGATGATCAAACACAGGGAGATGTTGAACCTTGCATCTACACTATTAAAACCTGGTTCTTTAGTACACAGTGATGGTACTCAAGTAAAATTGCTTTCATTTTTTGCTACATAAATGTGTAGCTTCACTGTGCTTCCTTCTTCACAACTTTAACTTTTCACAGTGACATCCAACTTACTTACTTCTTTAAATAACTGTTCTGTTACAACTGTATAGTTACAGTAACACATTTCTGAATGCAGAGAAGCTGTGTGTACCTAAAATTATGCCAAAGTGTACTATTAGTATATGAAAATATAATTACATCAGTAAGAGCTAGAAGTAAATGTTTTATCATTTTCAGCAGAGTATTTCTGTTTAAATTGTCCAGTTGTTTGCATTACTACTCATAATATGAGCTAAAATTGTATTGAACATTCCTGTCAAGCACTCATTCATCTACCTTGAGAGACTTACTCTCTAAAAGAATTAATGGGAAGATGATGCAAATAAAAACATGGGAGAAGAAGATGATCAGGGTGAAAAAGAGTGTTTGAGTAGACATTCAGAGACAGTTCTGAACCAAAAGACTTCTAAAGAATCATTTGAAAGTTATGCAGTCATGATATCCTGATTGTTTATTCATGCACACTGAAAGAAAACAAAAATGGGAAGGCCTTAAGAGCCAAGGTCTGTCATGTTGAAAAACTAGCACATCAAAAGACAGAGTTCTTTTCCTCCTCTTTTCCATTTGTTTGAGGGAAGAGTAGCAAGGACTGACACCTGTAGATGAGACAATAAAGCTGAGCTCCTCCATGAGAAGTGACCCCACCTCTCACTCTGGGTCTCGGTGAACTGGGCAGGGCAGAGAGAAAACTTGTGTGAGGGACAGGAGTAACAGAGCAGGTTTAACTGAGGTTTAACATGCAAGCTGAGGAAGTACCTGAAGAGAAATGGGATAACATAGAGCTGGCATTTTGTTTAGAAGTTATTTTTTCATTTTGATTGTCCTTTTTATATATGTTGTGGGCTGCTCTGTTTAGAACTGATGTTCATACCCATCTGGAGAAACCAGTACAATCAATCTTAGAAACTTTAAAGCTAATAATGAAGGAAAATAATGACTACTATGGCATCAGTTACTTGTGATCATTTTAGAAGGTAAACTAAATTCTCCCAATTTAGTAATTGCATATACTCATGAACATTATCTGCTTGTACATGGACAAGTTCATATTCATAAATAATGGTGCTAGAAATCAGCTCTCTGCATGCAAATGCAATTAAACAGAGGTATTAGCATTTCAGTCCCAGTTTCCTAAGGGGGGATTTCACCTCTGGAAAATAATGTATTGAATCTTCTTCTAAGGGAACCTAAGACTGACAAATAAGAAAAAAGTATTATAAATGTTTGCCAATATTTTAGATGTTGGAGTTTGCAGGATTGTCATGTTCTGTACTATTTCAGATTTTAGCTTTTTCGGCTGGGATGTATATTCACTTTTATGTGCAGAGTTAGTGCCCCTGCACATAGGAACTGGCATGGAGGTGACACTGTGTTTGAACTCAGGTGATAGGTTTTGTGTATAAATTTTAGTACCCGTGTGCAGAAATGTAATGCCACAAGCAAATGTGGCATAATGTATTACAGGGAATGTAATTTTAGTACCCAAGTACCTGTGTTTAGTACCTAGTTCAGATTTAATTCAGATAGGCTGAAGACATTCTGTTTTATGTAATGGGCTCCTTTTGCTTTTCACCCATCACACCTCCAGACTGAGCCCTCCTAAACGTGTAATAAAGCATGGGAATTTGATAAGGTTAATTTTACAAAGATATCAATAGTTTTTCATTATGTTTTTCATGCAGAATTGTGTCACTAGGCACTCACATGTCCAAAAGGAACACATGGATCTTTACTCTGCTGTTAATATAGCTGTCCAAGTTACTTTTGAATTACTATAGGGAGTAGAGTATTTCCAACTAAGTATGAAGGTCACTGGGTTACAGGAGTTGTATCAACCAGTAATTATATTTGAGCCAGTCAATAATTTGGGTGTATTCTCATGGTTCTTTTTTTTCTTTGAGTGGTTCTTCTGCAGCCATACATAAGCTATTTAGAGACCTTTATGGTGATTTGAAATTTTGTGCTTAATATCTTAGTAAAATACACTCATAAAGTTCATGTTATCACAAGGACCAGATATTGCTAATACTGGGAAAATGTAATATTCTGTGTACTTTTTCAGACTTTTCTTTTAATTAGGATATGTCTGCTTGTACAAAAAGGTTAATTTCTGTCTAGCAAACTGTATGCAGATGAGGAAGGAGCAGTCTGTTATTGCAAATTCATGAACTGTATCTACATTAAAAGTTCATCTTTTTTTTTCCCTGCCCTTGAAAGGGAACAGCTAGAAATGACAGGACATATTGGAATGAAGTCTCAGTTTCACACATGCCTAATAATGTTAAATAATTTTGCTCTTTCCACAGGATTTTAAGACAGTGCTGTCTTTCCCCCAGTACCCAGGGGAGTTTCTGCACCCTGTGGTTTATGCATGTACTGCAGTTATGTTGTTGTGCCTGTTTGCTTCCATTATCACCTACATTGTCCATCACAGGTAAGAATTCCATTTTAAGCACATATTAAATGGTCAGCACAACACTTGAATTTTTATAACCCTTACTGTGAAGATAAATAAAAATTATTTGAATTACTGTTGGATAATAACGGCAGCAATGTGATTTACACCAGAGAAATCAAAACAAAGTTTATGTCAACCTTTCTTAAGCTGTTCCCGAGCTTTCCTGACACATATGTTTAAATTTTCTGCGCACTTTTCCTAAGATTTCTAACTCAACAATTGAATATAAAACCATGAACACTATTAAGTTGCTTTCTGGCAAATTCTAGTCCAGCAGCCCTTTGGTCAGCTACACTTGCCATAATGGCTTTCAAGACCAAGTTTGGTTGGAAGACTGGTAACTATCACTGGATAAAAGAAACTTTCTTTGTCTTCTAAATTTTGGGTTTAGAAAATTTGTGTTGTCTTTGATATGAAAAATTTATATAAATGCCATTTTAACTACATACTTCTGGTTAAAGACCATTAGCAATTTAAACGAGTAGGACTGTATTGTACTGCAGAAGCTGCTAAATATTAATTACATGAAGTTAATGTAATGTCTTCTGATCTTCAGCTTCCATTTAATCCTTTAGAGATGTCTTGTTAAAGTTCTGCATATGTGAAGCTATGCAATAAGCCTTTTGCTTTTAGTGCTCTACTTTAAATGCTTGATTTGGTGGAGGAAACTTTAAATCAGTGAACTTTTATGATTTTTACCATTTATTTCACCTTTTTATAATTTATTTCAATGCTATGTAGGTCAGACTCTGTCCTGTGGGTAGATTGTTACACAGGTATTCAAGAACCTAAGAATTTTATTCTATCAAATTCAGTGTTTTTCCCAAATAGTAATCTTCATAATAAATATGTTGGGGGTTTTAATTTTAAAATGTGATTTTTTTTTTAACAGCACAATCCGAATAAGCAGAAAAGGATGGCACATGCTTCTCAACTTTTGTTTCCATACTGCGCTCACATTTGCTGTTTTTGCTGGTGGAATCAATCGCATTAAATATCCAATTATATGTCAAGCTGTAAGTATCTGTCTTAGTAATTCTTACTAATAGAATTGAAACTTGCAAATGAGTTTTTAACATAATCTTGGCAGTTCTTCTTTTCTTATACTGTTCCTGGATCCTAAGTTTCTCAAAATGAACTATTATAATCTTGTTGTATTACACATCTTTTAAAAAGGCCAGCACTGGGAATGTTCAGTGTTTGGTTGTCACATGAGTTTCTCTTGCCTCAGCATTTTTGGGGCAATAGTGTGGTGAGATGCACAGACAGGGCTGGATTCAGCTGCTCTGAATAGAAAGGCTGAGTCTGTCCAATGTGTAAAGAGAGTCATTGCAGTCATCTTCTGTAATGCATGATGAGGGCTTGTTGCAATTTGTTTGCCTTGATTTCTTCCTCTCAGATTTTGTAGAAGTGCACCAGGTCTCATGAATTTTGTTGAATTTTATTTTCCTGTAGTAAAGCCCTTTGTTTAGCCAATGTTCTCCTGGATTTTTTGCCTGTCACTAAATCCAGTTCTTCTGATTGCCTTGAATGGGTGTAAATAGCCAGAGTCAGGAGTCAGGAGCAAAGCTTGCATAGCTAGTGTAAGAGTTTTCACTCTTACAGGATGCAGTGAGGTGCTTTGGAAGCCTTTTGTGTATCCTTGTGCATGACTATCAGTAAAGAGCACATGTGGGTCTGTAAGCACTGGGACGTTCTACATGTGAGGTCTACCTAAGTGTGTTACATCACACTCATTTAAATAACACAGTTGTCCACTAGATTGAGAGTCATTGCTCACAATATCTAGTGTATTGTGACATAATTAATTTGTAAGTTCTAGCAGATTGAAATATCACTTACCATTGTCTTTGTCTGCAGTTTGCAAGTGATAGCAGCAGATCAGTTTGTAGGGCAGCCATGGCCGTGTAATTACATGGTCACAAATGACCATCTGTTGTTTCAGACGTTGTCTGATTATTTACTTTGCAGCTTGCATGGTAGCAATGTGGTATTAACAGCTATAATGAAAAATTGATTGAGATAAATGTGTTATTAATAGCCTTTTATAAGTAGTACATAAACTACAGGGGTATCTTAATAAAGTGCATTACCAGTGGCATCTGTCTCTTGCTATGGGATAGGGCCAGATCCTGAGGTGCTGAGAAATGTGCACACTTAGAGAAACTGAATTGAACCATCCCTACATGTCTGCTAACCAGTTTCATAAAGTTATTTGTTTACCTGATAGTATGTTACATCAACAGACAATATCATCAGTAGTTATAATATAGGAAAGATACAAGTGACACAAGACAAAGACTGTCCTCTATTTCCTGGTAGAAATTGTCTGATGCAATTAGACAGGGCTAATGGATGAAATAGTCCAAGCAATCTAAGACAAGGCTCCAATAGTTGGTACTAGAGGCTGAAATACTGCTCACTTTGAGAACACCCTACCCAGCCACAGATCCTTTCTTGCTTTCTCACAGCAAGGTTTTCAAAATTCTGAGTCCCAGTGCCTGTGTCCTGTGATAACCCTGAGATGATTACTCTGTGATTTAAAATCCAGTGTGCCAAAGCTCCTATACTGGGGCTTAAAATATATTTGTGAAGATGTTACTGCTTCAAACAGCACTAAAATATTAGTTATACCACAGGTGTAACACCATCAGTTGCCATTCCACAGGTATCCATAATTCTGCTAAAATTCAAAGCACAACTTCAACCTGAAGCAATGCAGTTTTCACTTTTTAGTTCCCAAGTGCATAGGGAAGATTCCAAGGGCAAGTATTTTTTGTCCTAATCACTGAAATGTTGTATAAAAGCCATTCAACCACCACCTTTCCTATTGTAATTATCCCTAAAACCTCCACAAAAAATTCACTGCAGTATACTTACGAATGTGAAATAATAGACTGAGTTAACTTTTATCCTTCAAATTTAACCAAAAGGGGTGCTTCTAAATTAGCTTCACTTGGATCACCTTCTGTCTCTAAATGGGTAGTTACAGGTTAGTTTTAAACATCAGGAATTAATCCTATGGAAATGGGCCCATTTTATGTGGTAGCTGGAAGAACCTTCAAATCCCCTTCAAGGCAAAGCAGTCACACAGAAAAGGTTGGGTTGGTTTTTTTTTTTTTTTTCAGAAATGGTCATTTATTTTTATGTGGAATCTAAAAATATAAAATTCCCTTTTAAACCTGCATATCTGTTTCAGAGAGGATTTTGATTAGACCTTTCACTTGCATATGTGCTCTGCAGTCTTCATGATTTACAAAAAAAACCTGATGTTAGAGTGCTGGTCTAGAAGAGTTGATTGTATCTTCACACTTTTCCTGAGTGAATGAATCTACAGACTCTTCAGATTACCCTTGAATCTCATTCTGGGTGCCACTGAATGTTGGCTGTTGTAGAATCCAGACTCTGAAGTTCACTGGCAAAATCTTCCATGCAAGTCAGAGGTTGTCTTAGGAGCAGCAGGGATGAATCAGAGGCAGAACACTGCCAGAAGGGTGCTTGAGCCAGCCAGTGAGCCCTTCCATCTGCCAGTCAGGGCCTCAGAGCTGTTTCCTTCACAAGGCAGGAGGGAGCTCACTCCTTTCATGTAAAGAATGAGAGAGAAGGAGACACAACTGTTGCTGGATCACTCCCCATGTGTGGGAGGCATCAGTTCTGTACCCTCAAAGATTTCTGTTCCATGGCTTCTGCCATGAGGTTATGGATGCCAGGGGATGAAAGCATCAGTTAAACATGTTGAAGCATGAGGAATGGACGTCTGGGCACAAGATTCAGAAGGCAGAAAAGTTATGGAGAGAGACAGAATCTTATTTTTTTAATTGCATGATCACTCCAATTACATCTCCAAGAACCTCTATATGGTTTATAAAATAAAAGCTTCCATGTAAACTTTGGCAAGGCTCAGATCTTCCTTCTCCCTGGTGAATGCCATGTGTGAAGCTGCTTGTGAATTCATTTCTGTAAGGCAGTAAATCTTCAGCAAGGAAGGCAAAGCTCATTCCATACTAGCCAGCAGCCTGCAAGTTCAACTCAGGAAGTTGAACTTCTTGCTCTAAATTTTCTACCTGTGAAGGGAGCATGGGGTTTTGCTAATGTTAAATGTTTAAAGATCATGAAATATTCACATCCACTGGTGTTACAGACTGCAGAGAAATCCTGAACCCCTTCATCTCATAGAAAAGTATTATTTTCATTGCAGGATTAATAGTTTAATCAGGATGTCCATGCATATCTGTGTCCTTTTTTAAATAGAACTGAATTAAGAAGCACAATCTTATCTGAAATATTACACCAATTAGAAAAATAAAAAGAAATTAAATTAAAAATTTGAGGAAAACAAAGAAAATTGTGTGCAACTTAAAGCTGATCAAGAGACTTTTTTGTGCCAAAATGCTTTGCATAAATGTGCATTCTGGTCATTACCATAGTAACTGCATCACATGGAACTTAACTTATCTCTAGGGTACTGAAATTTATTGAAGGAGCACAAACAGACAGCATCTTCTTACTGCAGAAAAGTATAATCTTCTATTCAAAAGGCTAGTGCTTATTCCCAAAGATAAGAGTTCTAAGAACACAGGACCTGTTAAAAATGAATACAAGAAAACAGGAAATTTTTACCGTATAACTGGGGTTATTAAAGAGCGTTATGTACAATGCTGTTTTCAATGCATGTATTCTGACAGTTTTTTCTGTACCATTTGCCTGTCAGTAGAAAACCTTCTTAAAGACAGGGGTCATCACTTCAATATTTCCAATCATTATCCTTTATTCTGTGTGGAGAACTCAAACTTTTCCATACAATTTTATGTGAAATACAGAAGTTCTGCTAATAGTGAAAATAGTTTTATCACTTTGGTAATTAATTTATTTATAGTTTTTGGCCTTGAAGCTTTACAGATGTAGAAATCCAGTAACAAGGTATACACAGCTAAATTTGTACCCTGGACCCTTTCAGGTCTAACCTCAAGTTTGCATTTGCTAAGAGAGTGAAGAAAGAGTTTACTGAACAAAGCAACCTTGGTCTTTCTGTTGATCCTCACCTTCCCCCAGTGTCATGAGCTGCTGCCTCATGTATTTCTACCACAGGGTCCAGGTGTCTTCCTGGCTTGAGAGAGTCAGAAAGAGGGGATCCCACTGGAGGGCACAAAAGAACAAGCACAACAATGAGGAGGATGCATCTCTGTGACATAACTGATGTCACTGGGCAGACAAGGGGAAGGAAGAGGCAGAGAGCAAAACCCAGCACTTTGAAACACTGAACTTTCAATTTGAAGTGTGACAAGCATTTCTTTACTAATTATTAGTGTATGAATAATAGCAAAAATTAATAGAATTTAGTGTAACAGCTCAGTGTACCCTTCCAAATTCCAGACTTCTGCTGTGTCATGTCAAATCTGTCAGTCATAAGGAGGTCCTGTATCTTCAGGATAATTCCTTGTTTCCTTCAAGCAAGAAATGCAAATGGTTGAGGGGTTGGGTGGTTTGGTTTGGGTTTTTTTGAGAGAGAGGTGCGGATCATTAAAGAATGACTACAGAGAATGATAACATTTTTGCATCCTCCATGTTTGTTCAATTTCTCCACATATCAGAAGTAACTCAGTTGCTGAAACATGAGCACACTGTGAAAAACAGTAATGTGATGCAGATGTGGCATAGCCATGATGCTTTCAGTCAGTTCAGTTGCCTCCTTGAAAGTTCAATAAAATGGTTTGGTTGTGCTATTTTTAGGTCTTACGTTCATTTAAGTGGCTGATGATTTCTATCTATATGGTCATATGTGTTTTGAGAATTTGACATGTAGGTGCCTTTTGGCATGGAATTCATTTCAACTGTTCCTATTATTGCACATACTTGTGTGAAAAACAGAATATATAGCAGCAGGGCCATGCTGAAATGAGAAAGAGGTTAGGAGCTAAATATCTAGATTTTTTCCAGTTATTTCTTATTATTTCTGCCTCCTTTTTCTTCCCCCTTTCTTGTCCTCCTGCCTCCTCTCCCTGCTCATGATCCTGTTCAGGGCATCCCTACAGAACTGTGCCTGTGAACCAAGCCCAGGCAGCACCAGTCCCTGAGCTGGCAGCGTCTGCCAGCTCATAATGCACACTTGTCTCACTCTCTTATTTCTGCTGCTTTTACCTCAAGCAACAGCAGTGATGAAGGCTTTATCCTCCCCTGTCTAATGTGACAGACAAGTCCCAGAGAAAATTACAAAAAGTTTTCCGTTGGTGATATTTGCTGCTATCTTCAAGTTTTGAGCTATGATATGTTTATATGTTTTAAATATAAACAAAATGCATGGATTTTTTTTTTTCTTTACCCATCAATTATTTTGTTTTAAGTGGAGCAAAAATGAACACTGGTTCAAATAAATCATTATAATAGATTTATGTTAGCTTTATTCAGCAATTCTCTGTATTCCTTAAACATTTATGTTCTTTCCAATTATAGCAATATTTTACTTGTCACTGCAAAATGTCAGGTTATGGCTTCAAAGGTAACCTCATTTTATATAATCATATGCAGACTTAGCTGATGTAATAAAGCACTGGAGATTGGATAAAATTCCAATTAGTGCTTCCATAGTAATGAATAACCATTACTAACAAAACAAAGATGTTAGCATTTTAGAGGTGTTTGTACTTTGTTTCCTTTCAATGATAAACAAACCAGTTTCTTGGAGACAAAGTGATAATAACACTATTAGAGTTCATCATTCTTAAGGGGGGATGCCAAGAGCAGTCTTTTTTTTTTTAATTCTGTTGCCAAGTTTATAATTTTCTTTAAATATGTCTGAAAATAATCTGGATTTATCAGTGCAAATAGCACTGATGCCATTGCCAGCAGTCAACCTTGCCTGTGTATAGCAGTGAGGGAACTACAGCAGGATATTCCTGAAAAGTTAAAGGAAATAGCATAATAGCAAGCAAAAACCCTGTTCTGGCCTCTCATTAAATTTTAAATTGCATTTTCATGATAGGCTAACAAAGAGTGCAACACACACTAAGAGTCACATCACTTTAAATCCACGTGTAAAATGTTTTCATTAAACAGGTTCTTAGAAAATAAATGTTTTTACATTTCCATTTCCTGACATTGCTTCTGGTATTACAGATAATACTATCTATGGTAGATTAAATAATTGGTTTTAAGTGTGGGTGTTAGATGCATTTATAAATTCAATTAAAAAATCTTTTTGCCTGTGCCCTTATGAAGTTTTACTGATCCATTCATTGAGTGTTTAATTGTCCACTCTTTTTTTTAGGTTGGCATAGTACTGCATTATTCTACACTCTCTACTATGCTATGGATCGGAGTAACTGCCAGGAATATTTATAAGCAAGTCACAAAAAAACCTCAGCCTTGCCAAAACAGTGACCAACCTTCTTATCCAAAGCAACCTCTACTCAGGTATGGAATATTAGTTATATTATTTTTTAATCTTTTCCTAGAACATATAAATTATAAGCAAATTCTCATTCTTATTTCTGTATCTTTTACGTTTTATATACTATAAATAGCATCCATAAAGAATTGAGCCACTTAGGTGTGTACAAAAATCTGAGTGTTTATTGTATGCTGATAGTTAACTCTACTCAGGAGATGGAAATACGCAGAACTGGAGTTCAGATACCTTTATCTGAACAGGAAGAATTGAAATGTTTCTATTGATTTCTTATGGAGGGGAAAAAAAAAATCCCCAAAACCAGAAACCGGCTTGATTCCGAGCCTTATTTAATTGTCAGCAAATGTGTTGTAATTACCATTTACCTTTATCTCTTCTGCTCTACTTCTTGCCCACACTTGTATTGAAAGCCTAATGACCTGAGAGCAGCCTTGCTCATTGCCCAGCAGAGAAGTGATGCTCTTGGAGGAGCAGCTGAAGTCTGCTCTCCCTCCCAGCCCTCGCTGGAGCAGCCTCACCAGTGTGCCTCTGATGGCATCGCAGGTGTGAGACAGTAGGAGTTCCTGCCAGATGCCTCTGAGACACTGAAACTCCCAGCCAAAATAGGCAGTCTGCACGAGAAAAAAAAAAAAAATTCAGCTCTAGCAAAACCTTACCACAAAACCAGGATTTTCAGCCAAAGGCATGAGAAGATTAATTCATGTTTTTTGAGCTCAGCTATCAAAAAACTACATGTTAGCCAAAGTTATATATTGTCCCTATGCAGATTTTGGAGGGAGACAAAAAAAGAACTTCCAGAGGACAATTCCTCCTATCCCTCTTGAATGTTTGTGTGAGGATGAATTGCCTCTCTTTTCCCACAGATCACGGACCAGTCTGAATGGTCAATTTAGCCTAAAGACCTCAGTTTTATAGAGGAGGTCAGGAAATAAAAGTACTACTTTTTATGTGTTTTCTGTGAAAAATCCATGCTGTATTCTTTTAAACAGATGTAGATTATTTTATTTTAAATACAAAATTTTTAGCAAGTAGCATTTATAGATGACTGTGTGATGTTGTCACAACTTGTTAAAAGTCTGTAGGAAGACGAATTGAGTTTTTCCATCTGATCCTGCAGAGTCAAATTTTTACTAACATGATTTTAGTTAGAAAACTAGCTAGTTTTCTTCTTTTTAAAACACTTTATTTCTAGAGATGAATTGACTAAAGTTAACATAAAATGTATATTGTGATGAGAAGGAGTGCCATAATGATCCTTAGCTTTGTTAGGTGTGAGTGCCTGACTTTGCTAATCCATGATTTACTACACCATTCTTCAGAGATGAGAATTTCACTCCTTCAGTTACCAACTCATGGCAAAATGAATAATTGCCAATTTCCAAATGCTGCAGTGTGACTATTAAGGTAGAAAATTGTTACAAGTTACATAGACCCAGCATAGTGTATGTTCTTCAAATTCAAATCTTGTTTGAGTTGGAAAACAATAGACAGTCAGGTTACAGGAAAGATTACTCTAATTAGAATCTTTGTTGTACCCGTCATGTTGAGGTTGCCAGACAGTGAAAATAAATAGTAGCTATTTTAAGTTTAGCAATAGAAATGATAAACCACCTTCTAGCTGTACGAGAACATGGGTATAATTGTTTAATAGCTAAGTAAAATTATTCTAAGCTATTTTTCTCACACAGGGCACCATGTATCTTAGAGGCACTGAAAATGTCTAATACAATTTCACAATGCACTAGATTCAAAATTGTAACTGTTTTCACTTCATGTAGAAAACAGGCATAGCATATTTAGTATTAAGAATCACTTTAAGCAAGAAAATGCTAAACTCATAATTAGTAGTTGTTTGTTCTTTTAGAATGAAAATTATAATTTTTGGGGGGCATTTTACCTTTCCTGGTCTAAATAAAATTAAAGTCTGAATTATTCTTTGTCATAATATTTCCATAAAATCCATTAAGGATGCTTACATTTCAATGCAGTCATTTATAAGAAATATTTTAACTAGTCAATATTCTTGTGCCTGTAAGCCAATGCCAGCCTTTATACATATTGTTCCTCAGGTACTTGAGGGAAAACATCTGAGTTTGGGTGGGGGGGTGTTAATTTGTCTCCATTTGACATCAGTAGATAGCTAAATAATATAAAGTTTACTCAGATGGAGATGGAGTTAGACTCTTTTATGTCAGGACTGTCAGTGACAGGAAGCAAATGATACGAGACACTTTTAGACAAGATGTAGTTTTTCAGTGGTCCTTCTCCATAGACTTAGAGAAGTGTACAATACAAATATTGTGTATTGGTTTTTGGCAAGAGCTCTATGCTTGGCTGTTGTCCTTCAGTCTTCTTTGGCAATGGTTGTATTTGATAGATATTTGATAGAAACTGGTGTTTCCAGTTCACATGTGAGTATTTTTGTAGTCCTTGTATATGTGCTTGCTGTTTGAGACATAGGGGTACCTTTTGTGAGTCAGTAAGTGGGATCTAATGCCAAAACTCAGTACATAAATCTATCATGTGGAATCTACCAAGAAATCATAAAAATTATCTCACCACATTTGTTTCACAAAGCTTGGTCCATTCTAAAAAGTAACTGAAATAGTGAAAAAAAATAGGATATCTGAAAGGAGACCTTATCTGTTAGTAGAAAAGGATGCAGGCTTGTAAGAGTTGTTGTGGTTTCTCTGCCTGCTGTTTGCATATTCATTTGCAGAAGCAAGACAAATGAGGTGTCCTTGATCTTTTTCTCCTACTTTTCTTTGAGCTGTAGCAATAAGTACCCTATTATGTAAAGCTGTGGTTCTTTATAAGTTTTCTCTCTTCTAGATAAAGTGATCAAATTTGAAACATTTTTGCACTCTAATTTGACTTCATGGTAATATGATTTTAAATATTGCCTCTTTTTATATGTTAATCATGTATTATGAGATACATTATGTACACTGTACATTAAAGAGTATATATATTTTATTATATATATTATTCAGGAAATATATATTATCTGTTAATTACAGAGTTAAGCCCCTGAGGGCCTATCACTTTGAAGACTGGAACCAACTGTAACAATTTTGGCATTTTTCTCTAAATGTGCCTGGATGCTAATGAGGTGGATCAAATTAATGCATCATTGAGTTTTGTGTATTGAAATTCTGAACCTTAGCACTTCAACAGATAATGAAATTACTTCCTGTAAAATATACTCTCTGGTATTCTTAATAGAAATAAATAATTCTATCTGTTCATCCTCTGTGGACATTTGTTAAACCTGGCAGAGTTTAGCTTCTGACTCATTTGAAGGCAGATTTTGCCAGCAAAGGCAAAGGGGCATGCAAGATTTAGCTATTACTGCAATGTACAAAACTTCTTAGTTTTTGTGCCTGCTATGTGCATGCATACATGCACATACAATGCTCATACATATTTTTCATACAGTGCTCTGTGGGCATACAGATTAGACAGAAGTACAGACCAGCAGAAAATACTTCTGAAAGATACTCTATTAAAATAATTTCTTTCTATAGTGACAGAAAAAAAAATCAGATTACATTCATTTTTAATAAGATAACTAGTGAGCACAACTGCATTCTAAACATTTAAAATAAAACATAAATAAGCTGCTAGCTGGGCCAGAGATTGGTGATAAGGAAACAGATAATTAAGTTTTATCTCTAGGTTAGGTACAAATATATCTCCTAATATTCTCCCACCTCTTTTATTCAATGAATGTCTTGCAAGATAAGTAATACAGCAGTCTTCAGATTACAGAGTCCAATATCCCATATCTGTCATGAAAAAATACCAATGTGCATAAATGAGATTGCAGAAGCAACAGCAAAATGGGTAACAGTTGATCTCACTGTCTCTGTTGAACTTCATCTTATTTTTCATGTAACATATTTTGATAAGCGTTTTTAAATGTTCTTTCTAAAATTGTGGGGCTATTAGGAAATGTTCCCCATGCAGTGCTTTAGAAAAATTGTATATCTAGCTGTAGTAGCAATTTCAGAATGGATTGTGCCCTTTGCTTTGTATTCTAAGTAGTAGCCTTAGTACTAGAGTTAGAAAATCATAACTGAGGCAAATTGAAACACTTTGCAGCAGCACAGGCAGAGTACCTACAGTCAATAACACTGGCTTCAATTTCCTTCTCTTACTGTTTTCAACCTTAAATAATTTTAAGGGTTAAGAATAATTTTTAGAAAGCTGATTGTCTATTTCACATATTTTGAAATGTGTTAACTGTCCTTTAAAGCTGCAGCAGATCAGACCTAGAAGTGCAATAGTTGAGAATGGGAGTAGCTTGGTCAAACTATGGATCTGCTAATGGATGTTTACATGCAGATGTGTGTATGGGTGTCTGCTATTCTGTATGAGGTTGTACATGGGCAAGTTTCTGTACATCATACATACACTTCCAGAGTACAGAGCAATGTCTTGGAAGCAGCAATGAAAGGGCCCTTCCCAGTGAGCTGTGGTTGTGGTGTGGTGGTGACTGACAACCTGCACGCTGAGCTCCTGCAGGATGTGGCAGTGCTGCACTGGCGTCCTCCCCCTCTCCTTGGGAGTGTGGCAGCAGCTCTTCACATCCACTCCCTAGCTCATTATTTCTCTCAGCTACCTAAACATTAATCACTAGCACCCAGCTGAACAGTAGCTAAGTATCTTTGAGACACTGAATTATGCTAAATCCTTTCACTGCAAAAAGGAGAAACCACACTAAACTCTCAAATACAAGGAAATCCTCTCCTGTTATTGTCGACTAGTTCTGTGATGGTGCTCCTGCCTTACAGTGAGGGGATTTTAAAGACTTGCATGATACCACAGGGGTCATGGCACCCACTTAGTGCTTTGTTCACAGTGCTAACCCTGCTTTTCTCAGGATGAACATTTAGCTGCTTGATCTGAATTCTGACAAGCTGGAAACCAACACGTGGGCACAAATGGATTTATTGCTGCGTTTGCCTAACTGCTGGTCCTGAGAGAGTCTGGCAGGAAATGTTGTGACTTCCATCACAAATTGATTATAGGGAAATATTTACTGAATAAGTTACCAGTAAAGCAGGCTGTGTCTTGAATATGAGTTGCACACAGCAATGCTCATTATGTCATTAGAATATTATGTCACATGATATTTTTGCACCATAGTGGAGATACTGAAAACATTCCAGTTATAAAGGCCAAAGACTTAGTTTTTAAAGAATGATTATGTCCAGAGAAAAACCCTAGAATAAAAAAAACCCTAATGCTTTCTAATATTCCTGAGGCTGAAAGGGTCTTCAGAAAATGATAGTTGTTAATGTTCCCTATCATTTATAACAAGCAACAATTTATTGCAGCATGATAGTGGTGTAATGGGGGATCAACATTTGACTGTTATAAGAAATACTTTATTAAACATCAAGTTTGGCAAATATGCTATTTTTTTGGCCATGCCCTTTTCTGAATCTTCAGACTGAATCACATGAAGCGACTTAATTTACATTCTGACAGACAGAGACATTACTTGTCCCCTTGACACCAGCAGCTCTGAAATGCAGTTAGGTTCTAGTGCATTTTTCATTAGTGCTGGCTCTCATGAATTCATGTCTTCTAGTATGAAACAGTGATTGAGAGAGAGGGAGAGAGAAAGAGGTCAGATGAAAAGTATTGTTTGCAATCCACTGTTTTCTTCTTCGTGATATGCTCTTAAAAATTAACTCATACAATTTTGATCCATGAAAGCCCATCTTTCCTTCCCACAGAGAACATACCAAACTTCCTCTATAAAGTATGAATTTAGACCTGATTATCCCAAGGGATCATCTGTCTTTTTCTTAAAAATTTTCTATGGTTTGAATATGTTGAATTAAATGGGAACTGCCACGGGGCAGAATTCTCAGGAGCCTTGAGGAGATCTCTCTAGTTCACTCTTTACTGTTAGCATAGACCCAGTTGTGTCATTGCAGAGTAAGGGAAATTATGTCTCCCTGTAAGTAAGGTTTTCACCAGCTGGATGAACCATGGCATGGTGAGCCAAGAGTCTCTCTGAAAATCTGCTTCAGGAAGTTTGCTATAATTTAAGCACTTGATTGTATCCTTTGGTTACAGGATAAAATATTTTGATGTGGGCAGGGTCAGTCATCAGGAAGTTTATCTCAAATTTTTGATATTATAATCAACATTTCTTATTTTAGATATGGGAAGTTAAGACCAGAAGTGTATATTATTAGATAATTTTTAAATGGTGCAGTAATTTTTTGCAATCCTCATGTATCCTCAAGGCTGCTTATTGCCTCCATGCTGTAAGCTCCTAAAAACAACAAAGTGTGTAACAGCTGTTTTCATCACAGGGCTTGAGTTGGGAGGGACCTTAAAGATAATCTAGTGATATTTCTTAGATATTATCTGCAAAATACTATTGCCATGTTTCTTGTTTCAATATTTGTCATATTTCCCAGGAAGGTAAAAGGCCATGTTGCTGAAATAGCTTTTCTAAATTTTTTTGCATTTAATAATATTGAATGTAAGAAAAGCCATGTTTCCCTTCCAGCTATTGTGTTCATTTTATTCACCAAAGTAAGGCTTATATTTACAGCATCAAATACTGAGAAAGTGGTTGCACTTTGCATAGGCCAGGTAAATATTCATTGCTGACAGCGCTGGATTCATAGCATGGAGGTGTTTTCCTGCCAACTCTTAATCAAACAGAAGTGATTAGAACTTTTCTTCTCCACCTTCAATGTGAGTGATTGAATTGTGGAGTCCCTAACAGCCAGATGGTAACAGAGCCACCTGCTTTGCTTGTATTTCCACTTAATTTGGCTTGTGAATCAAAATTCAAAAAGTTTGTTCTCGTGGAATAGTTGGCAATACTGTTCTTCAAAACTGACCTGAATGCACTACCAAATACTTCAAGGGAATGATCCCCAGAGGATAAGATCCTCCTTCATGTGAACTGATTTCAAGTGCATGTCAAAATCAAAGTAGAAAAAGGATTTTTGTTGCTGTAATTACTTCATTAGCTAAGGTACAGCGAGGTACACACGATGGTGGCACTTTTCAGAGTAGAAACACAATAATACCAAATCTTTAAGAGATGTTGAGGTAGAAGGTGAAGTTTTATCCTCTTTTTTTAAAGAACAGTGTCTGAGCTACTTAGTATAGATGAAAAGAAAGGGGTTATGATTATTGCAAAAGAAACATATGTCAGCTTACTACTTGTAAACAAATATTAAACAGCATAGCAAGTCACTTAGATCCATTCAACTGAAACTCTCTCCAATGCTATGGCTATTGACAAACATGGCCAAAAAAAGAAAATGACCACACCTGAGTGATACCTGGGCATTTAATGAGGAAATGATGGGCTAGGGATAGAAATTTTAACTACATGAGTTATGACATTTGCAAGCTTTCAAAATTGTGAGCTTCCTGAAGACTTAAAATGAATTCTATGGTATTTTCAGATTTGAAAGGTTTGAACTGCAACATGCTGATCTGCAGAACTGTGTATTAGATTGAATTTTCAGCTGCTTTTATCCTGAGTTCACATCTAGGTATTTCCTGAAAATTCAGAAGTCTTGTCACACTGTCCCTTGCCTCAGTAGCTTTTAGCATTTGAGCTACTCATATACATAATTGTAGAGGGTAAGTTAGAGGGTGGGTAAGCTTGATAAAATGCTCCGTGCTTTGATATGCTGCTCCAGGCAAAATGTAAAATGCTGATTGGAAATTCTACAAGTTCAAGGATTTTTAGAAGATAATATATTCAGACTCCAATGGGGGCTTTGTAGGAAACTTTATCAGATTTGATAGAACTAAATATTTTCTCAGATGGTTCTCTGGTGTCATATAGATTAAACTTGATTGTGCTTAAATGCTGTAAAGATAAATGCATAAGATCTTTTCAAGTGTGCTTATTGTAATTGTGTGGACAAAGAACTAAGCATTCCCATCTGCATTAAATTATATTCACCACAATTACAGAAAAGAATATCTGATTTTTAATAGCAGATGATTGTGCTCATTAATTAGTGAGAAAAATTAGTCACATTAGATACAAATTCTTTCTTACAAATATTATTCCATGAGAAAGAACTTAAAGTTTGTTACAGGACACCTGTCTTAAGCAGGCATCTGTATATATGCAGCTTAGCTGTAATGAAAACCCTGATGTTGCAAGAAAATGTAAGTCATGAAGATTTATGAAGTATGTTGTGCAGACTGATAAACTGCAGTGTCACAGAAATGAGAATGTTGCAGGCAGCCAACTAGTGCAATATAGGATTGTGCAACAGTCTGATAATAACTGCAGTACAGTACAATCACTGTGCATTTAAATTATAGCCCAGCATAAGACATAGGAGGTATTGCATTTACCAATACATTGCCACTAAAAATAAAGTAATTTTGGCTAAAAGGTATTATTAGATTCCAAGAGTAAATGCTTAACAAAAAAAAAGTTTATCTTAAAATACGGCTTATCTTAAAATAAACTAGCAATAAAACCCAAATATATATATATTATGCACATATGTATATATATTAGCAGTGATAGTTTTAAATACATAATTTTAATGTTTCATAATATTTTTCTTTATTAAAGAATGGCAACATTCAAGGAAATTAAATTATATTCCCTGGACAAATAAAATTGGTGAAATCCACAGATATGTATATTACATTAAATATGTTGGAGCATATTTATGTATAACTGTTGAAAATTCAGTTTCAGACCTGGCTTATGCTATGCATACTTCCTGTCAAATATGTGTGATAATCTCTGGTTTATGCCTGTTTGGAAGGAGGGCTTAAAAGTCCTGTGAGGAAAAGCTGCATTAGATTATTTCACTTGGTTTTGAGTTGAGACACCATGGAAAATTATACATAAAGTTCCACTGATCTCCCTGACATTGTATATCCTAAGTAGTTGAAACCCACCACTGGAAATGTGGATGACTCTTTTCAAGTGAGTGTTCAGTAGAAACTCCAAATGAGAAGGCATTAAAGAGAAAATCATGCAACAAATAATAAGCCTAAATTGCAGCAAGGGGCGAATAGGTTAATATTAGGAAAATATTTCAACTTATGAAAATAGTTGGCAATTAAAACAGCTTACCTGGAAGGCTGTGGGAACTCTGTCCCAAGCAATTTGTTAACATAGATTAGATAAGGCCACGCCAGTCATGACAGATGTTTAACATGACCCTGACTCAGAGTTTTGAGTGGAGTAGATGATCTCCTGATGTTCATTCCTGCCCTACAATTCTGTTACTAGCAAACCAAGGATTTTTCCTAACAATATTTTCATTTTTCAACCCTTATTTGCTGCTGAATTTCTACAGCCTCATTGGTCTCATAAGAAACTCCTGTGTTTCATTATGCAAGCAAATTCTGACAGAAGAGACTTTGAAACTAATGTGTTCCAAATATGCCTTCAGTGTTTGGAAATGCTTTGAGTCTTGTAGAAACTGGCTGCTGATCCTGCAGGTATTTTTATTCAGGTACCACCTCACTATATAAAATTTAACAAAAAATTAGGCCACCTTCTGCTCTGACACACATGCACTCACATTGGGTTTTCAGTGGGAGTTACACATTTTTAGTTACAAGAAGATTTTGGTTCATAGGTTGAAAATACTGCTGGTTGCTACTTAAAAATATATTTTTGTAAATATTCTGTAGTTTTAATGATGCGGATTAAAATAATTTCAATGTATAATATATAATATACCTTAGGAAAATAGAAAGTCCAGGTTAAACTTTATGCCTGTATTGATTGAGTACTCATTCAGACAAAGGGGTAATGCCATAATTATTGGATTACACTTAGTGCTCAGTGAATCACTCAGGATTTTAAGTTTATCAGAAAGTGAACATTGGTGAGGTTTTCTGTGAAAGAAAACTTCAGCACACAAGATACCTGACTTACTTATCTATTGTTAATAAGAGATACCTGGTATTGTTTTAGCTATTAATTATGAGGTAAAAGAACTATGATTACAGAAAACCATTTGTGTTTAATTTTCAATATTTGTGAGCAACGTCAAGAAAAAGTCATGAGTGGTCAGTCACACGATCTTGCTGCTTCTTCACATTGGATGAACTTGTAGACATCACCAGAAAAAAAAAAAGTACCTCTACAGGGAGAGTTCATTTCCACTCTGGAATTCTATATCTGGAATTACTGATGTCTCTAAAACTCTTTCTCATGAATCCAAAAGATAAGGAGCAGGAATTGTGGGTAAATCACAACCTCTGTTATTTGCAGAGTAGTTAACCCATGCTGGCTATCATTTATAGGTGAGGCACTTTTGGCTGTTTAATGTGGATTACCATACTAGTGTTATTGTCTTATATAAGAATGGCATTAAACTTGTCTACTTGTGTATCTCAGTCTTCCATTAGAGGTGTGGAAGAAGCAACCAATTATCCATATTCCCTCTTCATGCTTCTGAAAGAGTGTTTTCCAACTAGAGAGAACATTTCCTTCTGAGGTTCTGGCATTGCTAAATCCAATAATTATTGTACCTAGCAAAGCTAGGCAGCCTTTTGACCCAGAAAGCTGAGCAATGAGATGCTCTTATAGTTTTGGGAAGATGGCTGTTTATTCTTTTTCAAATCTATTTTTTCCATTTTCATAACTTTCTAGAAATGACACATAGTTTCTAGCTTTTAATTAATATTTACTGATTAATGTTTATAAAAATAACTCTGTCTCTGCTTTTCCTTTTCTTTCAAAGTTTCATGATCACTTCCGGTTGAGTGCTCAAAAAACCCTATGTTTTTTTAAAAACTTACCTTTTGACCTTTTTATAAATTATGAAAAACCTTTCTTTTTGCTTCTGGTTAAAATCTGGGATAGGGATCACCAGAAATAGACTTCTGTGTATGTCGGCTTTTAAAAAATAGGAAAAAGCAAATGTTCATGCCATCATCATACATAAAAGATTTTCCCTAGCTCAGCTTATTAGTACAAAGACCAACAACAGCAAAACCCCTCAACATTAAAGTTAAAAATCAGGGTTGACTTTCATGAGCTCGTGCAATTGTACCTTTGTTTCTTACTTTACAATAGGGTGAATTAAGGACAAAATGTCAACCTGAACTTTTGTCAATAAATCTAAATCTCCATGGTTTTGTGGAGTCAAGACAATTGAACAGTACTTTCTATGGGTTAATAGCAGGCTAATCCATAATATTTTTTTCTAATATAACATTAAAAAAGAATACTCCTTGCTGCCTATAGATTAGCAGATTGAATAACATCCTATGGACTGTGAAAGAAAAAGTGTTCCAGAAAGAAGCCAAAAGTCTTTAAAATCATCTAAAAAATAAATTACTTTCAGCATGTTTTAATGCTTCCCTGCTGCTTGTTACATTTAATAAAACCTTCTTGCTAAGTTTTAAGTTCTTGGCTACCTGCATATCTGTCAAGATGAAAAATTTGAAGTTGTAGAAATCGATAACATTGCATAAATCCTAATGTAATATTTTCTCAAATAAACCCAAAAAAGTCGGCTTTTTCCTTTCTGTAAACTTTAGAGATGAAACTTCACTAAGGTTCTTTACAGGGTAGATTAGTTCCTGAAAAAGAATAATGCAGCTGTGTAGTACAAAATCAAGCAAGTCTGCACGTCACGTGGAGTTTGATGGAAGCAAGTGGGGATAAGGCACTTGGATAAGTAATGGATGCACAACCTATTAAACACAATAATGGGGTTTAGACACAGCATAAATTTCTCCTTGGTTTCCACTGTTCTTGGCAGGTTACAGCCTCAGGTGTGAGCATTGTTGGTGGGATGTCAAGTGGGGCCTCCCTCTGAGTTTGATTGTCTCCTATCTTGGTTACATTTTGATAATGCATTGTACTGCTCTAAAGGGCTCAGACTTTAGAGACATTTATTGGAAAATTTATATTGCAAGTATATTTGAGATTTGAAAATATTTGAAATACGTTTCTATTGAAAAATATTCAGAACAAATTTTAAAATATAAGAATTTTCAAGCTATGCTCACTCACCTGTGAATTAGTCTATTCTGAGTAGTACATATGTTTCAATTTACATATTAATATATACTAGAAAAGCAGTGGTTGAAAGAAGCCTTCTCTCAGCATTGACAGCTGGTATGGATGGACCCTCATAAGACTGAAAAGACAAAAATGAATAATAAATTAATCATAGTGTCATAAAAATAATAAGACTGACAGAAACATCTGTAAGTCATTTAGTTTAACTCTCCATTCAAAGCAGATCCAACTCAAAAGTGAGCTCAGGTTCTCACCTACCTCAGTTTTGAAAATCTGCAAGGACTTTTTCCTCTTGTTCTGGCTCTGTATCCTTTTAGCTTTTATATTGGATGGACCACAAACATGAAATGTAAGGCCTGAAATAAATCACAAAAAATCACCCAATCCCATCAAAATTCAGGAATATGTTACAAATTGAAATACATGGAAACAAAGCTGTCATTGCTAAGGATTCCTGAGGGAAAAAAGATAGGAGGTAATGAAATGTGCTTGAAAATGTTGGAATACCACCAAAAAAAGTCAAGGAGAGAAGTTATTCCCAATTAATCAAATTAATAGATTTTGGATTTCTACTATTTTCTTTTTGTATTAGTTTATTAAGGTGTAAGTAGTGGATTTGCATGTAGAAGTTGCATGTAGAATAGCTGCAAGTTCCAAATGTTGCCAGCTGTAAAACTGGATTTTCATTCATGGAAGATGACAGCTTTTTTGCTATGTCTTCCTATTCTGAAAAGGAAATAAACTTAAGATTTAGAAGTCATTTCATAAGAGAGATGCAGAAAAAATTCTGATTGAAAAAAATTGAAATGTTTTATCTTTGTATTTTGAATTTTTTACCTGAGCTATATTTTGCAGCTTCACATTTTAGATTTCTGGTGCATAAATTTTCAGACTCTAGTCTTTGTGGACTGCAATTTAATTGTTGAGGAAAGCATTCTATTCTGTCCTGCTGCTCTATATAAGGACTGATTTTTTTTTCCCAGCAAGTAATTGTGAACAAAGACAATATAAGAGTACAAATAAAAACAACCCAAAAACAAAAAGGCACATTTTTAACTTATACAGGCACCTTGTACATAGTAGTTTATTTCCATTTTTTAATTGTGCAGTCTTGGTAAATAAAGCAAAAATGTGTGCCTTCAGGATCTATATGTCAAAGTACTGAGGTTGTATTTTAGGATTTTAACATCTGTGCTTTGCCCTGGCTTTATCTGACTGTTTCCAGATGGTTTGCTGTATGATTGAAAGCAGCATCAGTGTGAATGAAGATCATGTCTACTACTTTTTCTTAACTTTAAAAGATGCTCCCTCCTCAACTCATGACCTGTGGCAAACCCTAAAAATACTGGAGCTATTAAAAAAAAATCAAAATATTTTAAAATGGGAACAAAATTAAAACACAGAGTCCCTTGCTTTACCACAGAGGTCTTTAGAGGAATTCAAAACCTGCATGTATGCTTTTCATGTCTGAAAAAATTCCTTTTGGGAAAGTGTTTGATCTCTTCTCTAAAAATGTGGGTTTGATAGCTGAAAGCTTGGTAGCTGAAAAGATTCAACAGAAAGGGTTTTGTGGTTTCCATGGATCTTCTGCGTAAATGCTTTTCAATTTGAAATGGCCTTCTGGGTTTGTGACTGAATACTTCTCGTAGACCAGGAAGATTTAATAATCCAAATTATATTATTTTTATTTAGTGTGTGGTTTCTTCATGTCTTAAACAAGACTGTTTGTCCTCTCACTTTGCCTGAGGATACATCTTGCTGTAGCTGTGTGATTAGATTTTAGATGCATGCAGTTGAAAATAAACCCAATTACCTTACTAAATGGAAGGTAGCAGTAAATTGTGATGAGCACATAATTGCAAACTTTACAATTGTAAAATGTAAAGAGATGCAGAAGTTTGAAACACTAAATGTTTAAATTTGGGGATGCAGCACCTAATCATTAACAATACTTTGAAGATGAGGCATTTGTTACCTTATTAGTGAAATTCTCAGAAACAATAAGAATGCTTTGATACTTCCATGTGTTTTCTATACACAGTCTAAATATGTCTTAAGTATGGTGTATGGGTGTCATTTAAGAATATGCACAGGATGTGCTGAACAACTCTAGAGGTATGAAATTTACCCCTGTTCTGTGCACTTCCTGAGGAAACACTTCATAAGGACATATCAACCTATCAAATATTATTCAATCAAATATTAAAAATATGTATGTTGCACGGTGGCTGTAACGTGTATAATTTTAAAGTCTTCCTGAGAGGACTCGAGCAGTAACAACACAGCCACTGCTATGTGAGAGAGACCAGCTGATGCATTCAGCAGTTTTACAATTATGTCTGAAGCTGTAATTTTCATTTTCATTGAAGAAGAACAGTTTGGGGTTTTTTTTGCAGAAATGGCAGATTTCATGGGGCAACATTACATTTCCTAAACTGATTGCTTTAATGGCTTATATCAATCAAACAGGCTGTAAAAGATGCTTGAAATGTTTCAGAGCCAGCTGAAGAGATAAATTTGCTTTTTAGCTTTCCCACTACTACAGTCTCTCTGTAAGTAGTAACAGTAACATCATTCAGGAATTAATAAACCAAAGTAAAAATTGTGGTATTGATGTAGAAAAGCAGGATATTTTTGAAGACTGAATTTAAGATTCCTGTTTGCTAAGCTTTGAACCATTAAAGTTCACATTTTCACATTTGGCCTATAATTATCTGTAATGGAAAAATGGAAATTCATTCTTATTTGTATTTGGATCTCCTTAAAGAGACAGTTTGCTTAAGGATGTGTCTGTTGTTGAGACTTTTCATGTCTAATAACTCGGCTGTAGTTGGTCTGAGGTCGATAGAGATCATTAAACTTCACTAGGTTCCACATGGCTGGCTGGGCAGGTGAATAACAAAGATAAATACCTCAACATAAGGGAGGGCTGGAGTTACAGAGAGATGGCATAGCTGGGGAAGATCTCAAAGGGACCTTGTAATGTTTTAGACACCAAAGACAAATGTGAAATTTGTAGGAAATCAGATTTCAGTTTTTCCCATGCCCACGTAAAAGTTCAGCTTAGAAATCTAAGATTTTTTATCACCTGCCCTCTGGAAGAGGGGCTTAATTTTGCATCAAAAGATGCAAGGCTTGCCAAAAATGTGCAAATTAACAATGTAGTTTCTTTAGAAATGCACATCTTTGAAGTATTTCTCATGTTTTTCACTTTCTTCTAAACAATTTAACTCCCTCTGGCACTTTGGGCAAAGATCTTGCCCTTCATGTAAGATCATTGACTTATATCAGAGAAAAAGGAAAAGAATACATGAATTTAGAAGAATAGAATTAGCGTGGTCTCTCTAGAGCTATTTCTCAGGAGTTCCTGTATTCTCTATTCATGGTCTGTTTGCACATATCTGTCTTAAATGCTCAGCTGAGCAAATCAGAGAACAAGGCTGCTGGATCTACCATTAAAATCCCCATCTTTGTGACATTGATTGCTTGGCCATTAATATTTTCTGAGTGATTCTTTGCATGTACAGTGAAAGAGTTTAACAGAAAATAAAACTGAGAGTATCACTCCTATGTTACCAGTGAGTCCCATGCAATCAAAATTATTTAGCTCTCACTTGGCAGTATAGCTCATAATAAAAATTAATGCTTTAGAATATCTTTTTTTAATACAACAAATATACTTCATACCTAAATCCAAAAATATATCAAGTAGTGAATAAATAACCTCCAAATCAACTCTCAAAGCTTCTGGTTCTGTGAAAGTTAAAAATAATGTACTTTCAGGTGATCTGAGAAATACAGAACTTCAAAACAAGGACTTGAATGCTTAAACATTTTTTAAATTACTGCAGAAGAAATAACATGCTTCTTGAGAAAAAAAATGTTGCCTAAAAAGCAAGTGAGTGTCAAAAACTCAAAATGCATGAAACACAGGGGAATTCAGGAAGTTATGTTGGTGACTGCCATAATAAAATATGAGATAGACATAAATTCCTTTGTAAAAATATGATCTAAAAATTTAGCCATAGGAGAATTTAGACCAGAACCCCTTGTCAGTGACTTTCACAGTCAAACCAAATTAAAATACATGTCCTCCTGATAGTCATTTTATTTGGTTCCTTTGGCAGCCTTAATGAAATACTAGCTCAAGTAAAACCAAAGAAATCCATATTTTCTGTTTAAAATGCAAGGTGGTTCTACTGACAATCATAGGACATTGATACTAATATAAAGTGATCTGAGTATTAAATATGTGACAATATAGGAGTACAGCACTTATTATCTTTACACCCTTTACTTTTCATTTCACTTTCACATTATACAAAATGCCATTGTCACATATAGGCTGCTATCAAAATTTCTTGTCTTGATGCGGGTTGATAGTTAATGGTTCTTTCCTCCCCTTTGAAAGGCAGAAGGACATCCTGGTGGCAATTGACTTTCTAGAGGTGTGCTGCAATGCTCACTGAAGCAGTTGTGTTTGATTCAGTAGACTGGAACTGCAAAATCATTTCAGCTAACAGCCCTACGCCAGAGTAGTCAAATGCCTGGAAAAATGAGGTAGCAATGAATACCTCCAAACAAGAGTATCAGCCATTTTACTGCTAGAAATTAACTGTGGAAACAGAATTGAAAGGGATGTTTTGTTCTCTAGGGATAAAATGATTGTGTAAATAAAAAATACTCAAAGCATGAGTATTATTTCTCTCCAAGCATTACCATAAACAGTGTTCTCTCTGTAAGCGTCATATCTTTGAACTTTTTCAAATACTGAATCTTTAAGAAATACTAAAAAATATATTTTCTTCCTCATCAACATAATGCTTAGTATTTTACTTCTTTCCTTCAGAAGTGCATTCAGGATGGATTCCTACTTACCCTGACTTAAGTTATTTATTCATTAAAATAAACAGGAATAGAATTCAATAGAGCTAAACTACAGCATGGAATACACTCTAAGAATCATCTCTGTCTGATTTCCAACAGCCCCCAAGGCATTCTCCAATAAAGCAGGGAAAAAGTCAAGGTGTCTCTTGCTTCTTAGATACAATAGGTCTTCAATTAGTCTAGTTCACCAAGAGACAATACCATTATCTCTATGTAAATGAATCTCCTTTCTCTGCTAAATTTTCTCTGAACGTTTTCTTGAGTTCTTGAATTAATTTTTTATCATTTTGTTACATGCATTTTTATTTTTCTGTCCTCTCTGCTGGCTTAGACTGTCTCATGTGGTCCTGGCAAAGCAAAGTGCAACTGTACTATCAGCCTGTAAATTCATTTGCAAAATTCTGCGAAATTCCAAATCAGGCTTAGTGGCAACACTCTCCATGAGGGGTGTTAACCAAGGGAGGTGAATATAAATGGTTTCAGAGAAGCCTCTTGGCTTCTTGCTGCTCCACCAGCAGGACCTGAATTCTCCCTGTGCCAGGTTCCTGTGACTCTTTAAGGACAGATGAAGGAAGGGTATTTAAACTCCTTTTTCATGGCCAATTTTAATAAAAAAACAGAGGCTAGTTTTGTCAAATAGAGGCCTGGACATCTTAAGCTGAGCAAACAAATCTGCAGAGACTTTTCTTAATCAATTTTTAAAATTCATCTTCATGTGGTTTAGTGTCTGTCTCTAAATGGAAAAGATTATATGTATTCTCACAAGGACATTTTGATGAGTAATTAATTAATGTTTGCAAAGCTCTTAAGTTACAATAAGACCCAGAAAGAAGGGGTATATATAAAATAAATTAATAACTACCTGTCCAGTCACCTTTGTTTCTTCTGTGCTGGGTGAAATGTCTTCTGGAAAAAAAAATTGAACAACTGTGAACAGGCAGTTAAAGAGAATAAAAATATTGGTGCACAAAAGGTGATAAACAGGGTTTTCACACAAGCCTTACTTCTGCTGTTATTTACCATTTAAAGTTTGACTTGCAAAAGTAGAGGTTTTTTTAGCATTATTAGTAGATTCCTTTTCTTTTTTTCTTTTTTTTTTTTTTTTTAATCTGTATTCCCCATATTTAGACCTCCTTTGCAGACAGGAGAAAAGCACTGAAGGAAACATAGGTTATTTCTCTTCAAAAAGGTCATTGAGAAAAACAAACATGGTATTTGCAAATATGTTTGTAAGTCAAGACTATCTGGGAATAGGATTTTAAATTGTTGGGTTTTTTCCTTAAAGGAAAAGTATATTCTCAGAATCCCTGAGAATTTCTAAATTTCTAAATTTCTAAAAGTCTTATTTTTATTTTATAAAAATTCCGAGGAAAAAGGACCACAAAATGATGTGATGCATGAAAAATTCAGGAAGAATAATTTGAAAATCAGGCTCATAAATTCAGCTTTCTACAGAGCAGCTACTTATCTCTCTGCCTGCCTCCTGGGTACTTGAACAGTGGCATCTGGTTAGCTCTGAAGTTAATGACCATTTTCTATATGAATTATTTTCACAAAGATGTTAAAACCAAATCCCAGCTCAAGGAAAAAGAAAAGTGAAAGTCATCTTGCTGTGACTCTTCTTTTATTTTGATGTTTATTTTGCAAGTGGCTAGTCTTCCTGTATGAACTGTGCCCTAAACATAAGTAGAGCTAAACTGATTTTTTTTTTTGTACTATGGGCAGAAAAGAAATTAATGCTTCAGTTGTGTCTTTATATATATCTAACATGTACCTTTCTAGATTTGTGCACGCAGAGAGGAATGAAGTTAAATATATGTACATCTTAATCAAGTAATGTCTGCAATAAAGCCTATTTGAAGCCTTTTAAATCACTTCCCTGATACATTGCCATTTTGCCAACCTCCACAGGAAGAAAAAACCTTTTAGTTAGTCTTGCATTACACCCATAAAGCCAAGGTCTGGTTCCTTTTTGGAGAAATTCAGAGTCAGGGTTCTTAGTCTGGACAAAACTGGGGCTAGAGAATAGGCAGACACTCAAGCAAGAAATTTACCACTGGGTAGAACTCTCCTTTTTCTTGCTGACTTACTGAGTAACATTTATGAAAATAAACTTAGCAGAATGCAGTGTATGTTAAGTGATCAGAATGGATGCTGCCTGCAGGCCATTGCAGTCATTCCTGCTGACATTATCCTGTTTCTATCAGATTGGCTCTGTAGCTCCCAGTATTCCGCGGCAGAGTTCGCCTTTCAAGAGGAGTTCTTGCCGAGAGGAAGCTGGAAAACATTAAGGCAGGATGTCAACAGAGGGGCATCTCCTCCAGCAGTGTCTGCTGCTCTGTTGGGGGAGTTGTGTTTGTCTCAGTGCATGTAATAAAAAATATTGTACTTGCTGGTCTCAGGCAGTCTCTGCAGCAGAAACTTCGGGATTCCCTGTCATGTTCAAGGAAAGTGATTCCTGCAGATCGCTGCCCATCGTTTGCTCGTGCCTGCAGCCCAGTTTTGGCCGTAGCTGTGGCTGCACTGCAGCTCAGAGGTGTCACTGCATCCTGCTGAGGCTTAAACCAGCCTGGTTTAACCTAATTAGCTTGGATAACAATGTTAGGGAAGATGTGATGGAATGAGCTCCAGTAAATAAATGTAAAAGCCTGCTAGGAATCATCAGGACATCCCTGGGTGGCCAGCAACAGCAATGTACAAATTTGAAAACCTCTTCCCAAGGGCTATTGAAGCAACGGCTTGGCAGTTGCTTCAAAGCCCCAAATCATCCCTGTTAGTTTATACTTTTCCCTGTAAAACAATCTGAAAACATTGTACAAGTTAACTGCTTGTCAAGATAAAATTTTAGCTGGAAAAAAAATTTTTGTTTTCTCCCTGGGGTTTCCAAGTCTTTAAAGTTTTGCATGCATGGCTATCATGACTACACCCACTCTGTCTGTGCTGTCTGCCTTCATGACAACAGTCACATCACTCTTCTTACTGCTGCACACAGGGTTCCAGTACTGGTAGCCTGAGTATCACTTGTTTGTGTTCTTGAATGGTAGAAGAGTAGATGAAATTGGCTCTGGGTTACTGCATGTTCTTTTTTGAAGAGGAGACATCCAGTGGGTGTAATGAAAAACATTAGAAAATTAATTCAGAAGTAGAAAAGGTAACTGGAAGACAAAAGCTGGTGACTGAACCAAAGGACATAGACCTTTAAAGCTTTAAAGCTCTAAGATAGTCATAAGAGGAAATAGTAAATGAAAGGTAGGCAAACAGTATAGGAAAATGATTGATTTTCTTTTTTTTTTAATAAGACTGTTCAGTCAATGCTCAGGCTACACGGTCACACTTCTGGTACAGCTTTATTACTCCTTTATTCTGTGAACAAGCACTGCTGGGCAGGAGCATCACCCCTCACTTTTCCTCCTATATGGCTGAAAGACACCAAAAGTTGGCTGCAGCAGCATAAGAAGCAGAACCCAGCATCTCTCCAGTTACAACCCTTACACTTGGACTGCTTGAACTGGGCTGGAAAACCTGTTCTGTGAACAGGTGGTGCTATTCCAAACATCAGTAAATATTGGTATTAGGGCTGCACAGGGAAAAGCACACACAGGCTCCTCCACAAGTCAGGCATTGGCAAGGCTCAGTGAGTGCTGGGAAGACACCACCCTGATCAGGGGATTATTCAGATGACATTATATTCATCTTGCTCCTGCCTGAACTGAGAGAGGGGCATTTGTGTTTCTTGGGCTTGGAAGACAAAATCCCAGATGCCATGGTTAGCCCAGTCCCTCCATGTACAGCGACAGAGAGGCACCTTGTGTGTAAACATGGGATGGGAGTTAGGGAGTCTCACTTCCTGCATGGCCTTGAGCACTAATCTCTCCTTGTTTCCTCATCTGTACAACAGGAACAATATTTTTTATTGACCACACAGGGGGCTGTAAGGCTAATTTAATTAATGTAAAAAACCCTTTGATTCTCTTAAAGGTTTTCTATAAGCATGAAAAATAGCTATTTGTTATCTGCATTTTTGTCTTTTTATATATGCCCTATCAGTTCTACTAAGAAGAAATTGATAACAGCTAATGAGGGCATAAAAATAATGAAAAGTCTGTTCTAAATGTATTAATTTCAAGTGTACTTCCTCACAACTAACATGTATATGAAAAGTCTGGATCAATGTCTTTTCTTTGGTGGCTTTGCAATGGTCTTTTCTTTTTGCCACTTTTCTGCAGCACTGTGTAGCTAAACTGCTTCCAGAACATCTGTTGCTACTGTTGTGTTCAGCAGCCTGCTGAAAGTGTGAGCTGTGAAGTAGATTATCTAACACCCAAATACTGGCTTGTCTGAACCTTTAGATGAGAAGTGATTTATATGTATGTATCCAATCTGTAAAAAGTGGTGGCACTGCAAAAAAAATGAAATTATAGATGGCATTTTAGGTAAATTCTATGGTGTAATCACTTCAAATGAGTTTAAAGTACAGTTTCCTGTACTTGCTTCTGTATTCCTATTTTTTCTGCTCCTTACTATTTCTTAAATAAATTAGGATTAACTTTTCCATGCCTCATTGCTGTGCCCTACTAATTTCCTGAATTTCAAAAATGCCATTGAAAATGTCTTTGTTAAAAATAATAAAAAGCTATTAAGCTAGCTTATTCAACATGCTCAAGTCAAAAGATATTTACAATCATTAAACTGCAGTGAATGAATGGATTTTGTAGGAAGACAGCTTGTTCATTGGAATTTACTGAGCTCTTCAGAATAAGCCAAGTTGAAAAAAAAATATATATATTCAGTGACTTTGAATTTATAAAATCTGAAGGGCTTCCTGATGTGTGCAAAATATTATTTTCTCTGGTCTGTTTACAGTTTAGACCATTAGGATAAAGATTGACTATAAATGCTAACATGAAATTTTCTGAGGCCTGACCCATAAGCTGCTTTGGAAGGAGGTGGGAAAAGAGGTTAAAAAATTCTAACACTAATTCTGGGCTTGAATTAAATGCTGCTTTATTTAATCTTACCATTGCTCTGTTTCTGTAAAAATCCTACCTTGCCATGACTGTGAAATTTCCTAATATTTGTAATGCTAGTGGCTAAACTGTGATCAGAATGTGTCCCACACATTTCCAGGTTCCTGTTAGACCTGAGGGACGCAGCAGCAGTGAGTGGGAAGGGTCTGCATCCCTGCATACTGTTCCCACACCAAAGAAGTGGCTTGAAAAGGAACTGATTTTGTCTGCTGGCAGAGGAGCATTGGTTAAGCCAGGAGATGAGTCAGGATTGCAGAGAACCAGCTGAGCTCCTGGGTGCAGTGGGACATTTTCCTTTGGCCACTGAGCACCGTCGCTCCCAGCTGCAGGAATGGGGGCTGTGCTCTCCACCCCAGAGGCCACAGCAGTGGAAGTGCTGTGCTCCAGGCATGATTCTGTGTTCTGGATATATAAATGGAAAATGGGATGATGGTTCATTTTGCTGCATTTGGATATAGGCATGAAGGATGCTAAATTCCGTGAGATCCTCTGTGACTTCAAGGTAGCCTAATGACCCTGCCTTGTAATGACTGCTGCATCCAAGAAGTTCAAGGCATTTAACCAGCTAAGGGGGTGCAGAACTCTGTGCTTCATGTCTTACAAGTCTTTACAGAAAGACTAACACTTCTCAGATCCTGCTGAAGTCTTGGAAGCCCTCATGTTTTAATGCATTTGCAAGTCTGGGTATTGAAAGAATGAAGATAAATGAGGTAGATGCAAAATCCTTCTGATTTCTTCAGATTTTTCCCTGTAAAGAAATAAACCAAAACATTTTACCAAGCGGACTGCCCCTTTTCTCTTTGCCTAACTGAGCTTCCTTTCTTTTATCATGTGGAAGATATGAAAAAGTTTCTGTGGTTTCATTGAATTTCCCTGGTACCATTTGTATGTTAAAGTGAATAAAGGTGCTTTGCTTGAATATTTTTAATTTATAATGCTTGCATATTTAATAACTATTAAATATAAATATCTAGGTGAGGGGAATAACTTTATTTAGGATTTAGGTTCTGTCATTAGACAATGTTTTGTTTTTCATATTGCTTAAATAGTAGCTACATTTACTGAAATTATAAATCAAGTGTTTGTTAAAAGTGGCTCCATATAAACATTAAATATGAAGCTTTCTGCTTTTTGCTTCATAGAGTACAGTTCTTATTGTGACAGTACTTCATTCTTTGCTTTTCTGGTTTTAGGGACTTGTTTAATATTTCAGCAATATTTTATTCCAAAAATACTTCAAGAAGGTACAATTATTTAAAAAGTATTTTTGACTACATGTCAGGCAAATTAAAATATCAGTTATTATCTCTCAACAGATTTTACCTGATTAGTGGTGGAGTTCCGCTCATTATATGTGGGATTACAGCAGCAACCAATATCAATAATTATGGGATTGAAGGCAATGCACCATAGTAAGTATAATCTACTATCATAAAACTTTCAAGGAAAACAGATCCTGTTTCTTATCCAAATAAATGTACCTGACTTTGTAATGGGCACAGGCGTGCAATTTTGGATGATGTCTGTTAAAAATTTTATAAAATATTAGCTGTGAAAGAGCAATGTCTTAATCTGGAGCTTGCTGCTTCACCTCCAGCAATTTGACTCCATCACTGGCAATACAATCACCCTTCATTTACAGAATTACTCTTCATTTACATCTGAATAAGTGAAAGATATTAAAAATACCTAATGAATATCACATCTAATGCAGCTATTAATTCTTTAAATATTTTCATTTCATTATCTTCCTTGATTTGATATCCTTCCAGCAACTTAGAGCAATTTAATAATAATGATGTAAGAAAAGGACAAGTAAAAATCCCTTCCCCACTTCCTCCGCTCCCATCCCTCCATTAAAAACCCAAATATTTTGGATTTTCACCACCTGGAAATGCTCCAGTCACGATGTGTGGCAATCCTGTCATAATCCTTTTGTGTCCTTGTGTGTAGGTAGGTGTTCAGTAGACCTCCACAAGCTCACCAGGCATCACACTGTTATTAATTCCTAATTCTTGGCGTGAAGCGTGAGGTATCCATAAGTACATTTAGTCTTTCCGTAAAAGCATAGCAGAAAGTGAATTAGACTGCAAAGTTAAATACAGTGTGTGAAACAGATCAGCATGGCAGTGACTGGCACACTAATGGATATTTTAGTACTCTGGCAGCACTAATACTCTAGAGGACATCACTCTTAGTTACTGCTTTGAGCATCTATTGTAACACATTTGAAACTGGATGTGTTCTGGGCATGAGAAGCGGCAACCAGGGAGAATGGTTCATAAGTGAGCATCTGGCTCCTTAAGGACATTTTTATAGGTAATTGAAATTTAAACTCCAGTAAGAAATCAGTGCATACCATGGCTAACTGTATGCTCTGCCTAGGGCCCAACTTATATTTATATATTTATTTAAATGTATCCAATTAAACAGCCAGTTTAGAACCAACAGTGTATTATAAAGCTCTATTATTTATGTTCATAAATATGAGACATTCTTCATTTTGGTGCAGTTACTGGGGTTGTACTTCTTTAATCATGTTAATGATTAAAGCAAATCAATACCTGGTGCCACAGTGTGCACAGAAAACATGGGACAGATGAGGAATGGTGATAAGATTGAGTAAAAAGCTTCTAATTTAATGGCAGGATAGGGACTTATAGGCCTTATTCATTTTTTATAGTATTAGTAAAGTAAATGTAGATGCCCAAACTTGAACTTTTTTTTTACAGAATAGATTTTGTAAGTGATTCACAATGAGATTCTACTTGAAATAACAGCATCCCATGAGACTGTCCCACTCGGGAGCATTCCACTTTGCATCAAAATGCAGCATTCAAATGTATTTCAAGTATTCACGTAGCTTTGTGTTCTCTGCTTACCCAATTAAATATAGGTGGTTATTTACCTATGTTTTCACAAATATATTTCAGGGAATCTTTTCTTGTGCCTGTCTAACAGTAAATTATATACTCTTTGGAGTGTTTCTAAGTTCATTAATACATGTGTGTATGTTTCTGTTTAAGGTTCAGGTTTCAAAAATTAAAAGTCATTATTCTGCACTTTCTTGCTGTAAAGCCCAGTGGGACTGTCACTATTTAGCTGAGAGGTTCTCAGCCTGGGAGAAAAAGTCATTCTGTCCTTTTTATAGTAACTTGTAGATAATTCCTGGCTCGACAAGAATCTGATATGAGAAGTTTCCTCACTGGAACTGGAGAAACTGCAACTAATCACACATGCCTAAATGAATATGAAGTGTCACACAGTGTCACTTTTGGAGCTGGAATCATCATGACAGATCACCTGGTCTGTCTTGCTGACCCAGTGGGAAATTAGCTATATCCAAACCATTCCTGACAGTTATTTATCTGAGGTACTTTAAATGCTCCCGTAATGGATAGACCACATTTCATTCCAACAGCATATTATCCTAATTGTCCTAACAGCTAAGAAACTTTTAAAAAAAATCTAATTTAGATCTTTCTTGCTGCTGTTTAGGCCCATTACTTTGTGTCCAAGTCCAAGAGATAAAGTAACTTATTCTTCTTTCCAAATCCATGCAATATTTAGGATATAAGAACCTAGTAGCAGCTGTACTAGGCTATACTGCCAGCTCAGTTCTCTGTCCGTAACCATGGCTAAAAGCAGATCATAGAGAAGAGTCAAAATGAGGCAAATATTCCTTCTCCCTCTAACCCATGGTCTGCCAGTTTCCATCTAAATTTCATTAGTGTTTTCTTCTCCCATGTTTGTTTGATCAGATCACTCATACTTAAGACAGTCCTCTAAGATTCATGCTGGCTTGTGAGCTACTTTAAGCTGCTCTAAAACAGTTATGGTTATATTATTTAAAGCCTAGCAAACCATGCTACAATGATACTATGCTACTAACATATCACAAAGAGACCATCAGTTTCCCTGATTTTTATGAGGACATTCAAATTGACATGTATGAACTCCCAGAACTCTAGAAACAGTGCAGAATTCAGAAATGGCATATATACCTTTGAGGTCTGCTCACTGCAGAAAATGGTGACAGTTCAACTGGAAGTCTTTTTTCATCCTCTCTTGGTACTCAGGCTGTTCTCTGGCAAGAAGATTATTTAAGAACAATCTTCAGGCTTAAGAATTTGTAGCAATGTTCATTGATACAAACCTCTGAAATTTGTACATTTCTATTGCTCACATAGAGTGTATAAACTATGCCTCATTTGCTTTTTAATCAAAGTATTAGTGCTGACATTTTTAATAGTAGAAAAAAGGGTTGACATAAATGGTCTTACACTTCACTGCAATTCCAGAGTCTAAACTGACCTACATTTCTTGGAAATTTTCCATTTCAATAATCTGTAAATTATAGCATATATTCTATTCTATTAAAAAATGATAAAGTGATGCCTCAGCTTAATTAATATTAAAGACAGGCTTCCTTTCTCCACAAGTTGAACCTCTGAGATACTGTTGTGTCATACTAGTCAGACAACACTCAGTTGTCCATCACATCTAATGTGGGCTCTGAAGTGTTCTTGACTCTCTCTTTTTATTGTTTTCAGTTGCTGGATGGCCTGGGAGCCCAGTCTGGGTGCTTTTTACGGGCCAGTGGCATTCATCGTGCTGGTGACCTGTGTTTACTTCCTCTGCACGTACGTGCAGCTGAAGCGCCATCCTGAACGCAAGTACGAGCTGAAGGAGAAGGCAGAGGATCCGCAGAGAATGCCGAGTGCTGACATGGGCCATGGTCATATTACAGACTCTGCGTCCGTTCCCCAGGCAACCTGCCCCATGATTTCTTCTTCCTTATTGGAAAATGAGCATTCATTTAAGGCTCAGCTTCGAGCCGCAGCATTCACTTTGTTCCTGTTTACTGCCACTTGGACCTTTGGAGCACTTGCAGTATCTCAAGGTCATTTCTTGGATATGATATTTAGCTGTCTTTATGGAGCCTTCTGCGTGACCTTGGGGCTTTTCATCCTGATCCATCACTGTGCAAAGCGAGACGATGTGTGGCATTGCTGGTGGTCCTGTTGCCCATCCAAAAGGAACACCTACTCCGTGCAGGTTAACGTGCGCCCAAAGGTCAACGTCAATGGCGACACCCAAGTCCACGCGCCTTGTCTGCAGGAATCGCCGTGTCCCAACAAGTCAGCCGTGTTTAACCACCCGGCAGCGAGCCACTGCAAACTCACCAACCTGCAGGCAGTTCAGAACCACGTGAACTGCCTGTCGCCCGTGACGCCGTGCTGCGCAAAAATGCACTGTGACCAGCTGCTCGACGACGACGCTCACATCCACGTCCACAGCGAGGGCACCTTCAGACCCAACATGCACATTCACAGGTGTCTGAAAAGCAGAACTAAGCCACGCTACTTCAGCCGGCACAGGTCCGCAGGGGAAAGAGAGTACGCCTACCACATCCCGTCGAGCATCGACGGCAGCATCCACAGCTCCCACACAGACAGTCCCCACAGCACGCACGAGAGCCAGTCGGGGCACAGACGGGCCTGCTGCTCCAAGAGTGACCCGTACCCCACCGTCAACCAGCCCGAGAGCAGCGACGCCAGTACTGTCATATACAGCTGTGGCAAAATGCCAGACAGTGACACTGTGCACCACCCAGCTCACTTTGAAATGCACCCACGGACACAGTCGCTGCCGTTCAACACGACAAACCACAACGGAATTCTCAAGGGAAACTTGCATGAAGCCATGATATACAGCTCCGATAGTACAGGAAATATCAAAACTGGCCCTTGGAAAAATGAAACTACTGTGTAGTTCGTGGGCCCTCATAATACGTTTTTTGCCCTAAACCATCGTTATCTTTGTTTTTATTCCAAAATAAATATGGTGATATGTTTGCATAGCTCATCAGTAAATTGTACAGATTTTCATTTTCTTTGTAAGTGTCAAAAAAAGAGTGATAGTGACAGTTTTAAAGTGAAATTATTTTTAAAAGAAAGTTATAAAATTATTCTGAAAGATAATGAGAAAATGAAGTCTAGACAATTAAGAGAGGCAATATCCTTTTGTTATACAGAATGACATTTCTTTAGAAACATAATTTTCATTCATTGTTTTCACTTTTTTTCTGTAGTAACTTCAGACACTTTTTATAAACATATCAGCATCTTAAACTTTTACTTATTTATTTTTGTAGAAAAATATTATTACTGTGCCATGAATTTTAATCAGAAGTGGCTATGGTAGAAATGATAAACAGGATTTTATAAAATTGCAGCTTTTTAGATATACAAAAGTGATACTGCCTCTAAAAACCTTCTGTAGCATATGGCCTGTAAAGTCATGTAATGTACAGTCTCTGTTCTGTCCTTTTTCTTGTTGGAGAGAAGTGCTAGGTAATGTCTCTGTTACATCTTTGGTGCTGTATTGGTTGTATTTTGCATGCCATATGTCAGGATATACCATTTGCTGTTTTCTAGTGTTACATGTGTTTAAAAAAAAGACCAAAAAAATAGTGTGGTACAAGGCTGTGACAAACCCTATTGATATTAATCTAGAGCATTATAAATCTACAGGAAAAAAAATCACTCTGCACTAGTTTAAGTGGCACAATCCTTTGTATAAGGTTATATGATAGCTTTGATAAGGGTCCACTCTAATGTCTTTACAGAGCATGCACTACTCATTGTCTGTGGCACTGTGGTGTAATAGCAATTGTCTCAACAAGTTTTTACACTTCTTTGTAAAGTATGCCTTTTAAACAAATCTGTAAGCTGTTCCACGGTAACCTTCCCACATCTGTTAAGGTAGAGCAGTTTTATCATTAACTCTTTGAGGACTCCAGTTATTTTCTTAAAGTAGCTTATTCTAGTTCAGAGATACTGTATATATGATATTGTCTATTTAGTTACATGATCAATGTAGTCCAGAGTTGTCAAGAAAAAGGAAGTTCAGTAATTTTCTAAAAACACCTTCTTAGAATCCATCTATTAATTTCACCACTTGCTTTCTGAAAACCCATTTCCTCCCCTAGCAAATTTCAGATTGTCTTAATCCTTTAATGCAAATTTGACCTTCAGAGAAGTTCCTTATGTTCATGATTTCTGCTGAATAGTAGGGCATTCCAGGGTCAGTAGCATTCTCTATTAACAAGGCTCTTGGCAAGACTTTTTTCATGTTTCCATGAACATCTGGACACAAAGCGTCAACTCACAGTACAGAACTGCATCAGAATGATCCCTATATGAAATAAAACTGCTTTTTACAAATTGGAAGGGTACAGAATAATAATAGATTTCAGAAAGTGAATGGGAGCATAGAGCTGTGGGAAAAATGTCTACAGTGGAAAGTGAACAGTGGATCCAGAAATGAGAGAAAAAGCACAATTCTGTACGGCCACACAAGGAAGTTTGCTGTGATGTCCTCACACAGACTTACATAATTGCTTCAGAGAGGAAATAGAAAATTCCATTGAGAGACCATCAGTCTGCAATTCTCTGTGTAAATGTGGCAGAAATCTTCACCATACTTAAGCCCCATATGCTTCTGTTATTAGCAGTTTATTAGACTCTACCTTTTTTTTTTTTAATATGTAGGAATAAATTTCCTAATAGTGTACATAAAGATGACAATTATAATTGTTAGAATGTTATAAAAACATGTAAGTCAGATGAATGTGTTCTGCAGTGTTGCAGGTGGGAATTAGTACTCAAAGGGTTAATGCTCAGTATCTGAGTGCAAGAAATCTTGTTTTTCTGTATTTTTGTAAATTTGAAATATATATTGTAAACTCCAGCAGTGCAATGTATCCATCTCAGATTGTGTATTTTTAAAAGGTGAGCAAGAAGAATGCACTAGGTGGTTGTCAAGTTTTAAGCCAATATTCAAGTTTCATGACTGCTTCTTTAGCTAATACAAAAAAACAACAAAACACTGAGCTTTATTATGTATATGCTGTATATGCTTGAACTGTCTCTAATCTAAAATACAGTATTTTTCTTTGTTTGCATACTGAAATATTTTCTGTTTCATAATTGTTTTCTTTAAATATTACTTTTACTCATTCCTCATAGACAGTGACCCTAAATAAGCATAGACATAATGTGAAATCCACTTCTGTGTGTCTCAGCACTCTGTATATGTATATTCTGTAACAGTAAAATTGTAGGAAGTCTGTAGACCATTATGCAAAATATCACACACACACACACACACAGCCAAGATGAAATACTCACTCTGCAAGAATCCACTCAGTAAGCTCTTTTATTCAGCTTGTGTTTTAATCACCTGTTATTGTCTGAGAGGCCAATTCCATCTTCATAATAGCTTACAAAAAAAGTAAATAGGTGCTGCTTTCCACAGAATATCTTACATGATAAAATTCTCTGGAATTCAAACCTAAAATATTAAAACACTTTTCTTATTGTGTTAAAAATTAATTTAGTGAATATTTCTGGGCTAATTTGGAAGAGATGTGTTATGCAATAATCTGTCTGCATATTATTTTTTCAGAAAATATACAGTATATCTACAGAGTAGGAGACATGATGTTAAATAAATATAAAAATGTTTTGTAACATCAAATTTGACCAAAATGCTTTTTATGCTTTTGACTTTTTTTTTTCCTTTAAGATAAATGAGATAATTTCAATGCTTCAGAAGTCTGGTTTTGATTTATTGTGGGGTTTTGGTCAATTATAGTCAGTGAACCGTTACTATTTCACCTGATTTTTCTTCCCTATAAAAATAAAGTCAATGAAATAACCAGAGTATGAGATATATTGTCCTAGTGAATTCCTCATGGACACACATAACATATGTTAAAATCAGTTTTAGTTTTGGTGATTCATTGATGATAATAAAATGGTTGAACAGATTTTACTGTTCACTTGCTGTCCGAGATAAAGCAAGAGGAATTTCTTCCAAAAAAAAGAGAATTTTCAGAGAATGATGCAATCAACAGAAACCTGAATAGCTGCTACCAGGATAAAAATATGTTCTTGCTGTAGTGTTGTTCTCTGCATATAGAAATTCCAGTTTTCATGACCGAATTTGAAGTCACATAGGCTGTTTATGAGAAGAATTCCTACCCAGCCTCATCTAATGAATTTGGGTGTAAAAATAAAGCATACATTTTTGCACATTATGTCTGGTCATAATATGTGTGTCATTCCCAAGAATCTGTTGGTTGTGTCTGCACTGATGTGACCAGGCAGTCACTGTCAGTGGCCACAAGCAGCTGCTCTCCCTCCCCACACAGCTGCCTGGCAGCTCCCCTGTGAGCACCACATCCAGATGTTAGCCCACCACGGGAGCTTCACTGGGGCTACAAAGCACTCATCCTGTCTGAAGCAAAGCAAAGTCTGTGCTTAAAGCAAAGTCCAGGCCACCTCTGATGGACAGCACAGGCAATTGGGCAGCCCCCACTTGAACACTAACTGTTGAAGGCAGAAAAATGGAATGGAAGTGCATTTAAGCAGTTTTAAGTCCTCCCTCCATCTCTCTGAAGCACCTGCCTAGTAAGTCTGCTGCCTACAGATAGCTACCAAATCCAAACAAACCCAGGCAAAATTAGACAGTTGACCTAAAATTCCTGGTTAGCTGGAATGAGTGAAATCAGAGAAGCCCAAGTTGGAGAAAAACCTCTTTGGATGCTCTGTCACAACAATGCTTCAGGTTGGTTATGTGTGGAGACATGGAACTAAGTTATGCCTGAAGATCTGAAATTACTCTTGTGCAGACACTGCTAAGGCTTACAAAGCTGATTTCAACTTCACAAATTCAGAAGTAGCTTCCACTGTAAATTATATACCTTTTCACAATGAAGAGATTATCTGACATTTCACTATTTGGGAAAAAGAAAGTTGTCATCACAATCAGGCCAGTAACTTTTTCATCATGGCATCTTCTTTGCAGGGAAACAAGAAAAAGGAGACCACCTGTACTCCCACTGAGTTTTTCTTGCCTATGAAAAGAAATGTCAGGCTGATGAAGACATTGGCAGCTCAGCAGCTTCCTTGCCAGAACATAAATTCAAGTTCCTGTAGCAGCATCCTCCAATTCAGAAAGAAGCTGTAGAACGCAGCTGGATCAATCAGAATTCATTGGCTGAGTTTAAAGGCTGGCTGGCTGACTTCAGTTAAGCAATTTCAGTAGTAACTTGGTGCTCTAGGCAGCTTTTACTTGCTTAGTTAACTCCACAAAGAAAGGAGCTTTCGGGTTGGTTGTTTGGGTTTGGTTGTTTTTTTGGTTTTGTTTTTTTTTTCTGTGCCCAGTTAACTATTTTCTAATTAGCAATTAGAAATAGCAAAGAAGAAAAGCTAGGAATAGCTAAGAAAAAAACTGGCTCTACAAATTACCTTGACTATAAGCCATGGCTTTTTGTTCCCTTCTGGGGGTCTGTGAAGGTGCAAGTGGATCCCTATTCCCTTACCTGACCAGCCTATTACCTGAGTTTTTTCAGGAGCCAAATGAGCAAGCATCAGTGAATTCAGGACAATATTAGAGGGCTCACTTCTCTGCAGGGAGGGTTGAAATTTGCAAACTTTAGAGCAATTCAACCTCAAACAAATATCCTGCCTTGAAGTTGTGCAGCTGGCCATGCCTGGAGGTAAGCAGTTCTTTGTAAACACGGTATCTGCATACCCCATAGGTACTGCTGTCTCTTTACATTTTGATCTGTTTGAATTGTGTAGTGCCTTGCAGTCTGAACAACAAAATGACTGACTGTTCCCATCAGCCCATCACTGCTCCAGCTGTTTGCCTTAACCTGCAGCACACTGCCAGGCAAGATTCTCCAGCATAGGCAGTGCTTTCATTCATTCCTAGATTTGTTTCCCAGGTACTCAATAAGACTTGAGGAAAGCAGTAGGAAGAGTTTATTTTGGGACTAGGGGGTATTTCTGGGAGAAGAGAAAGCAATAAAATATTCTATTAATATTCTTCTCACACTACTTTTGTTAGCCCATTTGTTCGTGAGCTGTGAGCACTTAGAGTCACTTATTCCCTGATTCTTTCCATTGCAAGACCTTGTTCTCCACTAATTAGAACATAGCTCAAAGTTAAGCATTTAGCTTGATTTATGCCCTCAGCAATTACTGCCCTCAGATGGATGATTTTACAGAGTTCAGCCAAAGCAGCTGCAATGTTTTCAACAAAGAGGCTTGATGAAAGAATGTCTGTCCACAATAACACCTTTCAGTGATTTTGTAACAGTTCTATCTTCAAGGCCCATTATTTGAAAACTTTGAGCAGTATGGCTATTATAAGAAAAGGGCATCTCTTGCTGTTTCTGTAAAGTAAGTGGTTCAGTACAGATAATTTAGCCACTAAAAATATCACAATATATTACTGTGAAATGTCTCCCTTCTTAGGCTGTGGATGCCCCAACTGGGACCACACTCAATGATCTGCTGCTGCTGCAAGCCCTAGGGGCTCTAAAGGGCCAGCCCTATAAATTATTCACTTCAGCTGCCCTCAGCTAGGATTAGGATTTAAAACAGGGGGCCTTGGTTCTTATCTTCTCTGCCAAATGCTCCTGTTTGTCTCCCCTTCAGAGGCACCATGATGGAATAGAAGAGGGAACTGACTGGTTTGTATGAAAGAGATAAATGCTGGGCTACAAGAAATCAAAAAGAGACTCAGCTCCTAGCACTGTATTGAGTTGAATAGAGGCAAGCTGATCAGAAGGAGAGAGGTTGGTGTGAATAGGGAGCTGCAACATGACCTGGGGACTAATTTGAAGGAAAGGAAAGGGAACAGGAACAAAATTTAAAAGAAACACTTGGAGGCTGGAAACACACTGGGACCAAATTGGTCATTGGGGGAAAGGAGGAGGAAGGTGAAACAATTATGTCCATGAGTCTTTCGAAGTTGGGTGTGAAGCCAAGGTTTGTGACTCCTCTGCCATCAGTAAATATCTGAAAACCTGCTAGTAAAATGGCTATTCACTTATAATATTGTCCTCATACAAAATGACTGTATTAGTGCTGTCAGCTATTCCAGTAATGTGTCAGAAATCTGGGTATTGAATCACAGATGCTCAAAGCTGTTGATTAACCAGATATTTCATGTTCCACATGACAGAATCTCTGTATTTTTAATGTCTTTTGAAATCCAGAAGCTATCACAAAACAGAAAACTGATTTCAAACAGCGTGAGTGAAGCTGAAAGTCAAACACACCGAACTGAGGAACTGTTAGAATTAAGACTGTCTTTGGAACCTTCATTCACAGCTTCAGTCTGTCTTTTGATGTTGTTTTTCAGTATTTGGCTTCACGCTGCTTTCTAACATTTTGGCTTTGATGCTGCACATTTAGTGTTCTTTAAATGTATGCTTTTGTGTACATCTAGAGTTAAGCCAGTCATTTCACTGTAAGCTTTCTTTTCTATCTTTTTTCCCTTTTATTTTTTTTTCCTGGAACTTTTAGAGAAGGGGTTCTTAGAAGAATATTGATGTTGAAACTTTCTGGTAACACAAATTCTGCTTTTCTAATCTGCTGTGTGCTGAGTACTAGAATGGAAGAAGTGGATTGAAAGATTTTCCATTGAGCTTCTGCTTGTTTGTTTGGGTTTTTTTCAAAAGTAGTTGTGTAATTGTCCAAGTGTTGTCATTGTTATCAGGAGAGGGAGCAGGCTGAGGTCAGGAAGTGCCTGCCTGTTGGAAGCCTCTACCTTAACGATGATAATTTGTGTTGACAAATGGGCTGTCTGCAAATCCCATCTTCCCTGCAACATACTGGAAAGCCTCCTGTGGAGTAGATCCCTGGGCCTGCTGGGGAAAGCATCACATGCCCTGCCCCTCCAACCTGCAGGATGTGCCAGCTCTGGCCACTGAGGGATGGACACACTTTTGTCTCTGGCACTGTGCAGTGGCCTCCTCCAGCCAACAGCTAACCTTGCACACCAGGAGAGGCTCCCTGCAGGCTTAGGGCATCATACAAAGGTCATTCTGCTGTGAGCTCCAGGAAGGTCCCTTTTCTTCAAACTCACACTTCCTTGCTAACCCTGAGCCCATTGCTCAAGCCAGAAGCTGGAAAGTCCCAGTCCCCTTGACAAGATGGCATAAAAATGCAACATTGGCATGGAGGGCTGGTTTCTCTCCATCTGGAATAAAACATCCTCAGAGAAACCTTCTCTGTGTTCCTATATATGAGAACAAAAAAGCAGGGAGGAGAGAGTTAAATGACCAGCTAATCTCTTCCAGGGTAATAAGGGGAATAGTTTAAGTGCTGCAACAAACAAAACAAACCCCCAGCCATCCTGAGTCAGTATGGAAGCCTTAATTCCAGCATTATAACAATGTTGTATTCCACCTGACAGCACAGTGCAAGCAATGTGACACCCAGTCAAGGGCTATAGTACATTCAAATGAACTACACTTCAATCACCATGCTCTTCCCCTGGATAAAAATAAGTTGTACACAGTTCTACTGTGGAAAAATTTTCTGCATTTTTTGATACACTGGTGGGCTGTCTTAGATTAAGGACCCACTTAGTGTGGACATGCACTTCAAAATGTTTTCGTAATATTGGAGTGAAAAGAGGGAAAATTACTATTTTTTTTAAATTACACAAAAAGTCAATCACCAATGTTACGCTGAGATATTATTTTTTTTTAGTATGTAGATCACACAGAGCCAGAGAGTTGCATAATAGAGCACTACACCAAGAATGAAAAACAACCACAGGGAGAGGGGAAAATATCCTCTTACTATCAGCAGTTCTCAACTTTATCTGTAAGGGAATGATTTTAGATCAAGCAATCTGCTTCATTAGCCTGTTCATCTTCTCAGTGTGTTATTAAGGTTCAACTTGCTTAACGAAACCAGGAAGATCAGAATATGCCAATCAAATCTGGAATGACTTAAACAGTCTGTGGTCTAAGTGGCTTACATATTTCATTGTAGGTTGATGTGGGGAAACTGCTGATACAGACAAAACATACAGGTTATAATTTCTAAGGCCCTGGAGCTGTAGGATGAAAAAATCTTTAGCAAAACGCCTTTTCCTTAGACAAAGTGAGAAGAAAATATGTTATGTAGGAAATAGGGGTTTTGAATTTAAATCAGTGAAACAATGAAAGAGACTGACAGAGGCATTTTGAACAGTTCAGCACAGGCTTTCCTTCCCTGTGCAACCACTGCTGGATGTGAGGAAATTTTTAATTTATGCAGTCCTTAGTCAAACTTTTTTCCTTTTAGATGTGGAGTTGAAGTTACAGGCAGGAGCCTCTCCTTTGGTTGCCATGGGTCTTGGACTTAAATGCACAGTGAACAGCAAAGGCTCAGCATATGGTTTAGAACCTAATCTGGAGACTGACAAACTGCAGACCTCATTAGATGGAGCCTTTCTGTCATAGCATGGGGTCACATGCATGCATTCCCAAACAAAGGATCCAGAGGACAAGTGGGTGGAAATGAAGGAGAAATGGAGTATAAAGGGAGGAGGGTCTTGTGATGGGTTATTGAAGGAGCACAAGTGCCTGCTGAAATGGTGTGACTGCAGGAGTAACCACAAGCCTGGGTGAGTAAAGGAGGTTATTGAGCAGGACCAGTGAGCCTGCTTCTGTTGTGATGGACACTCAGTAAGGGTGACAAAAGATTAGATGATACTTGGACAGTAGCCTCAAAGATGGGCTGAAAACTGGAAATATACTTCAAGACATGTAATGTGTTCATTTTACAGAGAGAGGGAAGAGAGGAAACAATAATTAAGTGATTTAATCACTGCCCATAGGTAACTAAATGCGTAGAAAGTACTTTACAGGAGGGTCTTTAATCTAGCAGCAAAGTTATGAAAAGATCCAGTGATTAGGAGCTGAAAGTAGCACTTCCCTTTTAATCTGCAAAAGTAATGAACTTCATAAAAATTTCTTAGTGATATGGTATGTTGAAATTTTTACCTCAAGAGAGCATATCTTTTAGCAATGTATTTTTCCCTTCAAACACAAATTTTTGACCTTGGTGCTATAAGAACTACAGGGTAAAATTTTCCAGACAGTTTATATTATATTTGGTGTTCACTACATTTAGCCTCAGGAAAAAAATCCTCCTTTAAGACAGGTATTGTCAATGTGAGGTAGAAAAGGAAGGACAATGTCTCAACCTGCCTATGGAGAACACATGAAATTGGGTTGTATTCCAACAGCCTTGACTTCGACCTTCATGGCACTGTTCAGTTTAAGTGCTATTTTAATGTTTATTATTCCAGATTCTTTGTAAGCTGTACATTTGAGTGGAAAATCTTTATATTCTGTAGCATAATGAAGTTCCTGGTTACTGTTTATAATTAAAAACTCCCTTAACTTCTGACAAAAACCACAATGGTGCTGCTTGCTTAACTAGATGTTATCACTATATCCTGTAACAGTCTGCATTAAATCAAACTCATCCTTATCTCCTCTCTAGCACATAATGACCTAACTTTGAGCTATATTAAGAATTTGATGTTTCTAATTTAATTACTTTCTTACAAAATTCTCAGTATTGCTGATAGTAGAATACATTCTTTAGAGCCTTCTATTTTTCTGTCTTTCCAGTAATTGGTAAAATAATTCCAGATTTCACATTTACAGTAGTAGAGAAATTGAAGATCTCAAACGTTTCCCCAAATATTATTTCAGTTTCTAAGTCCAAAGTTTCATCTTCCTTATTCTATATATTTACTTGATCTTGATGTAAAATGATTGAGTCTTTAGTCTGTTGGGAACAAGGTAAAGCAGCCCTGTGCCAGGATCCCAAACTACTGCAGAGAGATCGGCATCTTCTGGCTAGACACAGCCCTGGTTTTGCACTTACTGTTTGTACAAAGTCTCAGAATTTGTACCTGTGGATATCTGTACTCCTCAAACTGTGATGAACAGGATTTCTGTACTAGGAGATAGTCCTTTTTTGTCCCTCTTTCCAGCCTCATGCGCAACGTTTTTTCTCATATCCTCCTGGTTTTCATTCCCTGACTTCGGTTTGTGCACTGGCTGCTCACATTGCTGTTATTCCGCTCACTTTTTCTTGTCTTTCTAGAAAGGCAGCTCGAGTTCAGTGCTGACCTCAGCTTACCTGATAGCCCCAGGTCTTGTGCTGACAGGGTAGGTCATAGCTGTGATCTGAAATGCTCTTTGCTGTCTTTTTCTCTCTCTTGCTAGATATGAATTTATCCAGGGAGATAATTAAGCTGCAGTCCCTACACTCTCTCCGTTTCTCCTACCTGCTGCAGAATGCTGGTTCCTATGACAGGATCACTTGTGTCCTTTCTCAGGCATGTTGTGTAACTTCAGTGCCAGGCACCCACAGTGTCCTCTTCTTTATTCTTCCTTTCTGAAAATGCTTTTGCTGTGCAGTATGTAGCTCTGGTTGATTTTCTATGTTATTTGTTTTGAAATGTCCACATGTCAGAAAGGTTGTTCTGATTAAAGACCTGTGGCATGATTGAAATTATTTCTGCTCCTTCTTTTAGTAATTATTTTATTTGCCCGGTCACCACTTGTTTATGAGTACTGCAACATAAGCACCACAGCCAGTTTTGAACTGTCCTGTGCTGACATTCCCCAAAAGCACCCCATCTGCCAGGAAGTATAATTTCTCATTTTTGTGCTAGGCCATCTGAATTCTTCATTTTTTACTCCTGCGTTGCCCCTAAAGCTCCTTGCTATATCTTGGGTTTTATCCTCCCTCTCACTCTTTGCTCTGTGTGGCTCAGACGGCATCCAGATGGTCTCTTCCTGAAGTGAGCCTGTTCTGGAAAAAGCCCCACCGCTGTCACTCACAGAGGACGAAGCTGACCTGAAAAGACTGTGAACAGCACAAAAGGTTATTTTTCTTTCACTGGCACTTAGGAGTTGCACAGCTCTACACTGCATGTATGTGTGTGTGTGCACCTGTGTACAGTTTGCACATGTGGATATTCACACACTCACACAAATAAAAATTAACATTACAGAGGTATCAGCTGAGTGCTTGTTACTGACTCCCTCTGTTTTGAGCAAGCACATCGTGTTTTCAGACTGTGTCTTCTAATCTGGAATATTCAGAGTATTTTTAGTATTTCTTACTGGTTTTAAGTGGATCCTACAATTTTCTAAGTGTTAAAGGTAAGCCAACTCTGCATAAAAGGGTTGAACCATTTAAAACCTCAGAAGGTTTTTCAGTAGCCGTAATTGCTCATTTACTTGTAAGTATCTCCCCAGAGGTACAGGGAGTTGTAATACTAGTGATATTTTTAACACAATTTTGCACAGGCTATACAAAATTAGACCTTTTATATATTTCAGATATACATTAGTGTCCTAGTTTAGGACAAATTTTGGGGAAAAATCTCCAAAGGAGTCCCCTTAAAGGACAAACAAACCCTCCGCCCCTCCCCCCAGCACTCACCGGGTTCGGGAGGAATTGCCTCAGAGGGAAAAAAAAGTGGAAAAAACTTATTTATTAAGGAATAACAAAAAAACACTCCCCAACACAAGAAAAACAGTCCGAGATGACAACAACTGTTTTCACCAATCCGAGAGGGGGTGAGCAGTCTCTGCCGGGGAGGGTGCAAAGCGTCTCTGCAGACTCCGGGCGAGTTCCCGACGTTCCCGAATCAGGGCCCGAAGCCGGTCCGATGTCTTCGGGGGGGGGGGAAAGAGAGAAGAAGGGGAAAAAACAAAAGCGGGAAAAAACAAGCAAAAGCAAGCAAAAAGCAAAGCGAGCAAGCGAGCCAAGCAGCCAAAGCCAAGCCTAAGCTAGCAGCAAAAGCCAAGCCTAAGCTAGCAGCCGGGGGAGGGGCAAGGCCATAGACAAAACAAACGGAGCATGGGAACAAGGGAAAAAAAAACCGATTGGGATACACAGTTGAAAATGTCCTGTCACCCCAGGACAATTAGCAACTTCAAATTCCTTTTACAAAATTTCTCTTCCTTGTAAATGTCTTGATTTACAAGCAAAGAATACTACCATGTGTTATTTTTAGAGAATTGAAGCAATGTGGTTCTAATTCAAATTATTTCATATACATATAGTTTGCAAATGGAAATTCCCCCATAAACCATTAGATATTGATGAATTTCTCCAGTTAAGAGTTAAATGAGTCAGACCACAGTCTATCTAGTCATAACAATTAGAGGCAGAAATCATTAATAATTTAATTTAATTATAATCACCCTTTTGACTGTGGCTGGTGTAGAAGATTGCAAATAGGAAACACTCACATAATTATTATTCTGAAGATCATTCAGGACAAATAAAAGTCTGAAAAAGATGTTAAATCTCTTAAAGGACTTACTTTAATTATTTTAAAGTCATACATTAATTAAGGTGTTTACTTATTAATCCTTGGAAATTGAATTCTGTACTCAGAATTAAGTGCTGTAATTTTCTTGAGTAACTAAGTGCTGTGTTTCTCATACATGAGAGGTTGAATTGCTCAACCTTAACTTTAGAATTTTCTATAATAACTTGAGGATGCTGACAATTAACTCACTCAAAAACTTCTCTACGCCTCTAGCAAGTTTTTTAGCCACATGTTGGCTCAGTTTTTTTGGGTCATTTACCAGTCATTGAGTCTTCATGTTGGCCTAGTTTTTTTGGGTCATTTACCAGTCATTGTCTGCTGCTTAATTTCTTACTGGCCTAATTTATCCATCTGGAATTGAAGCAGAGTGTAGACAGAATTGATTCTGTGGCTGCCATGGCATGCCAGCTATCATAACCATCTGAAGTTGAAGCACACTGATGTTTGTGGCTACTCTGGAGAATCCCCTTCTCACAGACATAAGGGATGGGGGTGTTGACTGTTCTCACTGCTTTCTTTTCCTTATCCTGTCCCTCTGAAGGCAGTAAGGAAACTTCATAGACCTTCTTACACATCCATACCTCCTGGAATATCTTTATTGGTCAGAGTTTTAGTTATCATTATGAAAAACATTTTAACGGCCTAGAACTCAATCTGCAGCTTTATGATTTTGTTCTTTACCTCTTGTGTGCACCACATTCCCTTTCCTACCCTACCTTGGGTCACCTATATAAAGCCCACACTAAGCACTTCATCCTCAAGCAGAGGATGTTTAAAAATACATTATGATCCAAATATTTTTTCCTGAAAAAGTAATGTTTTCAGGTACATGAAACATTGTAAGCATCTTATGAGGCATGAAAGAAATCAGGTTGTTTAGATTAAGGCAATGAATACTGCAATATATTCCAAGGCTTTTTCAGGCTTTTTGATCCTTACAGGTCCCTTATAGCCAAAAGAACTTCACCTTGCCTTCTGTCCTGCAGTGTCCAGGGAAAACTGACAATCCTGCATCTTCAGCAGAAATGCAGCAGCAGAAAATCAGAAAATTTCAGCAGAAATCTTGCTGCAGATAAAATAATGCAAAGCCACAGCTCTGCCACAGCAGCACGTGGAGTGGCCTGGAAGGGCCTCGAGAGAAGCAGAGGTGCCTTCCAGATTCAGCCCTAAGCCGGCTTGGCTTGGCTCTGCTCCCTCCCTCCCACTCCCTGACTGTCTGTGCAGGCTGTGAGAACTGTCACTGCACCAGCTGGAGCAGATTTAAATTGCACATGGGGAGTAATATGTTGGTTCTGACAACGTGAATCATTTTACCATTGTGCTGTAGCACGACAATTTCCATTCTCTCTCTCATGTGACTCCACCTCACAAACAAATCCCAGCACTGTAGCCGTAACCAAGAAGCCTGGTATTAGAAGCTGAAGCCATTTGTCTCCTACCTGGCTGGTATGTTCTCCCACACTGCTTTCTGTGGGTTATTTGAAGTTTCTCCTCAGGGCTCTTTACCATTTCAGTGAGGTGGCTCTGGCGTTGATGGGTTGCCCCTTTTCAGCAGGGAGAGCTGCAAATACAGCAGTCAGGAGCTGACTGATGGTTGTTCCCTAGCTGCTGCAGAGAATGGTGGATGCACCTGGTTTGTTGTGGCCATCCAAGTCCAGTGATGTGAAGGGTCTGGGCAGATGCTGGCTGTGAAAACAATTTATCTGTATTTGATTGACTCTTCTGTTTATTCATCAAAACCTTCTAGAAAAGTCTGGGCAAGTGTTTTAGTAGTGAAGTCTGTTCAAGCCTTTCTGAATTTCCTAAGCATACATATGTCATTGATTTAAAGTTAACAGATCTGTTGTCTGCAGCATCTTCTCAAACTACCTCTGTCATAAGGAGCAATCATGTGTTTGTGAAATTCAGTTGCCAAATAAAAGATTAAAGCTTCAGGCTTGATTGTGGCTTTTAGCACCCTTTTGATGACAGGAAGTCATTGGTCTAAGGTAATTTACCTTTTCATACTGTTGGACATAGAATACATAGAATTTCTCTGAATGCCCATCTGAAATAGCTCTTCTTAGCTACAGAGCCACTTACTGCACCTGTGATTATTGGAGTAATTGAGAAGGTCTATTTTTCTCACATTAGACCAAAAATGAAACATTTATTTTGACACATTGGGCTACAGCCATCTGTGCCCCAGCATCAAAACATTTTTTTAATGTTCTATTTCAGCTGTTCCAGTTGGCCTCAAAAGAGCTTAAAATCTGGCAAAAATAGCACCAATGTTTAACTGTGCACAGAAGGTATTATTTATATGTCAGTAGCACATTGTTCGCTTTCTAGGTCGTTAACAGCTGTATGTAATGACACGATCCTTTACACATGCTAGTTTAGAATATGTCACATGGCTCTTCGCTACAAAGCTGGGGGGCAGAAAATAATTTTGTATTTTTCTCTTGTATACAAAACAATACACAGGCACTGCATGGATTTTCATCATAAGCCAGATACTATATTATTTCATCAGAAGTAATAATGCACTTTCCTGGCATTTGTAGAAAAATTGATTTCTGTTAACCTGAGTCGTTTCTTCAGATATTGGGTGACCAGTTCCATTTAAATCTCTTTGGATAGACAGATAGGGTATGTAATGTCCCCACGGGCAAGAACAAGGACTTGGCTCTCAGATGACCTAATTTTGAGAGAGACAATAAGATTACTGAACTGAGGTGCAGCTGATATCAGAGCCCAAGGCCACCCCTAAGCTTCATTGCAGTTTATGTGATGGAAGGTCACCTCACTTTAGTGTCTATAAATTGTAAAATAAACAAAAATATCACTGGCACAAAAGGCCATCATGGAAAGCTCTATTTTAAAGAGAGGCCAGTTTTTTATTTCAAAGTTCTTTATAATACTTCTATTGAAATTTTTAATTTAATGTAAAAAAGTACTGGATAAAATAAGTTTTTCTAAACTCTAAACATAATTCTAACAGTCAGCAAATAAAAATACAGCAATCATTTTGGCTGAGTATTAGAGGAATATGAGGTAAGTAATCTGAGAAATAATAACAAAATTAATGTGTAAGCCCAAACACTTGACTTTTTTTGGTATCAAATACTGATAAAATCTTCCAATTCATAAACAATAAATTCCATATGCTGCCTGATACAACTTTTTTCCATAAAACTAAGGATGCACATCAATCTGTAGACACACTGCTTATGAGTTACAGGGAAAATAAATTATCTTCAGACTGATTTTTAAAGGAAAGGCATGAATTGGTCTCCTAGACAAACTGTGAAAATTTATCCACAGTTGTTGGTGCTGAAATGAAATCATTACAGAAATAAATGTCATTCAATTAAAATTCCCCACAGTCCATTGGGACAGTAGCATAAGGGGAAAATAGATGTTTCAGACTTGCCCAGCTGCTGTGTGCTTCCATAAGTTACTGCCCTGCAAAAACCAGCAAGTGTCCAGTGCCCCTCTCTTCACTGGCCAATGCTCAACCACCTTATTTCAGTTTTTAAAAAAAATTATTCTGGGAAAAGGGTAACATTTATTAAAGAAATTTAAAATAAAAGGAAACATTCTGCATTTTTTAATGCATGTGAAGTAGTCTAAATGAGAAATTAATACTACAAAGTTGAATTCATACAATTCTATGAGCAGTGAGCTGGGTGTCAAAATAGCAGCAGGGAGAATCAAAGGATGATCTGCTCAACTGCAAGCTGAAAGCCATAACTGGCTTAAAAAATAGGTAAGCTCCTGCTTTTGGCTGCAGTGTTTAGTTAAACTTTATTCTGTTCCCTATTGCAATGTCTCATCTCATTGCCTAAACACATAACATGTATTATGACATTATTTTCCCACATCTCAGTTCTGTGCAGGAAGCTTGGGGTTAACAGAAGTGAGCTAAGAAGTCTATTTTTGAGGCTGTCTCAGAGTTCACAGTGATTATTCATGGATGAATCAGCATGTCATCATCATCTCCCTAGGTCTAGATGTAAGGAAGGTATAAAAGCCAAGCCCATGCGAGTCACGACTGCAGTGCAAGCCCTTTATCTGAGCACTGTGAAAGCACAGCCCCTCTGCAATCAGATGCAGGCTCAGAAGCAGTCAAGCAAGAGCAGTTCAGCTAAAGCTCTGGGGAAGAAAAGAAAATCCTGGCCTGCAATATTGTGAAATACAAATAACAAGACCGGTTTTGGTTGCACAAGCATATGCTGGATGACATGTGAAAAAAATAATATCCTATAAAACAGAGAAGTTTCTCTTTCCCCAGAGGTAAAACCATTCGTGGCAGTTTAAGATCTTTCTTGTTCCTGTGACTCTGCTGTACCTTCAAATGCCACCTGCACTGACGAATTTTCATTGCCCCAGTGTCATCAAGAGAAAGGTGCATGGGCATCTAGCTGCATTTATTTAGTCAGCAGCTTCAATATTTTCCTTTCTCAGTAAAACTCATCTGACATAAATGCAAGAGCTAAAGGCTCACTAGGGATTGTAGACCAATGCAAATTTTATAGAAGAGATCAGATATTATCTAAAACTTACTTGTTAACAATTCTTTACAGTCCCACAGGGCAGTTGGTGGACATTAAAAAGAGGTTTCCACAGAAATCTGATTTGCTCAGCAAACACCAACGTGGCAGAATGACCCCACTGGCTTCTTACCCTGTGAAAAGTCCTCAAGTGCCTTGTATGAGGCCTCTTTTTTATTCAAGTAGATTTAATACATGTGCCAGGTATGAAAACTGTTCTGTATTTAAACTAAAAATTCATTGCATCTTCTCTACGATTATAATGAGGTAAAACAGTCTGTGGCCCAATACCACCAAGGTGGCAGATGCAGCTCGTCCATCCAAATAAAATTAATGTGATAATCTGTCCAATCTGGCCCACATCAGCACAGGATGCCTGAAATATATAAACAGAGAGAGATATTAGTGAGTAAATGATAGTCAGTGTAGATATTTTTTAAATTTTCATGAAAACAGAGAGAGATGAGAGAATATCTGGAGAGGGACCAATTACAAATAACCCTGCACGCACATGCATAATTAACAGGATTCAAGAAGCAGTAATGATCATTCTTTTAACACAGTGTAAGTCTGCCTGGAGAGGTGAACACATCAAAAAAACTCAGCATGACATTTTTTAAAAATCTTTGACTAGTTGGGCTTTGGGGAGCTTGTCAGTTTATTAACATTACTTTAACCTAATTTTAATTTTGTTTAATGCGATTTCTTTTTCTGTGAAGCTCTTTGAAAAAACTGTTGTTTATGCAAATAAACTACATGGAAAATTGGTTTTGTAACTAAATGACAGCTGACGGACTAGGCTGTAATAGTCAACTGGGAACTTCTAAAGCATGATTTGTTTACTCTGGTACAAATTGCATAGCTATGATTATTAGGGACAGTAAATATCTTAATAGTGGCTATTTCAATTAACACAGTCCTATGGCTGGATCTCAGGCCCCACTAAGACTGTTTTGTACTGCTCCAGTGACAGCAAAAATAGCCTTAATCCCTATTTCAGTCATTGCCCCATTTAATATTTCAGAGGAGCTGGCATAATAAAGGTCAGATTTGTCTCATTCATTTCCTACCAAAACAATGTTTCTTGCTTGACTGTTTGCACAAATAATACATCCTACCATTTTTATCCTCACTGGCAGCCCTGATTTCACTGTTTGCCTTCATCTGACTCCATAGGGTTTTTTCCTGCCTGGGATGCAAGCCCTTTAAGAAATTGCTCTTCTCCAAATAATTATATTCTATTTCAGTGTCAGATCTTTGTAATTTTTAGATATTATTTCTTCATTTGAACAACAAGATATTTTTGTCACAGAGTTCTACAGAATTTTAAAAAAAAACCAAACATAATCAGCAGCATCAATAATAAAAAACCCCAAACACCTACCTCTATAACTGATGCATGATCTGTAAGTAATATAATAATTTTCTCACATTTTCAAATGTAGAAATATGGATGCTAAGTAGGCAAGAAGCTGTTGCACATGTTGCCACTTTTCTGCAAGGACAAGGCTTGCCTGCCGACAACAATTAAAAATAGCACGTTATTATGGAGTTATGCAGCATCATAGGCAGCAGCTTCATTTCTGAGAGCCAGGTATTCTCAGAGATATCTTTATTAACTGATCAATATTTGATCATTGTGTTAAAGAAATTTGTGCAAACATCTGAGTCTCTGTTCTTTCTTACATCAAAGCCAGTGCTTTTTCAAACCCACATCATCCTAAAAACGCAGCTCCTCTACAGAGGAGGATGAAGGGAATCCAGTTCCAGAGACCATGGAAACCCTCAGCAGGGAAATTACCAGGGGGTGAAGGAAGCCACCAGCTCTCTCCTCATGAGTGCTCTTATGAGCAAGTGAACCCCCTTTCAAAATGGCTGACTTTGAATTTCAAAATATTTTCTTCTTCTTGTCCTTTCTTATGGTCCTTTCACACCTGTGGATTTCCCCTATTAGGAGGGACTGGGCACTTGCTTTCTAATCTGCTTTGCTCCACCCCTGGCTGCTCAGAATGCCACAGGCAGTGGCACAAATCAGTGAAGATGCTGCAGGGAAAGAGTCATTTGAGTAATTTGAAGGAGAAAAAGCTGGTGACAGCAGTAGTCAGGTACCAGTGCCTTAAATGAAATATTCCTAACCTAGCCAAGTGATCACCTGAGACTACTGAGAAGCAGTAGAAATATTAGTATAGGAATTAAAATCATCTGAACAACATAAGAGGTGAAACTGAATTATGATGCAAGGTGTCAAGCCAGATGTAATTAGGGTAGCCCAGCTGAGGTAGACTAATAATAATAGGGTGCAACATGAATAGGAAGAGTACACATTGTTCAGGCAAGCTAGAAAGAAAAGGCATGGTCGTGAAAGAGTATTACAATGTATAATGTGCTAGGCTTAAAAAAAGTAATGATAAAATGGATCAATTTGAGTAAAAAACAATTTAGGGAAGGATCAGAAAAAGGTTTAGATGATGTTGTCTGCTTTAGCCCCCTAGAGTTTAATTTGTGCTGGATAAAGATCTCCATAATGTTATTAGAAAGAGAAATATTAGCATTAGGGAAGATTTACTGTCTTTATGGAAGATTTTGACCTTCCAGAAACAGGCTTTAGAACAAATATTACTAATAATGGAACAGTGGAGGAATATCTAGCCGTAGCAAGTAAAAGATATTTTCACTGAACAAAGGAGGTATAAGAAAGCCATGAATTTAGGGAGGAAAGTAATAATGATGCATTTGGAGTTCAACATTTGAACAGTCACAACATATTTGTGAGTCACTAATGTAATAGGGAAGAAAAAAAGTAAAAAGTGTTCTCAGATACCTCAGGCAAACTAAAAAAAAAAACCAACAGAATACTAGACACTATTTAACGTTTATCTGCAACACAATAAATAGTTCTGGTTTGCTGTATTAAAAAAAAAGGCAATCTGATAGCAATTTGATGTTAGAGCTCTTCTATTATCTGAACTGAAGAGTATTTACAGAAGGACAATATATAATAGCATTTGAAGGCAGAATAAAGTTGGATAAAAGACGATCTTGGCTTGTTTAGAGAAAATAAATCAGTGCTGCAGGGGGTAGTAACAGAAGGAAAGGAAAAGAATTATTGAAGCATAAATGATGCCATTGGCTTAAAACAACTGGACCTGCGCTAATTCAAATATAGAATAAAAGATCATTAATCACGGGAAGATTTAAATTCTCAGACACACCAAGACAAAGAACATGGTGAATTTATAAAGATGTGATTTAATAATTGAGGTGGTCACTTCAGATGATCCTTGCATCCAGGAGAGATGAGGTGATTTTGATTCTTGGCACCAATGAACAACTGAGATATTTTATCCTGAGACTCAGCATACTTTACAGAAAAGAGTGATTTCCAATTTGGTTGTGAGGTGACTGCTTTTCATTGCTCTCTGATCTTATACACCTTGTCACTAATTTGGATAGTGCCACGACATATGCTCTTACAATAACTAAGTCACAAGGCTTTCTTAATATATATCTATTTGAATGCATTTAGAAGGAAATGAAAACTGAGAAAAACTAGTTATGATATATCATAAGTTATAATTCTATTCTAAAAATATAATTTCACAAATTAAATGGTTTTATTTAGATTGTGTTACTATGGAGATACAGTAGGTTATATTGAGAGAAAAAAAAAGGCATTTGTTTGGATAGATGCACACTGTCATAGTCACATAATAAAAGGGAGTTAAAGTGAGGGGAAGTCCTATGGGGGGGGCTGAGGCTGCTTGGTCTGTTCAGACTGAGGGGAGACCTCACTGCAGTTACAACTTCACTGTGAGGGGAAGAGGAGGGGCAGGCACTGATCTCTCTGTGGTGACAGTGACAGGACTTGAGGAAATGGCCTGAAGTTGTGTCAGAGGAGGTTTAGGATGGATACCAGGACAAGGTGCTTATCCCAGAGGGTGGCTGGGCACTGGAACAGGCTCCCCAGGGAAGTGGTCACAGCACAAGCCTGGCAGAGCTCAAGAAGAGTCAGGACAAAGCACGTGGTGTGTGCTCTCAGGCACACGGTGTGACTCTTGGGGATGCTCCTGTGCAGGGCCAGGAGCTGGGCTCGATGATCTTCCTGGGCCCCTTCCAACTCAGCATATGCTGTGATTCTGCGATTTTATGATTTCCCTTTCAAGTTCAAGAAATGTGATTTGTGCTGGCTGCAGATTCAAGTGGATGTCTCTGAATCATTTTATTTGCTAGTAATGGTAACTACAGGTAGCTTTTCCTCTAGAAGTTAGTATTTTTCCATCAGAACTAAGCTGCTATGGCACAATTATCTGGCAAACTGCAAAAGCCAGAAATAAAGTTCTATGGTATGGTTAGAACTTCAAACATCAAGTGCAAGAGCCTCAAAGTTTCATAAAGCACCCTGGGACTTGTTACATAAATAATATGATACAGAAAATAACTTCCACTATAGTATATGATGAAGTGTCTAAAGCTATTGACTTTTTAGATCATAGTAAACTCTAATGACCTGTGTGATGGAGACTTGCTTATAGAACTGTTTATGTTGCAGATATATAATGAAATGGAGTGGAGCCTCTGCTATTCAAGACTCTTAAGCTAATATTAGAGATGGGAGAAACAACTTCAGCATCAAGATAACCAGCCTGGTGCTTCTCAGCTGGCTTTGTTTTATCTAAGTCCCTTGTTCCATAATGCAATGTCACACGCTCCATCTTCACTGGAACCATCTCGCAGTGCTGGTGCCAGCTGTTCCCAGGCAGTGATCAGGATTGATGACCTTACAGCATGCTCTGCCTCATCACCCCAGAAGCTCCTCCAAACTTTTATAGAAGCCACCACCTTACTGCTGAAACTCAGGGCTAAATGCATCAGCTGTAGATGTCAGGGCCCTCTCAGCATCACCTTGCTGAAGTGAAGCATTCTGGCACAGGAGAGCTACAAAAATGAGTTGGTGACTAGAGAGAAGCAACAACCCATAGAGAGCCACCTGCAGACTGTCAATTAAAGCTGCCATCCCACAGCTGAACCTATTTTTGCTCCCTACTATGGGACTGCTTTCTGTTAATGCAATAAGTGCAGTCAGGACAGGTGTCCTTAATTTTGTACCCTGATACCTTACAAAAACCTACCTATGCATTGCTTTGGCTTGCTATGCAGTAGAAGAAGTAATTTTATGACTTTGGGAACTAAAGTCCTTACTCTGTCATTCACTAAGAATTAATTTGCCAAAAAAAAAAAAAATCAATCTAGGCTGTTCTTGTAGCAAACAAAAAGATACGTCTGAGCTACGTTGCCCCAGATGAATTATAAAATATAACTTAATAGGCACATGCATCTGTTTCATGGAAACTACAGGGGAGAGGAAAATTATGTGAGTATTTTAAAGGTTCTTTAGTTATGATGAGTTCAATTGTATTTTGATAATGCAAAATTGAAGTTATAAAGAGGATGTTACACAGAAAATTAACATATTTTTCTCTTTTCATTCCCCTTTCTTTCTTATTTTATGTGTATTTTAATAGGTTGCTATTATGAGAGAGATTCTTTTTTGTGTGTTGCCCCTGACATGCAGATTTGTTTGTATTTATTTGTCTCCTGAAGCTAAATTCAGAATTACAGAAGCACTTCTGGCAGAATCTCTCCTTATAGTTGGTTTGAACTACCTAGACCACTTTAATACCGCTGCGGTTTACAGGAATGATGTAAAGAGACAATTGACCTTTATTTTCTGCCCTCAGATACCTGACCTGTTCCAGGATTACAAAAGCTCATGGTCCTCTTATGTGACAGAGGTCAGAATTCACCAAGATAAGCATTAACTGCTATAGAGAACAAAGCACTAAGGTAAGAAATATGAGGAATAAAGTATGGAAAAATATCATATATATCTGTTTTGTGATACTGAAGCGTGAATATTGGCTTGTTTTGTGCCTTGCATTATCCAGACAAGAGTTATTCAGTCTGTCACCAACACAGCATCTTGTCATCTGTGCTGTCTGTCTTGCAGGCGCAGAAATGTCATTTTTGCTTTCATCCCTTTTTTCCTGGCAATACAGTGGGGGCAAAAATAAAAAGTTGTTAATGTTAAAGAGAACATTGGTGCAAAACTCAACAAGGGTGAAAGCAGGCATCTGAGAGTCATAGAATGGTTTGGGCTGGAAGGGACCTTTAAAGGCCATCTAGTCCAGACCCCTGCAGAAAGCAGGGACAACTTCAAAATCAGGTTGCTCAGAGCCCCATCAAACCTGATCTTGAATGTCTCCAGGGTGGGGTACCATCTTTCTAGGAAACCTGTTCCAATGCTTCACTACCCTTATTGTAAAGTATGTATATCTTCCTTGTTCGTAGCCTGAATCTTCCTTCTTTAAATTTAAAACCCTTGTCTTGTTGCAAGAGCAATAAGCCCTTTTACACCCCCTTAAAGCACTCAATGGTGCAATAAGATCTCCCTGGGGCTTTCTCTTCTCCAGGCTGAACAAACCCAGCTCTCTCGGTCTTTTCTCATGGCAGAGGTGTCCCAGCCCTCTGATCATTTGCCTGGCCCTCCTCTGGACTTGCTCCAATGGATCCCTGTCTTTCTTGTGACAAAAACCCCAGAGCTGGATGCAGCACTCCAGGACTCCCCCAAGTCTTTCTCTGTGGAGTTGCTCTTGATGATTTTTTTCTCCCAATCTGTACTCATGTCTGGGATTGTCTCCACCCAAGTGCAGCATCTTGCACTTGGCTTTGTTGAACCTCATGAGGCCAGGTCCCTCTGGATGGCCTCCCCTCCTTCAGGTGTGTCAAACCACCACTCAGCTTAGTGCCCTGGCAAATTTGCTGAGGGTCCACTAAATCCCATCATCTTTGTCATTGATGAAGATTTTAAACAATTTTCATCCAAGTATGGACCCCTGAGGGATACCACTTGTCACGGGTTTCCATCAGGTCTCTGAGCCATTGACCACAACACTCTGGATGTGACTGTCCAACCAATTCCTCATCCACTGAACAATCCAATTATCAAACCCATCTCTCTCCAGTTTAGAGAGAAGGATGTTGTGGGGGACTGTGTCAAAGGCTTTACAGAAATACAGACAAAACCCTTTCCTTGCCCACTGATGTATCTCTCCATCATGGAAGGCCCCTGGGCTGGTCAGGCAGGGATTGCCCCTGGCAAAGCCGTGCTGGCTGTCCCAAATCTCCTCCCTGTCCTCCACGTACCTTAGCAGAGCTTCTGAGAGGATCTGTTCCATGATCTTCCCAGGCACAGAGGGAAGGCTGACAGGTAGTTTCTGGGGTACTCCTTTCTACTCTCTTCAATAATTGGTGCAGTGTTTGCCTTTTTCTTGTCTGTATAGAGTGATGTAGCTGCCCAGTAATGTAAAGCCAGTTAATCTGTTGTGAGGTCACATTGATGGCAATACTACAGAAAAAGCATGAAATCTGAACATGAGGTTCCAGCACACTGGTTTTTGGAAACTCCTAACAGGGACAGATATAGTAACCAGGAGGCTGAGTCATTTAAAAGTTACTTGAATTTCATGAACTTCACTGGACTACAAGAGTTGCCATTCTACACAGGGAAATTTTCATTCCTGAATGCTACCAGTCTGTGTGGGGTTTTTTACACTTAATCCTGATATATGCCAGCATTAGGGCAGACTGCAAAAATTTGATTTGAATAATAGAACTACTGTAACTGTGAAATTTGGGGCTTTCGCCTGTTGGATTTTATTACTGGATTAAGAAATTTTCCAAGAATAATAGTGAAAGCTCCTTGGTCTATCCTTTCCCTTCTCTTTCCCCAGCACACATTAATAGCACTGACAGTTGTCAGCATCCCCTTTGTCATCAGTGCTGACAGGCAAGAGGATGGACAGAGAAATGTGTCTGTTTCACCAAAATAAAAGCTTGTGATGATCATAACTCTAATGCCTCTGAACTGAAAGTCATTCCCCCTGAAATGTCAAATAATGTAAGCTGAACAGGGAGACAAACAACTTGGTCACAAAGAGAGGATATCTCTCCTTCAAAATAAAAGAAAACTAAGCCACCACAAACACACACAAAAAAATACGAGTTACAGACATTGCTATTGTAGCTAAAGCTTTTCAAAGGATTCCTCTTCTCATAGGATTTATTTTTTACAATTAAAAATTTTGAACAAGATAGACATTTTCCTAGCAAATATTGTGGGCAAATGAAATCTGGAAAACATTCCATTTCTGTTTTTATAAATGTGTGAAAAAAATCACTTATATTGAGAAGCAAATTTTCGCTGTCTTTCAAGGACAAAAACATTTTCTTACAGCTATAGGTTGTAAACTATGACAGTAAAACTATCTCTTGAGAGGATGAAGGTTCTCTTGTAATAAGCTGCAGGTACACTGATGGTTTCATGCTTTCAAAGATCTTAGGAAGGCCCCATATTTGACATATCATGGCTATATAAAAATTTTACAGTCGTGTATTAAAAATAATTCTGACAAGAAACATTGTACCAAATGTCTCTGAAATTCCAGGTCTCTGTTTGCCTGTTGTTATGCAAAGCTCTCATTTTGTTTCATGGAAAAGTGAGTGCAATTTTTCTTATTTTAGCCATGAGTAAAATTGTTTGGATAAACCAGAAAAAGCTTGATATAATAAAGTTCAATATAAAATTATTTTATATAACAAAATTAATATAAACTAGGGTTAGAATTTATCTGCACAAACTTGCCAAAGAGATAGTGTAGCCATTTCTCCTCTTTGCTGCTCATGGCATTTCAAAACTCTGACCATTTTTAGTGAGGAGTGAAATACTGGTTGTGCTACATTATGCATTCCTGAGAGCAGCCCCTTGTAACTCATTTTTGTGGGGTTTAGAGGCCAGAAGTGACCACCTACTCTGACTGATATGTCAGAGCCCAGTGATCATTTTTGATTAACACATATTCTCCAGAAAGCAAATTGGCACGTTTCAGTATTATTCACTTCAGTAGTTTGTTAAAACCTGTGCTGTCTGTACAATGCAAACCTTGTCTTCCACTTCCAGTGAGTATTTTTGATCCCTTCCAAGACTGTTCTTGGTGAGCACCTGTTCTATTCTTTAGAGGTAAATATATTACAACCCAAACTTCTGGATTAGCTAAGCAAATTTGTTTTGTGAAGTTGTTGTTTGGTATTTCTCAGGGTTCTACCATCATTGCTGGGATGCTGGTTTTGCAGTNTTTTTTTTTTTTTTTTACACTGGGCACCAGGGCTGTAAAGTAATTTGTATCTCTTTCATATCGCAGTTACTGGCTCAAAAAACCCACGTTTCTATACACCAATTAACTTGTATTTATAGGGTCAGGGTCAGTTCCAGACAATCTTCAAGACAACTTTAAAGAGAACCGCACAGATACGCTTTTTCCCCCCCCTTGTGGAAGCTATTTAAGTTAAACAACAGTTCTGAAATGAGAAATTACATGGTCATGCATATGTCCACCCTGCATAAGCCCACAGAATGAACAGCACAGTCCATTACCCCGGGCAAAGCAAATTGACAGCTTGTCTGGGGAGATTTCATTTGCTTCCCACTGGCTTGGCAAAGCCACCTGATGTGTGCCTGTAAGTGAGCGTGTGGATGTGCTGAGCACGGCCTGGGACCCTGCAGGCTGAATCACTCGTCTGTGCCACCAGGAGAGCTACCAGTAGCCAGAATTTCAGAAGAGCACTGTAGGGATGACATCCAGAGTGAAATGTGGGACTCCCTGTCTGTTTTACACATGAGAGTATTAGAACATACCTTACACAAGTGAACAGGTACAAATCCCACCAGTCCTACGCTGGAAAGATTGGCTATGTAGGTGCAAATTGTGTGCCAGAGCCTGTGTTAAAATCCCCATAGATTACATGCTGTTTACTGTTGCTTTGCAATTTAAATATGGCCAGGATGGTATCTGGTGGGGCTCTCTTTAATCTCTGCTTTTATAATATTCAGACATACAAGAAAAAATTCATCTTTTCCAAAATTTAACTTGGTCTTTGTTGCATTTTGTCAGTATAATCCCTTTATAGTATTTTTTTCTCCTAGAAGAAATCAGGTGTAGATACATTATAATCTACTTTTCAAGTCCCTAAGAAAATTCTGCAATCTATAATTTGATCTTGTATATGAAATATTGTATTTTGAGTTCAGGACCTTTTATACAAAAAAAATGCAGTGTTTCAGTCCATTAGTTGCTCATTTTAGTTTGACTCAGCTTAACTGGACTGAACATTTTGCTAATGAGATAGATTGGAAATGGCCTTCAGTAGAATGAATGATTTGATGATGTCTACTAATTTGCTATAGGACAATGACCACATTAAGGAGATGCATTTTTTCTGGCCTAGAAACGACTTCAGGCTATGTACTAATGGGGGAGGGAAAAAAAAGGAACTGGCTCCTATGCTTTTTTGATATCCCTTGTCCAAATATATTTCTAACACACAGAAAGAGAATTCTTTACAACTAAAAAGAGCACTTAATGTGCAGATTTGCATTACATATATATGTCTCGACTTTCTTTCACTTGTCCAAACTGTTGCTCTCATTATAGCAGAACCTGCAGCTTGTGTTTCATTTCAAACCACTGTTTGTAGAATTGAGTTTCTAATCATCTGAAGAGTCTTACCTCTCTGACTCTGTAGTATTCAACAAGAAAAATTCTGCCTTGCTAGAGGGATGGATCAAATACATACTTTTTTGCCTTTTCACCAGCAGTCAGAGCAGAATGAAATGACCCTGATTAAAATGCCAGTAGTTCTCTATCAGCAATGAAGTTGCACCACCACCGAAAATAGCTAGCAGTAGGAGAAAACCTGGCAGGGACAGTGTTCAGCTATAACAAGAGAATTCCCAGTGGGTTTCCAGGCCAGCTTCCCCAAAGCAGGCACTCAGCAGTGCACCCCCATGCAGTGAAGGCTTCCAGCAAGCTCCTTCCCAGGCAGACTGCACCAGCAAGACAAGCACAGGGGTCCCTCAAACAAACTGCTGTGGAGTCAGCAAGGAGGCACAAGAAAGGGTGAGGCGTGGTCGTCCTGAATTCAGAGCCAGTGTATTTGAAGATGGGACTTGCAAGGGTGCTGAAAAATTCTCCTGTGTGTTAAAACATACACGATTTCTGGTGGGAGATGTTCACAGACCAGAACATTATATTCAATAAAAAGTGGCATGGGGTTGGAAGGAGAAGATGCTGGGAAGAGGGTATTTCAAAATTTCTATTGTTAAATAGTCTTTATTTGAACATCAATTCGATCATTTTAAATTACATTTTCTGTGTGTGAATTATGAAGTGGCTTTTAGGTCAAGCTAATCAGAACAGCTAAAACCACCTTCTTGCTGTCCTACAGGGTCTCATTAACCTACACAGAAGAGGAAACCTGCCACTTCTCACTGTGTTTCATTTAATTTCTGCTCAAGTAACCAGCCTATTTCCACTTGTCTAAGCTGTCACAAGAAAAAAAACTGAGCCTGAAACATTAGGTTTATAAATATTCAATGTGACATGCTTCTTTTTTTTTTTTCTTTTGATACATAAGGCTGTGTCACAAGGAAGTCCCATGTTATCTCCAGAACTGTCCAATAGAGGAGGAGGCAGGATGCCACCATTTACCAATATTTTGGAGCTTGACATCCCCTCGTGCCTAAACTGAGTCTCACATTGAACAGGCAGTGTTGGATGTTGACCTTTTTTCACCATCAGCTGCAATCTGTCCCACTGACTTTCACTGACAAACCTGGCTTTCAGAAGAGGGGTTTGTATTTCATTAAGCAGTTAGAGCATTTAAAGTGCTGATTTTTACTAATTACAGCTATTTAAATGTTAGGCATGTAAATCAAGGTTATCACTGAGAGACAACAACTGACCTTACAGGCAAAAGACTTTAAATTAAAAAATTTGTCCATTCCTGAGACATGCAGGAATTATGACCTTCTTTGAGAGCCTTGTTCTCTCCACTGTCTCTAAACAGAACCCAGCAAATGGCTCACACCAAATGCCTGACTTCCAGATGGCTGAAGTAGATGAGACAAATCCCACCTTTAACGAGGTAGTGGCTACATGGTCCCACCCCTGCTTATCAGATCCTCCAAGAGTTTATTCAAAAGGCATTTCACTGACTCTTCCCTCTTTTACTGGCAAAGCACAGTTTGAGTCATAACTGGGCCCATCAAAAATGGGTTTCAGTGACTTCATTTTAGCTTGTCTCTTCTCATTTCAATATTAAATAAATAAGCAAGAAGCTCTTTTTCTCAGCTTGTCTTCACAGACTCCAAAAGCTCATCTGCAGTTTGATTGGCCTGAATGGATTACTCAAAGCAGGCATGTTTGCCACTTGGAAGGGGATTGTTTTGGTTCTATTAATCAGAACAGTAGTGGGATGAGAATCCAAGTGTGCTCACTGTGGGTGCCTGTCATGCCTTTATCCATATGCTTTGCTAGAGTCACATTTTGTCACATGGACCCTTCACGTCAAGTGTGAATCATCTTGCACCCACCAGTTAAGGTATTGTAGGAACACTTTCTCATTTGATAACTTTTTCCTGTTATCAGCTTAAACATTTAAAGGCAAATCAGCTTTTGCCATCTTCTTGTACATGCATACAGCATATTTGAAGTCTGTAAACTTTCATACTTACTTAGTATTTTTGTCAAAGTAAATTACTCCAGTGGCAATTTTGAACAAAATGAGCTCTCTTGTGGCTAATTTCAGTTTACTGCTTCTCACCAGTTTTACTGAAGTTTCATTGTAATTTTAAAATAATGTTAGTTTTTGAGGTTTTTTTCCAATAATAGATTAATAATAGAAAACACTTCTGGAACTAAAGCAAATAAATTCTTTTTTTTCTTTTTTTTTTTTAATAGCATCCCACAATAAATTTCCCTATGGCTCCTGTATGTTCCTCCAGTTGTGATATGAAAGACAGGGTGACAGATATACAGGAACAAGTGATTTTTCTCCATGGTTTCCTGGAAGTTCTTATGTGAATAGTTCAAAATTATCAGAAGGTAAATGCTGCAAGGCAGAGAAAGGCTGGATAGTCTGGAGAGATCTCCAGAATCTCCCCTGTTTATTTTTAAGGAATAGCTGTGCTGTTTGTCTTTCTGAGCTGTGATTAGTGTGTTCCTGGAGGGAGTAGGTACATCCCAGTTCCAAAGGCAATTGTGCTGCCATGGGCATGTCTTCATGCCACCTTTTCATCTGAAATGCACAAGAAATTTAGACACAGGAACATGGACTATTTCTCTATGCTAAGGGCAAAGCTCTGTGCTCTCAGCATCTTCTTCAGCAAAAGGACACTCTAGACTGGTCTGCATGCTTGGATCAAGGCCCAGCCTAGATGGCAGTTTAGTATAAATGATTTTAACCTTGATGAGGAAGCAGCAGCAGACCCACGTGGTCGCCCAGCCCCTCCATCCTGCTGGCACACAGCTGCTCTCCGTGCGGTGCCATCCAGACACACGCTCAGTGTCTGGCTGCACAGCAAGCCCTGGGGAACACTTACACAGACTTTGAGTCTTGAATTTTGTCCCAAGGAGTTTCTTTTGAAGTAGGTGAAAGTTAATGAGGATTAAAATGTCATACTGGAGTGGGAATACTTCCTGATTCCATCACAGTCACGCAGTGACACAGACTTGTCCATTCCTGTGTGTTTGACAAGATGGGAAATGGTGTAAGAGGCAAGGGTGACCTGAGAGTGAAGACAGAAAAAGGTATTTAATATTTCTGCAGTCTAGTAAAATATCTTGTCCTAAGACTGCTTTAAAGTAAACTGAGAATAATGTGCTTAATAAAATAATTTTATTTTCATGAAATACATTTCTGTGATGAATAGGATGCTTTTTATTGGTTTGTTCATGTAGGGGTTTTTTTCTCGTTTGTTTTTCTTGTAAAAATTTTGGCTGGATGGGAGAGAAGGAGGAGCTGCCTCCCTGCCTCATCCTGACTGCTGCTGATTTTTTTCTTGGGGAATGGTAGAGCCTAGGGTAAGACACTGTAACCCTTATTATGACAGTCTTAAACCTGGAAAATACCTCGAAGATCATCAAGTCCAGCCCTTAACCCAGCACCACCGTATTACCACCAGACCATATCATCAAGTGCACACATTTTAGGAGCACTTCCAACAATGGTGACTCCACCCCTTCCCTGGGCAGCCTGCTCCAATGCCTGGCCACCCTTTCAGTGAAGAAATATTTCCTAATCTCTAATCTAAACCTTCTCTGCTGCAACTGGAGGCCATTTCCTCTTGTCCTGTTACTTGTAACCTTCGAGAAGGGCCGGCTACAACCTCCCCTTCAGAGAGCTGTAGAGTGATAAGATCTCAAAAGCACCAGATTCTCTAATTGCACCAAATTTTCACAGAATGCAGTCTGAGCAGATTTGCACGTTATGTTTGGATACTTGTAAACATTGTTTTAAAATACTCAATAATTATTTTTATAAGCATATGTCACATGGCTAAGCAATGGAAAAATATTCAGGCTTCTGGAAAGACAGTAAATTGCAAGAAACAAGTAGGTATCTTCATGTGCCAAACCTTCATCATCCTTATAATTGAAAACATTTCTAGTATGTTAGGGTTAAAGAAACTGAATTTTCCCTTCTGCAAAGGCTAGCTTAAGGTTCATGCATTATTTAAGTCATACTTACACCCTACTTTAAGGTTTTAGGTGAGATTTAAATGACTTATCAGCTTTAAGCTGAATTTTCCCCTTAGAGAAGCAATCTATATGCAAAGAGTAAATCATAGATACATTAATTTTTTTGGTACACAACTTCAGTAAGAAACAGGGGGTTTTATGTTTTATGACTCAAACCACCTAGAAAGTACTGAAAAAAAAGCCCCGTTCATCATTGAGATGCCATCTCTGCTCCTAAGGATGAAGGTAATGCTCTGTGACACTAATGTATCCTTGTACCATCTGCTTTTTCAGTCAATAACACTCAAAGCTGTTCCTTTCAGAATTCATTCATTTTAAATGTTTAAATTTTCTGTGGAAAGTATACAGATCATAGAGTTCTTTTTATATGTATTTTCACTTATGTTGCCTTTATGTGTTTTAAAATCAAAAAGGACAAAACCATATACTAACAAGCAAGAACTTAGTTGAGCGAAGTTCTTCAAATAAGCTTTTCTGTTTTATGAGATATTGCTGATACAGAGATACAAATCCTCTAGGAGGAATGTATATTATTCAGTAAGTTTTTCTGTATATTTAAAAGATCTGAAAGGAGGAAAGAAGTGCTCAATATTTCTTTTTCAATACATTTCATAATGAAGTAAAAACTCAGGATGGGTTGACAAACATAATCATGAGTTTCATGATTTTTAGCTCTGGGAAGCTGATGTGTAAACTGTAACCTAGCACTGAATAGAGCTGCTCAAACACACAACTGTGGGTGTCAGCTCAAATCACATCCAAAGTCATCTGGGGAAAGAGGAGGAGCACTAAAGAGTTATTCAGGGATGTGTTAACTTCTCAGTTACAAAACTTGAATGTTCTCATATCAAATCTTACCTGCCAGTTCTCCTTGGAGATTAAGAGATCCACCAAGCCTTTCTGGACGTAGCAATATAAACTGTAGTACTAGGGGTAATGTTTTCTTTCTCTGCTGCTGCCTGAGGACAGGTATGGTCTTTTCTCACAGATCTGAATGTATTTCCTTAGCAAAGCCTTTGTCACCATCACTTTATGTTGCTGAGGTTCCTCTGCTTGCTGATACAAACACTGAAACCAGTTCAGCCATGGAAGAATTCAGTGGTCCCCCACAGGTAAATTTTATGCTAGCAGTCCATTAAGACGTATATGATGAAAATCAACTTTTGGAGATACTCCTGATATTTTGGCCAGACATTTATTCATCAGTATTTTTTTGTTATTAAGTATTTATTAATAAAGGTAGGTGTGCCAAAGCAACAGTGAGCCTAAGGGAATCTTCTGTGCACAAATTTTAATGTATGACAGGGAATGCATTTGCATGGAAAAAATTGAAAGAGACACCAGAGGAGTTACTGTGTAATGTGAACAGACAGAGCAAAAGGGCTACATGACAGTCCAGGGAGAGAAAGAGAACTGTCAGATAAAATATAAAGGTGGAGCAATCACAGCGCCTGAGACTGTGTTTAACTCCATCAGTGCCATGCCAGGTGGGTTCTTACACAGTTTGGATTCATCTTCCTGTGTGTGCCAAATTGCTACATCCTAGATAATTGTGGTTAGAGGCAGACCTCCTCTCCAAGCTTTTCTTACATATATGCAGTATAGTCATACACAAACAAAGGATTAAAGCAGAGAAAGGGCAGTGAAAATTTGAGAATGTGTATTTTGCCCGCTGCTTCAGAAAACAGATTAAGAATTCATGGGAAAGGAATGTTAGACATGGCACTCCATTTCTGCACTGGTCAGTACTCACAAACTTTATTCAAAGGTCTTGTTGAGATTCACCAATGCAAAGAGCAAGTTAATAAAAAATAGATCCTGGGTTTCTTGTTCTCCTGTGTAGCTGATGTTCTGGCAGATCTTTCTCAAACTGTGATGTGAACTGGCAAGTGAGCTGTCAAGTGTGAGATGAAAGAGCATGACCGAGACTCCAGAGTATGGTAATAGTATTCTAATCCCAGCCACACTTACACTGTTATTTTATTTATTCTTTGTTACATACCTGGGGTATGCTTAACACATTGCAAGACTAAAGGAAAGATATTTCTCTTGTGCCTTAACGCACTTTGCAGTGAAACGCACAGCTGCCTCTTTTGTAAAAGCAGGGAGGCAACCTTCCATATTTCTGAGACACCAGCCCTTCAGAAGCAGAAATTCTAGGAAGGGAAGCAAAGGTAAAGCACAAAATAATCCAAGATAAAGTAGAAAATGTTCATATAACAAGACTTTAAAGAAAATTGAGAACAGAGAACCTTTGGCTGCCAGAAAACATCTCAGAATTGGATGAGAAGAATCCCAAATTTTGGTGTAACTTAATTACTGTCCTGTTCCAGGAAACACAACTTTTTTACTATTCTTAACAAATAAACATTATACCACAAAGGAATAATTTGGTTGATGTTTCCTAATCAAATTTATATGAAGGTTCCAAAAAATGACTGACGGATTCAAAAGTGGATCATGAGGAATATTTGTTCAACAATTCCTACTTTTCCAGAACTTTTATATTTTATGCTGAGGTTTTTTTATGTGTTCTGTTTGTTTGTTGGGGGGTTTTTTGTTGGTTTTTTGTTTGTTTGGTTGTTGTTGTTGGGTTGTTGTTGTTTGTGGGGGTTTTTTTTGCAAAGACAATTATAAATTCATACCTTAGTGTCTTACTTGGAGGCAGGCAGGTCAATATTACATATTTATATTAAAGCTTCAACTGAGGCTTTAATATAATTTCCCAGTCCTGATATAACATGCTAATAGTTGGGATCTTTCAGAAAAAACTTAATTAAATAGTTCCCTAGATGCCCTAAGTTAAGCATTAAAACAACTAACGTGACATAAATAATTTAACAACCTTTATAAGTGCATTTTCCCCTTACATCTCCATGTGTATGTGTTTTGCTTTTACTCAGAATCATCTGATTAAGTTCCAGGAAATTCAGAGCCCAGCCATGCATTCTGGGTTCAGATGGCTGAACTTCGAGATTTGATGAGGACTGAGTGGCAATTTGCTTATTATCCAGGTTGCAGCTGTGGTGGGCAGGTAAATGTCAGCAGGAAGGGCAGGATGGGAGATTCAGGGTGCTTGTGCACAACAACACTCAGGTCAAACGATACACTCACACCCCTTTAACACACAAATTCTATTTGGTCCTTTTATTATTGTGGTGGTTGATATTACCTCATGATGTCGGTAATTTGTCACCCTTGGCATGCATGGCACTTCATCCACTCTGTAATGCAGCCCCTCTTCTGTATCTGGGGAACAGCCAGGGCTCGATGGAAGTGGGGCTGTCTTACCACCTTTGGCCGGGGAGGTGATGATGTGTGAAATGGTGTCCTTTACTGCAGGAGATAATGCTCTGGCACTGGGCTGCCCTGGGAGGGAGGGAGCCTGGAGTGGGAAAGCTTCTTCCCTTTAAGTGAAGGAATTAAGCTGCAGCTTTTCTGCTCAGCTTAGTTGCTGGATGCTATCCAGGACTTTTGCTTCACCAGGACTGAAATGTTAAATTCTTAGCTTCTGGAGGGGATTTACTGTGAAAGGTTTTCCTTGAAAATTCTGTTGTATTGTCCTGCAATTCCTCACTTTTTGATGTTCTCAAAACCTGGTCTAAAGGTAACATTTTGTGTATCACTAGAATTATGATTTATCTTGAAATGTAAAAAGATTGAAAACTCTTGAGGGGCAGCAGGGTCTGTTATAGAGTTCTGTGACAATCATTGACACTGTTGCTCCATAAATAAGAAGGAGCAACTTCAAACGCAGCACACACAGGACCCTTGAGCTGAAGCTGGTGCCAAGCAGAAGGATGTGGAGGGACCCAGGTTGTGGCAATCCCGTGTTCCCCTTGGCGTGCCTTTTGTAGCTGCAGTGTGCTTGGAGCTCTGGGCTTTGTGGTTTTCTGAACCCTCACCCCAACCTGTTCTTTGATGGAAACACTACTGTCTTCAAGTCACTCCCAAGCACCTGAACAGCATCAGGAAACTCAACTCTGACTCTCAGTAACCCACTGGGTATCTAAGGAGGCTGGTAGCCACGATTTTCTGATGAGTCTCTCAACTTAGTTTCACTGGCCACATTATGGTTACAAAACTCGTGACAGCAGAGCTGAGCACCCATTGCAGTTAATTTGGTTGGACATTAATGAAAGCTATGTTTCAGTGCTGTTTGCCATTTGCCATAGTATGAAGAAATGTAATATATAATGTAAGGACATAATTCAACCAAAGAGCATTTCTCCTGTCCCATACTGAATCACTGGATCAGCTAGGCTGGAACAGAGCCCTGAGATCATTGAGTCCAACCAAACTTCCAGTTTCATTCCCAGATACACAGGTAAGCAGTCACATGCACAATAAAACAATAGTTACTTTTGGAACATTATTCAAAATAGAATGTTCTATTTATCTGGCTTTTCTACTTCTCAGAGTGCTGCAGGAATGATGAGTAGGCATTCTTAGTCCCTTACCACATACTGGAAGAAAGAGGGATAGCTTTTGACATAAGCATAAGTCAGAAAAGTGTCTCTGGCAAACTCTCTCCAGTTTGCCTAGGTTTGTTCTTACTCTAAGTAAATTCATAGCTTTGGGAAGACAGGTTTGAATCTGTGAAATAAATTTAAGAAATTAATCTAGAATTAGGTTTGTTGGTTTTTTGTTTGTTTGTTTTTTGTTTGTTTGTTTTTTGGGATTTGATTTTTTAAGTTTAAAAAAAAAAAGGAATGGTATCAATGGTCCACTATTAGTACAGATGTTGGCAAGAAACAGCTGACAACTGCACTGAGTATGTCAAGCATTCTTGTTATACCCTTCTAGATTTTTACCAGTTATGCTGATGTTGTGTTAGAACATTCTTCTGCTGTACTGGTTTTTTGCTTTTAGAGACCCAGTAATAGTTTGCCTGACATAGCAGAATTTATTTTCTGGGTTTGGTTACTGCACCACTTTCCTGACAACCACAAGAACATTCTCTTTAACTTGGCTGTTAGGATGTCCCTTGCACAAAGCAAGCTATAATGAAATTACACTTAGAGAATGGATTTGCAGTTGGAACTCCCTGGTTTCTAATAGATAACCAAAAGCATATGAGCACATTGAGCTAAGAAAGAATATTCTGGAAAGTATCTGTTATGAGTATACAATATGGTAACTTGATGGTTTACTGTGGATGGAGGCAGACCATGTGCCACAGCTGCTTGTGATCCCAGCCATTTTATTTAGGGACTTTCAGGCTGCTCTTAAAAGACTGAGACAAAGAGCAGATTTCATGTCCCGTTCTTCACAGAGAAATTTATGCAACAAAATTGATTGGAATGCATTCCCTTTGACACTGCACTCAAAAAGCAAACTGTTACTTTGAAAATAGCTTCTCTAGAAAAAATATATTTTGGAAAATAACTTTTCTGGTCAGTTTTTCTGCACAGGCAAACTCATCTGATGACATTGTTGCCATATAATAACACTCTGGTTTTGATAGGAAGCAATTTCCTCTCTACTGATTGGGCAATGTTTTGAAAAAAAGCCTTGCATATACCTTTATATGACAGGTGATGTTGAAGGGGAACCTTTATAAAAAATAAATATTTACTATTAATTGTTACATTTTCTGAGCAAAAGTGAATGCAGTGGTTATAAGCTTTGATCATGACAATCTAAAGAACAAGGGAAACATTCCAGTCTACACATGTATTAAGGGTTGTGTGACAATTTGTCACTAGATAAATTACAGTTTTATAATGAACAAAATACATTTTTCATAATCTTAAAGATGCTTGGAAGTTTTTAGAGGAAAATTTATCACCATATTAAGTAGCAGACTAAGCAGAAGAGGAGAGACTATCAAATGAAGCAAGACAGAATTCCATTATATAAGGTACCTGAAATCTCTGCTCTATCTGACATAGTGAAGAAAATGGTTCAACTTTTCTGATTGACCTTTTTCTCACTGAAGTTGTAAGACTTTTTAAAGTATAAAAGGAAAATTTGATGAAATTCATGGAAAGCAGCCAACCTATTATTTAATATTCCACATGACTGGATAATATTATTGATGGATAATATGCAATTTGTTCAAATATATTAAGGAAACTCATGCATATTTTTTCCACTTATATGTGCAATTTACAGCGTAAATTCATTTTTCTCATTTTTATTATTTTTCCTGTAGATGGAAGAATAAATAGAAATTAACAGAGATAGCATGAGGTGCAGTTCTTTTCTGTAGAACTATATTTCTCTTCTCTGATTTTGTAAAACTCTTTCCAAAATATGTTGGGAAACTACTGTGAAACCAGAGAGCATACTGATGGATTCACAATAGCATCTTCAAAATAGAAAAATGATAAATAATGTTCCCAAAACCTAACTGTGGTATATCTTAGAGGTTTCTGATATCAATTTTCAAATAAAGTAAAACTCATAAATCTTGTAATTTTTGTAAGAAATAATTTAGAGCATACTCCCTTTATATGCTGCAAAGACTTTTGGACATAACAAGTCCTGAGAAAAACCTTTGTCTTTCAAATGAAGTGAAACTAGTTTCTTTGTCTGTGTTATGGGACTGCTAATTGTTGTTGAACATTTGTTTGAAAGGTACTTATTCTATTGTTCTCTGCCCACTAGCTCTTCTGTTGTTTTTATTAAAATATAAACAAAAGAAGTTACTTTAATGTGACTGAATAGCCTTGATTTGTCTTTGTCATTTCTACTCTGCGCAAATTTCCCTGGATCTAAGTTTACAACCTCATTTGTCTATTTGGTTTTCAAGATGTGAGAGCATTTCTAAGGCACATTTTCCCCTTATTTGCCATAGCAGATTTTACAGCTGCTGTCTCACAAGCTTTGCTGTAGTGACACACAGCTTTCGAAGGGCACTGAGACCCTACCAACTTGCAAAGTCTGACGAATATTTTGATACTGACTTGGTAAAAGAGTCACAACCTTTGAGAATTGCCTGAGGGCACAAAGCAATTCAAGGGAAGAGTCATTTAGAGAACTCATCTTTCCAGACTCCTGTTCTCTCTTCACTAGTTAACAAGGGTCTTTTTGTAATCACAGTAAAATGGTGATTTCTAAGCGAGGAGGGATCACTCTGTACAGGCTGTGTCCATATGGTCTTGTTTAAGCATATACTATTGACCAGTGGCAGAGACAGAACAACTGAACTAACTGGATCTCTGATTTGAGATGGTCATCAGTTTTTATAATTAGGTAAGAGACCTCATTCCTTCTCAAGCAGGTGAAGGTAAAATATTATTTCATTCATACGATTAATATGCATTCATTGGTTGTAGGGAGGATCTGCACTTAACCCAGTTCTGAGGAGGCCTAGCAAGACTTTGTTGAGCTGTATGAACAACCACCTCCTACATCCCTAACAAATGTCTTTGGGAAAAGAGAGTAGGAGAGTAAGGGAGGCTGGAGGAGTTCAATATTACTTTTTGAAAGTTTCAAGAGCAAGCTACAAGAGCTCTCTCAGTTTCAGTCTTGCATCTCTTCTGTCATGGTCTGGAATCACACAAGTGTAATTTAGATTAGACTGGAAATGTGGAAACAATTTGGCCAGTGATGCATAAGGAACAGAAACCAGTTCTCCCCTTCTGATCCTCGTCTGTCAAGACAGAGAATAAAAAGCAAATCATCTCTACTGCTCTTATTAAAAATATGGTTCCTAATATTCAAAGGGAAGTAAGCCATAGAATACAAAGGCACTGTTAAGACATAGGTAATTTAGAGGGTGGCAGAATGTCTCATGTATGGCTAGTGGGAATGCAATACAACAAGGGATTTGTTGAAAAACAGGGAAGTTTTAAAGTAGACTTTTTTCAGGTGTTCTTTTCACACACTGACAGTTGCAACCGTGCATTACAAAAACATAAAATTGCTGTCATTAAGAGTATGGACCTATCTTGCCTGCAGAATTAGGCTCAGCAGGTGGATCATTATTAAATTGCAGAAAACATGAAAATAAACTCTGAGTATTGAAGTAGCTAACCTGGATAAAGTTTTAGAACCATGATGCAATGTTAAAGACTATGTAACACAGGAAAGTAGAGTACCTAGAGTTGACAGGGCAGAAGAAATTGAAGTCTGTCCTTTAGTTATCAAACAAACACCCTGGCCAGTCACTGAGACTGTTATGAAAATGCTGTCAAATCAATTAAAGCTTCTTTTCCCCTGTTTTTTTTCATGCTGGCTGAGACCTGAAAAAAAGACTTGTGATATCCCAGCCCAATTTCTTTTTGACTTTCAGTAACTTGCAGAAAAGTTTTGCAGAAATCCCATTTTCGTGTTATTTTACTGCAAGTCTTTAGAATTGGGAGGTCTATGTCTGCAATGCTGTCAAACTGACACCACTGTGCACACCCAGTGTGTTCTTACTGCCAGCACTGCTGGTGGACCTGGCATTCAGATCTGTTGGCCATCTGCCCTTACCCTGATGCCCTGGGTTCTTTCTCTGAGCTCCCAGGAACATCATCCCCAGCCAGCCAGGATTCACACACAGCTGGACCTCACCCAGCCTATGGCAATAGTAAAGTGTTTTGTGCCATGCTGTGAGAATGCTCTTGTTGCTCTTTGGCAACCAACAGCTCACAATGCCCCAAAAGCGGGCATTGCCACAGGAGTCACAGTGATAGTTTCTTACTAGAGTTGGTAAATCTCATGTGGACACAAAGAAATGATACTGATGCCATCACCTGAATAAACAAATATGGAATTTCACTGAACTGAGAAATAGGTTCTGTATTTTATTGGAATAAAGGATGATAGATGATCAAAGCAGAGGCATCCAGGAGGCAGGTATATGTCAATGCAGAAGACTCTAATAGAAGAGAATAGTACACTGTACTCAAGTTCATAGTAATTCTTTCTTTGTGAAAGGCAAATATTATTCTCAGGGTTGGAACATATTTTCCCAAACTGAACTTTTAGGGAATTTCATTCCTTTGATGTCACTGTCCATTTTAATTTCATGATTACCCAAAAAGCCATGATTAGACCCTAGGCAGAAGGAGGATAGGGAGTAAAAAGAGGGACTGAAAACTGGTCAAATTAGGGAACATGTGGAGTTTGTTGAGTGAATATTTGTTTCACTCCATTTTGCTGATGTTGATGGGGAACTGCATCACTGCGTTTCTCCCAGGGCAGTGAGTGCACGTTCCTGTAGATGGTAGCTGCAGCCAGAGGGTTGGCTCCCAAGGAGCTTTGTTAGCAGGATGGCACCAAGAGCAGGTATTACAAACTCTGCCAGGTTACAAATACTGCTTTCTCAGATAATGAGAAAAAATATGGCGAGAGATCTTCGCAGGTATTTCTTACCCACAAACTCACCTTCTCCCCTCCTTCAAAGGGGAAGCAAGGTTCATTTTCCCTGAATGCATTGTATAGTGGGGGGTTGAAGCCTGCAGGTGGAAGCCATAGTGCTGTTATTATTACTTAGTCTTATAAAAGACAACACAGAGATTGCCATCAGTAAACTGTCTCTCAGAGTTAGGTTTGAAATTTGCAGTTCTCAGCTATCTGGGTAGGTTTAAGGAATAATTTCTGTTGTTTGTAATATATGAAGCAATAAAATGCTACTAAGAATGATTAATAGCCAAAGTGAAGCTCCGACATTTCATCGATCTCAAAAGCCATTTATTGCAAGTATATTAAACCAAAAGAGATTATTGCTATTATACAATAAACTGTAAAATCAGAAAGGAGAAAAATGCACTTTTTTTCTTCTTGCAGATGATGAAAAGGTATTCTGCACTTTTCTTCTCTGCTGGATTTTCCATTGGAAACACATGTTGGAGGCATGAGTGGGATCAATAACATCACAGAGCTTTAAAAACTGATTAAATGATCAAGGACAGATACATTTGAGGATAAGCTGAAAAACTATTCACAGAAGCAGCTGGTGCAGAGCAGAAGTGACTGGACTGGACAATGAGGGTTTTGTGTGCAGATACGTGTGAATTTTTCTGCCTGGAATTCTGTGCTTGTTACATAACCTCTCTTGATTAATGGAGCCCCTGTGCCAGGTTGTCAGCTGCAGCTGAGGTATGTCTGGCACAGCCAAGGGGAACTGGCACACCAGCCTGTGCTAGGTTTTACCCTGCCTCACCCCGAGCCTAGGACAGAATAACCCATAGGAATACTTGATGGTCTGGATGTTCCTGTGTTGGTTCTGTACCACCTGAAGGCTCTTCTTCACACCAAAAATAAATGTCCAGTCCTTTGGCTCCACACTGGTCAGAGCAGTCCCACAGAAATTCTGACTTCAAGAGAACATTCCTGGAGGCCCCACCCTCTGGTCATGAGCAGCCAGCCTTTTGCACAAGGTAAGAAAAGAAGCCATGCCACTGGTCATGTGCCACTCTGACAACTGCTGATGTCTGGGGGACCTAGAACACGTTAGGTGCATTAGAACAACTGGATTTTGTTATATTGAATATGTGATTCTAGTTTTGTCTTTTTAGGTCCCAAGTGGAAGAGATCTTAAGAGGGTCAGAGAGAAGTCATGGTGAGAAGGGTTTTCCCTTTATTCCATGCAGTAGTAAGAAGTGAACAGAATTAGGGAAGTCTAACTAGGGAGGGTTGCATGCAGGTAAACTTGCTTTTGTTTTAACCATATTTCCTGGCTACGCTCCTACAAATAATAGGGATTTATTTCAAGAAGTTGAATTCAAATAATTTACCAGTCCTTGTGAAGCAGATGAAAATCAGGGTGTATTGCTTTTGAGAGACAAGTAACTGGCTCTTTCCTACCTCTTGAAAGGTGTGTTCATGCAGACAGCAATGCAGAGACCAAAAATTTCATGAAATCAAGGAAATCCTATGCACTACTGGATGGAAGCACTACCTAGTATGCTCTGCTTCTCCCTGTGTGCTAAGAGACTTTCTTCATGGGATATTCTCCTACCTAACTGCTTGCTATAAACAATCTTTGCCCTTTTTTTCCCCTTAATATAAATGAACTATCTTTACTAAAAATTAAAATTTAATAACATGTTATAGATTCAGATTAATCAATAGCTCTAATGGTTCTGAAGAGAGTTTTCCCCAGTTGATTAATTTGGATTATCAAATTCTGGAGACATAGACTGCACTTCATGCATTTTATGATGCCCAAGATGGCTTTGCCTTCATCCAGGAGGTAACTGGCGATACCTAATTAATGACAAATGTTTCAAACACATACTTGCTGTAGCTACTACAGTCGTTCAGCTGAACTCAGCAATTTATCTTTCTTCCTGGCTCATTAAACTCTATTTTGAGCTCCAATAATATACAGCTAATGATCATGTCTTTAAGAGTATTTGCAAATCAGTCACCTCTGCCCTGGAATTAGTTCTTTAAAAGTCTAAAAATCTACAATCATGTAAAACAGAGTGCATATCAATCCTTCAGGGCCTGTATAATTTGAAGGTTGGGGGGATATTTCCTCCTTTCTGCTGATGAAATCTCTTGGTAAGAGGAACTCTTATGATAAAATCTTCTCTCCTCCAGCTAATCTGCATGTGCAATGTACACGATTCAGTCTCAACTATGTTTTCAGGTTGTATTACAAATTTAGCCATAAATTTTATGGCTAGATTCTGGGTACCAACTATTTCTCCTTAGAGGAGAATTTGCAGTATAAAGGAGTCCCCAGTGGGACAACACATAGATATTCCTAAAGTATCCATCAGCAAATTATCTAGGCAGCAGTCACAAAATTGAGATTTGGTAGTAAAAATAATTTTTTTTTTCATGACAGTAGCTGAGTTGAGAAGTTAGAAAAGAGTCTTAATTTAGGGTGACTGGAAATAGAAGTGTTTTTCTGTCAGAATGCAAAAAGGGCATTCAGCTGTGTGTGGCATCAGGGTTCAAACCCAAAGCAGGCCTGCATAAATGACTACTTCTTCCATCTGCCAGGAGCACACCCTACTCACAACATTTAAAAACTATCTTAGCAGAGGTCACCCTTAGCAAATGCCCTTTTCCTCTTCAGTTGTGGCTATGTAAAAAATTAAAAGTCTCTCTGGAACTATTTTGGAAATTAAATTTACATTTTTAATAGCATCAGTATGGCTCCTGCTGTGTTCTTCACCAAACATTTTCTGATACCCTGTATGAGATTTGACTCAGTTTGAATGTAAAAAACCTCTGCTCTTCTGAGGTCAAGTGACTTTATTGGATGATCTGTGCCTTTGAAAGTTTCTCTGACTATCTTTGTTACCTATTGAAGGGCTCAGCAGAAAGATCACGCTCAGCATTGTGATCAGAAATTGATTGGGATCAGGCTCATTCTAATCAGCTCTGGCACAAAGTAACAGAGCATAGGGCTCTCTGCCAAGAACAGTCTGATCTCAGCTCCTGAGTGCTTCACAGTGAAGTACTGCAGTCCCCGGGCTTCCATGGACAGCAGTGTTTTTTCCTAGGATAAGAATGGAGAACAGGTTGCTGGATTAGCAATGCTTTTATTTTGGAGAGCCTCTAAGGAATATGGAGGACAGCACCTGGTATGCTCCCAGGAGATTTGTGGTGTTGTGACTTGCACAGGTGGAATTTCTTAATCCTCTTCCAATTCAGTGTCAGAAAGAAAGAACTGCATTGACCCAAGTGTGAAACACAGTAGTTAAATCCTCACTGGAGACAAGCAGTCACAGCAAATCAAAAAGATTAAATTGTAAATATTGTCTATTCCCTCTGTCCCTAGCAGAAAGTGTTATCTGTGTTCTGGTTTGTCTTTATGTTTTATTGAGAAAGATTCCCAGGACTGCCGTGGTCATGTCTTTGAGGAAAGGAGTAGAATACAGACACTCGTGGACTGCAGATCAGCTGTTGGGGACACCAAGTGACTGTTTTGGAGACATTAGGTCTCCAGAATGGGCTTTTCCTGCTGGTTTATTAACTTCAAGAAGAATTTAAACAATTCTGTTTGATTCACTGCTCCATAGATGGGAGACTACTTTGTTCTGTTAATGTTCTCCTTTCCCTTATGAGCAGCTGATAATAATCTCATAAATCTCTCCAGGAAATCTTAAGGAAATAGCCAAATGTCAAAACATAAGCAATCTCAGAGTTAGAATGTGGCATGCACTTAGTTAATTTTTATGTTTCTTTCATATGAATTTAAGTCTTAGTTAATCATTATGAGATGTTTCTCTGAAGGATGTTTGGTACTATGCTGTACCTTATTTTCCCACGTGAAGTTGACACAGGCACCATATTAGACTTTATTACGCATATTTTCTTTTAAATTTATCTTATGTGCAACTTTTTCTAGTGTTTTCAAATGAACACCACTGAAATGAATTAAAAGAGCAAAGGGACAAATAGGTGTTATAAAGACAGTATTGTGTTATGAAGACAATATTATAATGTCAAAACTAAAGCAGTTTAGAATCAATTGCAGAATGTTTTGCGATTTTTGTATAAATTTGGCTTTCCAGGTTTATGGCTTAAATTTCCATTTGGTATGAGACTCCTGAGTCATGCTGGAAGTTATTTTCATGATGCCTTACTGTACCATGAGAAACAAGCAAAGTGGACTCTACATTGCAATACAAGCTTATTGTAAGATACTGAGATAAAGAAAGTCATGTAACACCCCAGAGTGATATCAATAGGAAGAATCCCATTATCAGTCTTTCCATGTGTGTAAACACACACATGTATGTTTCTGGATAGATACTGCCCATGAAAAACCTAATAACCTAATTGAATTAACAACACAACAACTCAGAAATTCTCAAATACCGGACTTAGCACCAGATTCACTTTGGACACATACCTCCTCTAGTCCTAATTTTCCAGTGGTGAAAAAAAAAGGTGTGTTTGCATATCAGATTATTATTAGGTTATATGTCCATTTGCATACAAATAAAAACAATTCCAGTCTTTGATCTTGCATATCAATGAGTTCTCTTCAAAGGAAATTATGCCATGACAGTTTTGCTTTGACTTCAATTTGCGCCAATTTTTGTTCTTTACTTCTGCTGTCTATCTGCATTTCAGCTGGTAGAGGAGGGTAATATCCAACTGCAACAGCATAGAAAATTTAAAGAATGACAAAGTGGAGATGCCTTAACGCAAAGCACATTATTCTAAAGTAGCTCCTGATGGGGGCTATCTATGCCTGGAGTGCCACCTAGTAGAGCTCATGTGAAAAGAATACAGGAATTGGAGATGCTGCTGCAGTTCATTTGAAAATGTATTAGACAGCTGAAAGATGTCCTGAGGAGGAGAAGGGTCAAGAATCCTTTTATAATCTTTTGTATGAAAACAAATGAAACTACTATGCAAAGATGCATGAAATCAAGGTCTTTAGACCGTGGACATGTGAGAAATTATGAAGATGAAAAAAGGCACATACCTAAAGAAATACATCAAGGGGAGAGATAGAAGAGGAAGAGATCTCCTAAGCACCTAAGGAAATTATGAAATTAAGTTTTATCAGCATTATAAATACAACAAAAGTGTACTGTAGTAGGAAAGCAATCATGACTAGAATGGGGATTTAAGAAAATGCAATGTTAGGAAAAGACGAAAACAAAGTCAAAGGCAACAGAACAGATGTATGCATAAAATGGTAATCAGTAAAGAATTAGAACTGAGATTACAAAATAAAAGACAATGTTGGGGCAAAAGTGAATTAATTTAAGTAAAGGCTGGAAATTAAAACATTCCTAATATGTAGGAGCAGGTGGAGTTTTATTATTTCTTTTAAAGAATGATGTGACAAGCATCTATAATGACAGCAGACTGTGCTTCGTGACTCTGAAGTTAACTCTTCTACCATTCAACCCCATGAAAAGAGTAGGCCTCTATATGGGTTTCCCCATACAGTAAGCATGTAATTTTCTGATCTTCTTCATGAATGCATGGCTAATTCACCCCTATTGCCTTTGTAAGATTCTGATGTACCTGGAATACAAACTAACCTACCACTTCAGGCAAGCAGAGTTATGCTCCTCTATGAGTCATAGCAGTAACGGGGCCGGTTTAAAAATTGTACTTCCTTACCTTTGAATTCTTTCAGGCTTTTCAGTAGCAGCAACACAATTTGCTTTTTATTGCAATGCTTTCTCACTGCTGCCGCAAAGGCAGCAGCAGTTGGCAACTGGCAGAAAGCTTGTCTCTGTCTTGAAATCCAAATAACTGCTAAAGGAAGAATGGTAGCTTTACAGACTGTGAAAGTATTAAAACCCATGGCAATAAAGAGATCTCTGATTAACAAAACCCGAACAATTGAAAAGGATACAAGTCACACACACAAAAACCCCAATTCTTTATACAGCAATCCTTCAGTTCCCTCAGTTTCACCCAAACTAAATTAAAATGAGAACCTTCAGGCAAATTGCCATTAAATGAAAACTCTTAAAAGGAGAATGTAGAATCTAATTATAGTGTAACAAATGTGTACCTTTCATCTACAAGGCTGGTACTCCAAATTATAATAGTCAATTATGATTATATAATCTATTAAAAAGAATAACCAAAGTGCTATAATGAAAAGTAAAAACCTACAAAAGAACATGAAAGACATCTCCAGTGCCTCAAAGCGGCATAACAGTAGTACCCTATACAATTTCCTTTCTCATGTATTTAGACTATGTTGCAGAGAGTAAATCAATAAATCACAGTTAAAAGAAGTACTTCCTTTTATTTCGCGGGTCATTCATATATTTAAAAAAAAATCCTTCCTTCCCTCCCTCCTTCCTTCCCTCCTTCCTCAATTTTTTAATTACATAATGACACAATCAGAAATCCTTCCTTCCCTCGCTAAAGCATGATCAAAGTTATAAAACGGTTTCAATTCTACAAATTAACAACTAGAGCAGGGCCTTTCAACCTGAATAGATGAATCTAGGGGAGACATGAAAATGTTACAGTATCATGAATGCTAGAAAGATGACAAATAAAGAATCTATCCACCACCTTTTTAAATACAAGAAGTTAGGGGGCTCAAATGAGACAAAGAATTTACTGTATGTATGGGTCAGTGGAGGAATTTTTGTAATAGGATATAATAGATAGTAAACCCATTCAGACTCAAAAAGCGAATGAACAAATCTATTAATGAAAAAAATATTCAAGTGTCTCTTGAACCAGTAGACACTACCACTGCCTTAGGGACTATCTGAACTGTGACACTGGAGGCTGTGGGAACACTGCATGTTACTACCTGGTTCCTGCACTCCTCTCTAGACATCTGCTACCAACTCCTGCCAGAGACAGAAATCAAGTCAGCTGCTTCACTGCAAATGCTCCTTATGTGAAAACTACAAACTTCCCTAACTCTAATGCATTTCCTATAAATTTGATACTGCTTAAGCATCATACCTAGGAAGGCTACCTGGAACAGAGGCTAGGCAGTGTTAAATGAATAAAGTAGGTATTTATTACAGTACAAGAGCCCGGCCCTGGCTCCACCTAAGATGGATGAAGGGTCACAAGTTTTCACACTTTCTTAAGTTTTGGGCCATTTACATATTGGGGTTAATTGTCCAATTACAGCTTCAGGTTATTAAGTCACATCCTCCCAGTTTGCTCTCCTAAATTTGCTGTTGTTTACATCTTCTGGGCCTGAAGCGGCAAGGGTGTCCTTGGTTTTCTGTCTGGAAAAAGACTGTTTTGTCTAATTAAACTGTGAAGAGAACTGGCTAACACTTTATGTGAAATTCAGAGTTACATACTATAGCAGTACAGAGTCTGGAAAATAATGAAAGCTAAAACTTTAGGCATCAAGGGGAGTGTGCTAAAACTGGGAGGACTAAAATCAGGGGTATTTGATCCATTCCCTCCATCTTGTCTGTGATCATACAGTCTGAACCACAAAGCTCCATGTTGATTTAATGACTTTTTGGTCAAGAGTTTTCTCATGTATAATATCTACACTATATTTGGAGTTTGCCTTTGCTTAGCTTTCCATCTCCAATCTAGTATCAAGAAGTCAAAATCTCTAATAATTGTGATTCCTGGTGTAATTGTTGCTAAAGAGATCTCAGATCATATTCAAAACCTGATAACAGGTAAGTTTCATAGTAAAACCTGTCCCAAATATCCTTTAAAGAAACAATTTAATCACAGTATATTCATTTAATCAGTGCTAAAATTTCTTATTTCTTTTCCAGATATAGACTATTATTAGTGCAAAGTAATGTTTTTATTTCTGCCTTTTGAGAACACTCACTTATGAGAACTTGATTTGTCTTCTCTATATTTGTGTTTAATATGATACTCACCTGCATATTCAGTCAACCTCAGACTCAGAAGTAAATTTCCACAGACAGATATCCAACAAAATGCCTTTCAAAAAATGCCTAACAATAAAGATCTCCTAGGAACAGACACTTCCTTAAGCAATATAGTGGAAAAAACAATGGAAAATATGATTGCAGACAAACTGACAGCTTCATCTACATGTGGGGTTTTTTATAATGCTGAACTGTGTAGTGTTGCATATCCTCCAACAATTCCCCTGGGCCATGACTAATTGCAGAAGTTAATAAGAATGACTATTCTAGCCTGAGAATTGCCACGTGAATGTATCAAACAAGTTGCAATGCTTTTTCTGACAGTTGCCTCAGCTGTGAGGAAAGCAAAACAACACTATTATTGATGATAGCAAAGGCTTAGCATAGCAATTTTTCTGGAAAAAAAAAGATACCAAACCATGTCAGTTCCAGGGACTGTTCTGTCCTGCCCATCATGGCATTTGTAATAAGGCTAAGTTCACTCCAAGTTTTTGTTTACAGAGTAATGCTGTGTTTGTTTCATTTTGTTTTCCATTTTGTACATATTCTACTTCATACAAATAGCTCTTCAGTAGAGCAAATAAGTTAACCAGAGCAACCACGAGAAGCATCCTGGATCACTTGGAGAAGTCACTCAGGCACTTACTGTGACAAAATCGACCTAAGCCTAGATTCAATAAATAAATAATGCAGGTCCAAATAATGCAGGGTAGGTGTCTGAACCTGAGCCTACCAACCTCACAGGCAAATGCCCTATCACTCAATAACTAGACAGGGAATTCCTTAGTCAACATAAAATATTGATTCTTTCAAAAATAGCATGTGAATTTCTGTGCACCTTCCACAGGTTTACCTTAAACAATCGTTTTTCAGAAGTATTTGTGAATGCTCAAGCAATGATTGCAATGGGGTGCCATCTAAGAGATATTGATGGGTAAGTGTAGATATCAGGCCTGGTTTAGGCACCAAAGAAACTTTTCCTGTTTTCTCTTCTTTTTTTTCTTTTTTTTTTTTTAATAATGCATTTGAGTCCAGCCCACAAAAGTATCCAGAATTTTTGGGTTCATCTTGGGTAGATCATGCTGCCTGAGGAAAATATTTTGCCAAAAATGTTGGTAAAATACAGTTTAAGAAACTTTTATATTTTATAATTACTGTTATTGGATTCATGTTGGCTTTTTTTTTTTTTCAGAAGTATCAGGCAATGTTTCCCATGCTTCAACACTTGTTCACAAAAGCCTGAGTTACCAGATTGTAAGTATATATATTGTTCATATCAATTTAGCTCAAAAATGTCAGTAAGAAGACTGCATATATATGAAAGACTGCAATCTGTCTGAGTTTGGCTTTTATCTCAGTAGCATGCCATGACTGTGGAATGTATCCAAATAACATTCAATTGGGAGAAATCTTACAACTGCAGGATGACTTTTATGGGGCAGTTAATCAACGTACCTTTGCTTGCTTCACAGTGTTTGTTAATGTATATTTTAATAGAGTATAAATCTTTTCCATAGAACACGACAAAAAAAAACCAAACCTCTTGTGTTGCTTGATTGTACTATGCACAGATTAATTAATTAACATACTTCATTTTGACATAGAATTATAAAGGAAAACAGAATAATGAAATTGGTACCATTATTTCCCAGTAGCTCTAAAATTTAATTGCAGGAGAAAAGAGTCTATTCTCTCCATCCACCATGCTTTTACAATGGAGATAAAAGATCGTGATGTGGCTTAAAGTTAAATCAGGAGATGTCTGCTCAGGGCAGGCATTGTCCATTATCGAATGCCGATTCCCATTCTCAGGCTACCGTCTGTTTCAAAACAATCTGAGCTTTCCAATGGGGTTTCCTTTAATTAAAAACTGGCTTATGCCGGTGGTGGTTTTGAAGGAATCCTTCACCGTGAACCTTCGATTTCAAGGAGAGTCTTAATGAAGTTTCTTGAAGCACCCTAAGCCGTGCGGATAGCAAAAATGGGCCGGGGCTTATGAACCTAAAGCTGGTGACAGCGCCTTGGTTTTGTTTGTGGTTGTTATGGCTCGAACTGCGTCAAGAGCTATGCCATGAGCGTGCAAATACTTGGCCACCTGTCTTAATTCTAAACCCCGGGTTATCCAGTAAATCCAGCGTTTTGGAGAGCCGGCGGCGGTAACGCGAGCCCTCGGCCAGGCAGGGCGGGGATCATCGGCGGCGGCAGCAGCGCTTCGGCACAGCCGGGCCCACCTCGGGCACCCTCTCGCCCCACACCAGCCCTCCCTCCCCGCCGCCCCCGTTCGCCCGCAGAGCGCAGCCGAGGGGGGACCGGCCCCGGCTCCCGCGGGGCCCCGGCGGCCGCAGCTCGCACTGCGGCGGCCGCGCTCCTCAGGGCGCAGGGCCACGGCGCCGCCACCCCACGGCGGCGA